>CM035111.1:54657916-54972916 GCA_020205505.1 Panax japonicus | reverse complement strand
AATGGTCATGAATTCATTCCTTTAAAATCTCTTTTATTGATTAATGGTATTGGTCATTATACCACCGCACCACACACCCCACAACAAAATGGTGTTTCCGAGCGTCGTCACCGTCATCTAGTTGAAACGGGTCTCACTCTCCTCCATGATGCATCGTTATCTCTTTCTTATTGGCCTCATGCTTTCCAAACAGCATCCTATCTCATCAATAGGCAACCCACTCCTCTTCTTCACAACATTTCCCCTTTTGAAGCTCTTTTTGGTCAAAAACCAAATTATCTTAAATTGAGAAAATTTGGGTGTCTTTGTTACCCACTTACCCGGCCTTATAATACTCATAAAATGCAACCCAAATCCTCACCCTGTCTGTTTCTCGGGTACTCTCAAACCCAAAGTGCCTACAAATGTCTTGATCTCAACATTCACAAGATTTACATTTCTAGGCATGTATTGTTCGACGAAACAAACACCCCCACTGTGTCTTCTCCAAACCTGAAAACCTACACTCCAAAATCCTCACATGTTCCTCTGTTCTTTGATGCCCAAGTCACGCCCGTGCCTTCGTTGATACCGTCTGCCCCGTTGCCATCATCCTCGACTTCGGAAGGTGTAGCAGCCGTCGACACAGCCTCCTCAGGTGATCTCCTCAACTCTTCTTCTCCTCTTCTTCCCATTTCATCTGAAACACTAGATCATAATTCCTTGAACTTATATTCATCAACTCCCAGTTCTAGTCCGACCCCTTGTGCGAATGATTCAAACTCACTGGTTCCTTTCCCCTCATCTGTTTCCCAACCACTAGGACAAGTTGACAATTCTCTCTACCCGACTACTCAAACCCCATCCCCACCACCAGTTCAACGACTTCACCAAATGACCACTCGGTCTATGAACCAAATCTTTAAACCCAAACAACTCAATTCTGTGTCTAAACATCCACTTCCTGAGACCATTGAACCAACCTGTGTGAGTCAGGCCTTGTCTCAACCACACTGGCGTGATGCTATGTCAAATGAGCTTACCGCTCTCATGAAACATGGTACTTGGGATTTAGTGCCACCCCCTCTGAACTGCAATCCAGTAGGCTGCAAATGGGTGTTCCGGGTGAAGAGGAAATCTGATGGGTCAGTGGATCGATTCAAAGCCCGTTTAGTTGCAAAGGGTTATAATCAACGTCCCGTACTTGACTACAAAGAGACCTTCAGTCCAGTAGTTAAACCAGCTACAATTCGAACAGTTTTGTCTATTGCTGTTATGCATAGTTGGGAGTTAAGGCAAATGGATGTTAATAATGCCTTTTTACATGGTGCATTGTCTGAGACTGTCTATATGATGCAACCCCCAGGATTCAAAGATCCATCTAAACCTACTCATGTTTGCAGGCTCCAAAAAGCAATATATGGGCTCAAACAAGCCCCTCGGGCTTGGTACACTACACTGAAAAATGTACTGCTTGAGCTTGGGTTTGAAAATTCCAGAGCTGATTCGTCCTTGTTTATTTACAGAAAGAACTCTATAATCTGTTATTTCTCGGTATATGTCGATGATCTTGTGATTACAGGAAATAACAGAAATTTTGTAGCTTCAATTATCACACAACTGGGAGATCGTTTCTCTCTCAAGGATATGGGTCTACTTCATTACTTTCTAGGTGTGGAAGTTGCACCTACTCAAGCAGGACTTTTTCTCTCACAACACAAGTATATTCGCGAGCTATTGTCCAGCACAAACATGAGTGGTGCAAAAGATGTCTCCACTCCTCTTTCAACAACTCAGTCCCTGAAGTTAATTGATGGCACGCAACATGTGGACAGCACAGCATTTCGAAGAATTATTGGCAGCTTGCAGTATCTTTCTTTGACACATCCAGATATCTCATTTGCAGTCAACAAGTTATCTCAATTCATGCACAACCCTACCACCACTCACTTCACAGCAACAAAAAGGCTCCTTCGGTACTTAAAGCAAACCATTTTCCATGGTATACAACTCACAAAATCTGCACCTCCAGCTTTAGTTACCTATTCAGATGCAGATTGGGCTGGAAATGTTGATGATCGTACCTCCACATCTGCCTATATCAGCTTCTTAGGCACAAATCCCATTTCATGGAGCTCAAAAAAACAACGCGCAGTTGCAAGATCTACCACCGAAGCTGAATATCGAGCTCTTGCAAATGCGGCATTCGAGACAATGTGGCTTCTGGCCCTCCTTCATGAGCTGGCTTTTCCACTCAAAGCAGCCCCCTTACTACTGTGCGATAACCTTGGTGCCACGCACCTAAGTTTCAATCCTGTCCAACATTCACGCATGAAACATATACAAATCGATCTTCATTTTGTGCGTGATCTTGTTCAACGTGGCACTCTCCAAGTTCGTCATGTTCATACACAAGATCAATTAGCTGACCTGTTGACAAAACCATTGTCCAGACAAAGAACAGAAATCTTGCGAAACAAGATTGGGCTTGCTGATGGAAGCTCAATCTTGCGGGGGCGTATAAAGACAGATTGCAAGAATCAAGGCCAAGATTGAACAGAACATATCTATCCTACAATCAAGCAAGATTATTTAAAATCACTTTTATATATTTTTGTAATTGCTGCAAATCTGTAACTGCTCCTTAGTTTTAGCTAAATTGATTTACATTGTCATAAATAGTTTTTCCTAGTTGCGTATATAAATCAGCTCCTATTATATCAATATAGTGTGGGAAATTGTTCATTGAGCTACAACAATCTTTATTCCTTATCATGAGTCAAGTTAAATTTCAAATATATGTATTAATGACATATGTACCCGCACATGACGGACGGACTCTCCGATTTTTCCCCAACAACCGGTACCAGAGCTTACACAAGATTTTGAACTCGTGCTAATGAACCTCAGTTTACAAAAGATTTTGATCCGGACTAGTGAACCTACACGCGATGGTAGGTTCATAAATTAATCAAGATATTGGTAAATTCTCGATAAAGGGTTGTCGTCTTTCCATGGGCTCGCTCTCAGTCGAAAAGTTTTAAGGTTAGTCGAGAATAGTTAGTCGATAGTTTTTACTGTAATTAACTCGTCTGTGAGGGGAGGAAGATTGTTAAGATATTATACTGAGTTGGAGTTGTACATAAAAATAATAATAAAGAAATAAAAAATTAATATACATGAATATACTCAAGTAAGTCTATTTCTCGCAAGCGCAATGATATGAAGACGCAAAAGAAGAACTATACTCCCTTGTTACAGTTGCAGTGATCCCACAAGGAGGACTAGGCACATAGATCATTCAAGAAAATGAATGATTCACTAAATCCTATCACAATTGATTGATGGAGATGATGAATAATATGAAGAGAATATATGTAATTTTAATACTTTTATTATTATGTTGACATATTATATTTTTATTTTCTATGAAACTTGGGTAAAAATTATTTGAATTATTCAATAATTTGTTTGAATTATTTATTTGTATTTGTTGTACAATAAATATTGTATTTTTTAATACATTCAAACAAAATTATACGCTTGTTTAGCAGAACTTAAAGGGGTAAAATAGTAAAAAATTGTTATTCAAATATTTCAGACGTATTAGTTATCAAATAACTTTTTTTATTTAAATTGTATCAAACACGTCTTCTCCACCCAATTATCTCTCAATATGACCGTCAATAATAATAATTATAATAATGATAGATCAAAATTTAAATATATTCATATTCAATTTTTATATACACGTAGTAGAGTTTTGATTAGGATGCAAAACAATGGGCCACTACACTAGCAATAATACTATGGGCAGTCAGAGTCAGCAGCTTGATGAGTTTTATCCAAATCAGAATCATTACAATGCCCCCTTGCCCACTCCTTGTCTTTTATAATCCACTTTAATTTGTGCCATACTTGTTCCCCAATTTCTTTCTACTATAGTATGTTCTTTTACTCCCATCTCTCGTAATAAAAATCTTTATTATTATTTTGGATAGTCCCATATTAAATATTAATTTTTTTTTAATAATCAAACTTTTACACATATTTTTTTATTATATCCATAATATTAAATATCTCATACTTTTCTTATTCTAATTTTCTCTCCATATTTAATGACATTATTATGGGCAATTTTATCATTTTATTCATCTTGTTAATATGCGTGAAAAATCCACCAGAACTTTTATCCTGGGACGGACGGAGTATAAATTAGGTCTTTTTCTGAAAGCCTAGTTTTTGTAGAATACTAATATAACTTTATTAAGTACATTATCATCAGTGTTACTACAATATCAAGAATTAATCAAACCTCCTCACTAAAAGAATTAAACTCACAAACAAACCTCAATCTATAGGTATCTTTGAAAGAAAGAAAGAGAGAAAATAAATTAGTAGTAATTTTTTATTTTTTTGGTTTGGTTTGGTTTGGTTTGGTTTGGTATGAGTAGGACAGGCATTTCATTTGAGGAGGTAAGAATTTATTTATAGTATCGCCCAATTTATCAATATTATATTGGTCTCCCGTCGCCCAAATTAAGTTCCGATCCCATAATATATACTCTCTCCGTCAGTTTCAGGATAAAATTTTTTATTACTCCCTCCATTTTTATATGTAAATCGTTTTAGATTTTTTATTATTCTTAATTATTTATCGTTTGTGGTTATCTAGGAGAATTGATTACTATTTTTTCCAAATTATCCTTATTACTCTATCTAATTTTTTGATCCATATTTATGAGATAAGTGAGGTGAAGGATATTATAGACAATTGATAATATAATTAATGTTTCTCAATTATTTTCTTAATTCTTGTGCACGTGTTTAAAACGACATATATTAAGGAACTGAAGGAGTACTAGTATTTTGGTAGTCCCATATTAAATATACACTTTTTTTAATAATCAAATTTTTACACAATTTTTCCTATTATACCCTTAGCATGAAATATCTCATATTTTTCTTATTCTAATTCTCCCTCCATATTCAATAAGTATAATTAGTTATGTGTTGAAAATATTTTGAATTGAAAAATTAGAAAGTCACTCTCTCACCTACATTGGAAACGATTAATGACATATTGTTATGGTCAATTTTGTCATTTTATTCTTCTTCTTAATATGCATAAAAAATTCATCAGAACTTTTATCCTAGGACGGATGGAGTATATACTAGTTGTGTCCCGTGCATCCGGCACTACATGGTCGGTGGAATTTATCCCAAACTTTGGACGACGCTGATAATTTATTAGGATGAGCGAGAAATTCAAAATAAATTATATTTTATTATATAAATATGTGAATTAAATCTATAATATAAAACAGAGCGGAGAGAGAAAATACATAAATGTCACATCAAAATACACGTCAGCAGCTCTCTCTCTCTTGTCCTCCTTATTCAAATTTCGAACCCACACACACAGATAAGTATTGATGATTGTAAGTTTTGTAGATAAGTTTAGAATTTTCCGGATATCTATTTTAAAGGAAATTCTGCCGAAATTTAGTGAAATTAGTACCGACTAGCTCGATGTTTTGGTGGTTGAATATGTATTGTTAATTGAGTATGTATGTCTTTAGATAATGTAATATTTTTTAAATTTTAATTTAATTTTTCGTTACACCGTGCCTTCAGGCACGGGTTATCGCTAGTAAATGATAATTGTTGTAACGTGGACGTTCGTTCTGATGCAACCGTTGCTATCAGACACGTAAGAAAATTGGGTTATTGAAGCAAATATAAATATAGATAGACCATGATGATGACGAGTGTTGAATCAATTGTATTCGTCCAAACCTTTCTCTGCCTGCCTGTTTCTTTAATTCTCCGTTAATTATGAATCCTTAATCGCACTTTAATTAATTATAAATCATTCAATGTATAATTGGTGTCTCTCTCCCTAATTTGAAAATCTAATAAATTGAGTTGAGGTCAAATCACGGTACAACATGAATATTTTATAATTTTATCTATTTATATTTTGGGGTCAAGATACAATTTGGCCGCATAAAATTTTTCATAATAGTATATTAAACTTCAAATGATCATGAATATATTTAATTTTAATTGATATAATTATTATAGTTATATACTAAGTATATAACAAAATTTATTTTATTTTAAACTTTTAAGTGTTATCAATTTTAAAATTTAATATGATATAGTTTAATCTCAAAAATTAAATTAGATCTTTAATTTTAAAATAGAACAAGTATATTAGTATTAGGTCCAACGTGAATTCGTGCACAAAACTAATATTCATAACTCAGCGTAAGTTGTACATATTGACTATTACTCGGAGAACTTCACTAGTTAGTTACTCTTCTACATCATTCACTATGTCATGAATATTTTGGCGGCTACTGCTCAATAGTACATTATAAAACATATAATATACTCCCTCCGTTATAAATTAATTGTTAAATTTTAATTTTTTAAAATTAAATTGATCATTTTTAAAACTAATTTTAGAACAACAACTACGATTATGAGTTATACATGTGATTGTGGACATGAATTGTTGATTGATGTTACAGGGATAAAACATTGTTGATGGACTTTTAACATGGAGAAGATAATAGACTTTATAGTCTATTTGACTCTTCTAATGAATTGCTCGTTCCGCTGCAACTATGGTTGAAATTTTTATCATATACCATATGTTCTAAATCTCTGATTTATTACTGTTGAAGGCTATTGATAATTTATTTATCTTTAGTCATGACATTCTTTACTGAGCTAGTTGTGCTCACCCTTTTGCTTCACAATTCCTTTCAGGTAATACGAGTGTAGCTGGGTCGAGCGGGGGAATAACAAGGGAATAGAACGGTGGTCTATAGATGTTGAGGGTGAGGTGAATTTAACTTGAAAGGGTGTTTTGCCACTGTCATACAAGATGTCTAATGACATACCACCTCGTGTCATCATAAGACATGGATGTGCTCATCCACTTGCTGAGTATATCTACCAACACTATCTATATGATCTCGGAGTCTATTTGAAATATAACTCTCAATTAGAGACAGTGGAGATAATGATATGTCAGGAGAAGACTTGCCATTGGGAAGAATATGATAGTAATCTTCTTGTTTTTCTTTGGGGTCTATTGGGTCAACCAAGGATAATTCTGTGGCCATATGATATATATAATAACCTAGACGCATGGCCTCCCATGTACGAAGGTTTCCTTGAGCACTTCCCAAAGATTCTAATTTCAAAAACAGTTTTTGACTATACCTTTATGTAAGGTGTCAGTATGAGGTGATGTCCACGGTTGGGACATGAGTCACAATTGATATATATTTGTATACAAACTCACAGCATATGTGTTGTTGTATTTTGCACGACAATTGTTGTAATAAAGTTGTAGTTGTTTTCTGTACCATGTATTTGGCGACTCAGAATGGGTTGGATGGAATGGACCTATTTTGGGGTTGTCACAGTTAGTATCAGAGCTTAGGGATATGATCTTTGGCGGAGATCGGGGAATAGAACTAGGAGGGGAGAGATGAGTAAATCCTTCGCTAGTATGTCCTACCTAAGCTTGATTATTGGTCGATCATAATATACGGATATTATGTGATATGTTAATTTGCTTAATTAACCCTTGTTTTATGGCAGTATTTGAGAATGGCAGCTGAGAATGCTAACAATGGAGTGAATGAGACTGTTGGGATACCTCTAATCACTAATGTGATGACAGACGAAGAAGGAATTAGAGATATCCATGTGGTGAGTGAAGAATTGATAGTTGCACCCGAGATAGTCGCAGAAGTAACAGCTGAGAGTGAGGAAGAAGAGGAAGAAGAGGTACCTGAGGAGAGTTTATTAGAGGTATTTTATGATCAAAATGTAGAATTGCAAAATCGTATTCATGAGTTAGAAGAGCAGGCTGAAGAATTGCAGGCAGTCGTGGAGCAAAAGGATGCAACAATTCAAGCATGTGTTACCCGATATGTGATGCTTGAACAGAAGCATTCTTTGGCAGAGTATAAGATGATAAAGATGGAATCTGAGCTGAAAGAAGAAAAAACTGAACGAGTGAGAATAAGTGATGCATGGGTAAAAGCCACACGACACGTGGATATTGTGGAAAGAGATGTCCGATCTAAGAAGGCTAAAATAGATGATATGAATTTCTCTTTTTGGAAAGCAATTGGGAGAACTCAACATCGAGTTTTGAATTATCCTGTACAGAACGGTCAACCTGAATTTGATATGGATCGAAGATTGATGATTCAGATCATGAATCAGGAGTACGAAGAGGCAGTTGAGGGAGGAATATGCCCTATAGAAAAGTATATTCCAACGGTAGTGATGACGCCAAATGCTGCCCCAGACAAGTCAAAGCCGGTAGTTCAAGG
Organism: Panax japonicus; assembly: GCA_020205505.1. NCBI lineage: Eukaryota > Viridiplantae > Streptophyta > Magnoliopsida > Apiales > Araliaceae > Panax > Panax japonicus. Next base: position 54,964,571 of record CM035111.1, on the reverse strand, counting down.
GATAGCGGTTGTCATGACTTCCCAACAAATGAGGAACGCAAATGAAGTTATCACGGGAGATGAGTAATGGAGAAATCATAATGACCCGGGAAATAGAATCTGAAATGAAAGCAAGGTATTCTCAACTTTTCGAAATACCAGGTACGTAAATTTCGGGGACGAAATTTCATAAGGAGGGGAGATTGTAAGACCCCGAATTTTATGAAATAAAAGTATTCAATTTTTCTTATAATTACAATTCAGTAAATGATTAAATTGATAGAAGGTTAAAGTTAAGGGTGATATATGAATTTTTTTTTTAAATAAGCAAGTGATTATAAAATACTCATTGTTGTCGGGGAATATTCGTTTGGTCGTGGAATATTCTTTCTGTCGGGGAATATTCGTACGACGGCGCAGCCTTTTGTGGGCCCTGTAACAGAATAACTGTCGGATGAAGAAAACGACAAATTAAAGTTTTTTTTATAATAACGGCGTAGTTGTTACCGTTAATACTGTTAAAATACTCGGTGGTTAAAATACAGTAGCACACGGTATTGCACCAATTATTGACTCTTACATAAGAAAGCACTACTCAATAATGGTTACAGTAATTATTGTTCAGTATTTTATTTTATTGGTTCAATAATTACTGCATTGATATTTTATATCGCTGTTGTTTCAATAATTGTCATTACACAGTATTTTTCATTATCAAAGCAATAATTCATATTATCTGAATAATATTATTAGATAACATTATTGGCAATGCCAAGAAAGTTCTGTCTAAGGAGAGATTTGGTCACCTAATTGCGCGCCAGTAAGGAAAAATTCTTATTGGAAAGCCCCCTCTTTCCTGGGAACGGCCTGGTTGCTAGTACTGTGATTCTGTAATATTATTTGTGAATAATTAATTATTGATTTATATGATGAGAAAAATGTTGATTTTATGTGGATATAGATGGAGAAAATTTTTAAATGTGACAATTGTTGAAAATTAATATTTTGTCTTTTTCTGATAAAATAATTCATTTAAATATATTATTTTAATAATATATTAACGGTGATATTTTTATAATGAATGTGGGATATATGAGTATATGAGGAGGATGAGTATTTTTGTGGTATTAAATGTTTAACACAGATTTTGTGTGTCGGTAGACCTATTTCTTGACTGAAAATTTGATTATAGCCTGTAAAATCGCCTGTTTATGGATTTCGGTCAATTTCTGTTTGGAATTTGGAAAAACTTTCTTCTGCAAAGTTGTAGAGAATTGAATTTCCTATAAAAACTCGCGAGATTCGAATTTTCTAGCAAAAGGGCTATTTATTGTGAATTATTGAAGTTCCGAAGCTCCAAAATAATTGATTTTTGAAAGTTTAAAATTATTTAAATTAGAAAAACGTTTTTATTACTTTTCTAGAAGGTTTGCATGTGTGGTTGATGGCTGAATTCAGTTGGTATACGTAGGAAAATTTAGAAATAATAATAATAATATTAAATTAAATTTTCTGCTTTGGTGTTCTAAGCAATTTCCTATAAATAGGTGCTTAGGTTAGAATTGAAAATCACACCAGAAACTGAAGTTTTCTCTCTCTATATTATCGAGCGTATTCTTGTGAGTATTTTGAGTATACTTTGAGTATTGCTATACGGTGCAAGTTCGTTCAGCGTTATTCCAGTCAGAGGTACTGCTGTTTTGAGGTAAGGGATAATAAGGAATTTTAAGAGTTATTATTTCAAAATTCTTCTGAACCTTCAAAAATTTTGGAAAAATTTGAAATGATATTTTGATGAGTTTTGTAGATTGTGTCCAAAAATGGCGGTTGTTGGATGTATAGATTAAGAGTTATGGATTTTATGTGAAAAGACTATTTTTAAAAGTAATCGCTTATAACTCCTTGTGGTTAACTCCAAAATTGATGAACTTTTTATTGGGAGTACATCTATATGATATCAGTATACCCTGTGAATTTCAGAATTTTTGGATAAAAGTACAATTTATGATAAATGTTTAAATATTCGGTGGTTTTGGCCATGTGAAAAATAGTAAATGACTTTTAAAAATTCTGAGAAAAATATATGTTCAATATAGGACTATATTCTACTAAATCCCATAAAAGAAATATTTTTGGAACTGATTTGTTATTTTTCATGAAAATGGACAAGTTATGAGTAAATGAATTAAATATGTTATGTGTGGTAAGAAAATTAGAAAATATGATTTTATGGCTTGAGAATCATATATGAGGTATATGCAGATTTTTGATGAGGGTTTTGGTTATTGTTGATGAAATCTTATGAGTTTGGCATTTTAGAATGATTAAATACATTTTTTAGTAAAGTGTAAACAATTAAAATAAATTGTTTATAAGCTTAAAAAATATTATTCTTTCAATATCATTATACTGAAATATTGGTATGAATTTTATTGTGGGATTTCTACCTTTTTGAGTCGAAGTTACTATTCATGAGTTACTATTCACGAGTTACTATTCACGAAGTTACTATTCATGAGTTACTATTCATGACAAAATTGGTTTCTTTTTCTAACCAAATTATAGTTGATTTATGAATATTACTCTGGAGATTAAAACTATATATTGATTATATTGATTTTATTATCATATATAATATTTTTATAACCCTGATGTTGAAATTCTCTTTCACTGGAGTGTAAAGATGGGTAGATTATTGGTATGATCATGACTAGGGTTCTCTTTGGCCAGTAGTGAAAAGTTGAATTGTGACTGGTATGATCATAACCATTGAATTTATAATTGAATATCTTTAGCTTAAATGCAAAGGTGAATTGATCAACATATATGGTTATAATTATGGTTTATATAAATTCTGAAATGATTATGTATTTCTTTGAGATATGAATATCTTTGGCCTGTAGTGCAAAGATGACTTGTTGATGAATATCTTTGGCCTGTAGTGCAAAGATGACTTGTTGATGAATATCTTTGGCCTGTAGTGCAAAGATGATTTGTTGATGAATATCTTTGGCCTGTAGTGCAAAGATGACTTATTGATGTATATCTTTGGCCCGTAGTGCAAAGATGAATTTATTAGTATGAGTATGAACAGGAACTGTGATTTGGTATAACCATGATCTTTGATATTTCAGGTAAAGACAAGTGATAAAAATTATCTTTGTCCTGGATGAGAAAAGGAATTTAGAACAACAACTACGATTATGAGTTATACATGTGATTGTGGACAGGAATTGTTGATTGATGTTACAGGGATAAAACATTGTTGATGGACTTTTAACATGGAGAAGATAATAGACTTTATAGTCTATTTGACTCTTCTAATGGATTGCTCGTTCCGCTGCAACTATGGTTGAAATTTTTATCATATACCATATGTTCTAAATCTCTGATTTATTATTGTTGAAGGCTATTGATAATTTATTTATCTTTAGTCATGACATTCTTTACTGAGCTAGTTGTGCTCACCCTTTTGCTTCACAATTCCTTTCAGGTAATACGAGTGTAGCTGGGTCGAGCGGGGGAATAACAAGGGAATAGAACGGTGGTCTATAGATGTTGAGGGTGAGGTGAATTTAACTTGGAAGGGTATTTTGCCACTGTCATACAAGATGTCTAATGACATACCACCTCGTGTCATCATAAGACATGGATGTGCTCATCCACTTGCTGAGTATATCTACCAACACTATCTATATGATCTCGGAGTCTATTTGAAATATAACTCTCAATTAGAGACAGTGGAGATAATGATATGTCAGGAGAAGACTTGCCATTGGGAAGAATATGATAGTAATCTTCTTGTTTTTCTTTGGGGTCTATTGGGTCAACCAAGGATAATTCTGTGGCCATATGATATCTATAATAACCTAGACGCATGACCTCCCATGTACGAAGGTTTCCTTGAGCACTTCCCAAAGATTCTAATTTCAAAAACAGTTTTCGACTATACCTTTATGTAAGGTGTCAGTATGAGGTGATGTCCACGGTTGGGACATGAGTCACAATTGATATATATTTGTATACAAACTCACAGCATATGTGTTGTTGTATTTTGCACGACAATTGTTGTAATAAAGTTGTAGTTGTTTTCTGTACCATGTATTTGGCGACTCAGAATGGGTTGGATGGAATGGACCTATTTTGGGGTTGTCACAGTTAGTATCAGAGCTTAGGGATATGATCTTTGGCGGAGATCGGGGAATAGAACTAGGAGGGGAGAGATGAGTAAATCCTTCGCTAGTATGTCCTACCTAAGCTTGATTATTGGTCGATCATAATATACGGATATTATGTGATATGTTAATTTGCTTAATTAACCCTTGTTTTATGGCAGTATTTGAGAATGGCAGCTGAGAATGCTAACAATGGAGTGAATGAGACTGTTGGGATACCTCTAATCACTAATGTGATGACAGACGAAGAAGGAATTAGAGATATCCATGTGGTGAGTGAAGAATTGATAGTTGCACCCGAGATAGTCGCAGAAGTAACAGCTGAGAGTGAGGAAGAAGAGGAAGAAGAGGTACCTGAGGAGAGTTTATTAGAGGTATTTTATGATCAAAATGTAGAATTGCAAAATCGTATTCATGAGTTAGAAGAGCAGGCTGAAGAATTGCAGGCAGTCGTGGAGCAAAAGGATGCAACAATTCAAGCATGTGTTACCCGATATGTGATGCTTGAACAGAAGCATTCTTTGGCAGAGTATAAGATGATAAAGATGGAATCTGAGCTGAAAGAAGAAAAAACTGAACGAGTGAGAATAAGTGATGCATGGGTAAAAGCCACACGACACGTGGATATTGTGGAAAGAGATGTTCGATCTAAGAAGGCTAAAATAGATGATATGAATTTCTCTTTTTGGAAAGCAATTGGGAGAACTCAACATCGAGTTTTGAATTATCCTGTACAGAACGGTCAACCTGAATTTGATATGGATCGAAGATTGATGATTCAGATCATGAATCAGGAGTACGAAGAGGCAGTTGAGGGAGGAATATGCCCTATAGAAAAGTATATTCCAACGGTAGTGATGACGCCAAATGCTGCCCCAGACAAGTCAAAGCCGAGTAGTTCAAGGGATAGCGGTTGTCATGACTTCCCAACAAATGAGGAACGCAAATGAAGTTATCACGGGAGATGAGTAATGGAGAAATCATAATGACCCGGGAAATAGAATCTGAAATGAAAGCAAGGTATTCTCAACTTTTCGAAATACCAGGTACGTAAATTTCGGGGACGAAATTTCATAAGGAGTGGAGATTGTAAGACCCCGAATTTTATGAAATAAAAGTATTCAATTTTTCTTATAATTACAATTCAGTAAATGGTTAAATTGATAGAAGGTTAAAGTTAAGGGTGATATATGATTTTTTTTTTTAAATAAGCAAGTGATTATAAAATACTCATTGTTGTCGGGGAATATTCGTTTGGTCGTGGAATATTCTTTCTGTCGGGGAATATTCGTACGACGGCGCAGCCTTTTGTGGGCCCCGTAACAGAATAACTGTCGGATGAAGAAAACGACAAATTAAAGTTTTTTTTATAATAACGGCGTAGTTGTTACCGTTAATACTGTTAAAATACTCGGTGGTTAAAACACAGTAGCACACGGTATTGCACCAATTATTGACTCTTACGTAAGAAAGCACTACTCAATAATGGTTACAGTAATTATTGTTCAGTATTTTATTTTATTGGTTCAATAATTACTGCATTGATATTTTATATCACTGTTGTTTCAATAATTGTCATTACACAGTATTTTTCATTATCAAAGCAATAATTCATATTATCTGAATAATATTATTAGATAACATTATTGGCAATGCCTAGAAAGTTCTGTCTAAGGAGAGGTTTGGTCACCTAATTGCGCGCCAGTAAGGAGAAATTCTTATTGGAAAGCCCCCTCTTTCCTGGGAACGGCCTGGTTGCTAGTACTGTGATTCTGTAATATTATTTGTGAATAATTAATTATTGATTTATATGATGAGAAAAATGTTGATTTTATGTGGATATAGATGGAGAAAATTTTTAAATGTGACAATTGTTGAAAATTAATATTTTGTCTTTTTCTGATAAAATAATTCATTTAAATATATTATTTTAATAATATATTAACGGTGATATTTTTATAATGAATGTGGGATATATGAGTATATGAGGAGGATGAGTATTTTTGTGGTATTAAATGTTTAACACAGATTTTGTGTGTCGGTAGACCTATTTCTTGACTGAAAATTTGATTATAGCCTGTAAAATCGCCTGTTTATGAATTTCGGTCAATTTCTGTTTGGAATCTGGAAAAACTTTCTTCTGCAAAGTTGTAGAGAATTGAATTTCCTATAAAAACTCGCGAGATTCGAATTTTCTAGCAAAAGGGCTATTTATTGTGAATTATTGAAGTTCCGAAGCTCCAAAATAATTGATTTTTGAAAGTTTAAAATTATTTAAATTAGAAAAACGTTTTTATTACTTTTCTAGAAGGTTTGCATGTGTGGTTGATGGCTGAATTCAGTTGGTATACGTAGGAAAATTTAGAAATAATAATAATAATATTAAATTAAATTTTCTGCTTTGGTGTTCTAAGCAATTTCCTATAAATAGGTGCTTAGGTTAGAATTGAAAATCACACCAGAAACTGAAGTTTTCTCTCTCTATATTATCGAGCGTATTCTTGTGAGTATTTTGAGTATACTTTGAGTATTGCTATACGGTGCAAGTTCGTTCAGCGTTATTCCAGTCAGAGGTACTGCTGTTTTGAGGTAAGGGATAATAAGGAATTTTAAGAGTTATTATTTCAAAATTCTTCTGAACCTTCAAAAATTTTGGAAAAATTTGAAATGATATTTTGATGAGTTTTGTAGATTGTGTCCAAAAATGGCGGTTGTTGGATTTATAGATTAAGAGTTATGGATTTTATGTGAAAAGACTATTTTTAAAAGTAATCGCTTATAACTCCTTGTGGTTAACTCCAAAATTGATGAACTTTTTATTGGGAGTACATCTATATGATATCAGTATACCCTGTGAATTTCAGAATTTTTGGATAAAAGTACAATTTATGATAAATGTTTAAATATTCGGTGGTTTTGGCCATGTGAAAAATAGTAAATGACTTTTAAAAATTCTGAGAAAAATATATGTTCAATATAGGACTATATTCTACTAAATCCCATAAAAGAAATATTTTTGGAACTGATTTGTTATTTTTCATGAAAATGGACAAGTTATGAGTAAATGAATTAAATATGTTATGTGTGGTAAGAAAATTAGAAAATATGATTTTATGGCTTGAGAATCATATATGAGGTATATGCAGATTTTTGATGAGGGTTTTGGTTATTGTTGATGAAATCTTATGAGTTTGGCATTTTAGAATGATTAAATACATTTTTTAGTAAAGTGTAAACAATTAAAATAAATTGTTTATAAGCTTAAAAAATATTATTCTTTCAATATCATTATACTGAAATATTGGTATGAATTTTATTGTGGGATTTCTACCTTTTTGAGTCGAAGTTACTATTCATGAGTTACTATTCACGAGTTACTATTCACGAAGTTACTATTCATGAGTTACTATTCATGACAAAATTGGTTTCTTTTTCTAACCAAATTATAGTTGATTTATGAATATTACTCTGGAGATTAAAACTATATATTGATTATATTGATTTTATTATCATATATAATATTTTTATAACCCTGATGTTGAAATTCTCTTTCACTGGAGTGTAAAGATGGGTAGATTATTGGTATGATCATGACTAGGGTTCTCTTTGGCCAGTAGTGAAAAGTTGAATTGTGACTGGTATGATCATAACCATTGAATTTATAATTGAATATCTTTAGCTTAAATGCAAAGGTGAATTGATCAACATATATGGTTATAATTATGGTTTATATAAATTCTGAAATGATTATGTATTTCTTTGAGATATGAATATCTTTGGCCTGTAGTGCAAAGATGACTTGTTGATGAATATCTTTGGCCTGTAGTGCAAAGATGACTTGTTGATGAATATCTTTGGCCTGTAGTGCAAAGATGATTTGTTGATGAATATCTTTGGCCTGTAGTGCAAAGATGACTTATTGATGTATATCTTTGGCCCGTAGTGCAAAGATGAATTTATTAGTATGAGTATGAACAGGAACTGTGATTTGGTATAACCATGATCTTTAATATTTCAGGTAAAGACAAGTGATAAAAATTATCTTTGACCTGGATGAGAAAAGGAATTTAGAACAACAACTACGATTATGAGTTATACATGTGATTGTGGACAGGAATTGTTGATTGATGTTACAGGGATAAAACATTGTTGATGGACTTTTAACATGGAGAAGATAATAGACTTTATAGTCTATTTGACTCTTCTAATGGATTGCTCGTTCCGCTGCAACTATGGTTGAAATTTTTATCATATACCATATGTTCTAATTCTCTGATTTATTACTGTTGAAGGCTATTGATAATTTATTTATCTTTAGTCATGACATTCTTTACTGAGCTAGTTGTGCTCACCCTTTTGCTTCACAATTCCTTTCAGGTAATACGAGTGTAGCTGGGTCGAGCGGGGGAATAACAAGGGAATAGAACGGTGGTCTATAGATGTTGAGGGTGAGGTGAATTTAACTTGGAAGGGTGTTTTGCCACTGTCATACAAGATGTCTAATGACATACCACCTCGTGTCATCATAAGACATGGATGTGCTCATCCACTTGCTGAGTATATCTACCAACACTATCTATATGATCTCGGAGTCTATTTGAAATATAACTCTCAATTAGAGACAGTGGAGATAATGATATGTCAGGAGAAGACTTGCCATTGGGAAGAATATGATAGTAATCTTCTTGTTTTTCTTTGGGGTCTATTGGGTCAACCAAGGATAATTCTGTGGCCATATGATATCTATAATAACCTAGATGCATGGCCTCCCATGTACGAAGGTTTCCTTGAGCACTTCCCAAAGATTCTAATTTCAAAAACAGTTTTCGACTATACCTTTATGTAAGGTGTCAGTATGAGGTGATGTCCACGGTTGGGACATGAGTCACAATTGATATATATTTGTATACAAACTCACAGCATATGTGTTGTTGTATTTTGCACGACAATTGTTGTAATAAAGTTGTAGTTGTTTTCTGTACCATGTATTTGGCGACTCAGAATGGGTTGGATGGAATGGACCTATTTTGGGGTTGTCACAGCATTATTGGCAATGTCTAGAAAGTTCTGTCAAGGAGAGGTTAAGTCATCTAATTGCGCGCCAGTAAGGAGAAATCCTTATTGGAAAGCCCCCTCTTTCCTGAGAACGGCCTGGTTGTCATAATTGTGATTCTGTAATATTATTTAAGAATAATTAATTATTGATTCATATGATAAGAAAATATTTATTTGATGTGGATATAATTGATGGATATATTTATTTTATGTGGATATAATTGAAGGAATTCTGCAGGAAATGATTTGTTGATAGTTGGTAATTATTTTCTCCATATATATTATTATATTATATTATAATTGTTTAATAATAATATTATTATTTATATATATATAAGCATGTGATTAAAGGATGGAGTAAGCAAATTGCATTTGAATGCATAGCAGTATATCTTTGATTTTCCTAAATTGGTTGGTGAGAATTCTTCTGCAAAATGTGATTTTCAATTTGTGGAATAAAGGCCATTGATTGGTGGAATCAGTTGGTGGGTGGAAGAAATTGTTACAATTATGATTTGTTTTGTTGTGGATGGTCTTTTGAATTCTCTGCAAAACTGGTGTCTTTCCAAACTAGTGGGCCTCATCTATTGGAAAATAAGAGTTAGACAATGAATGAAAAGGAAAGGTTAGGCATGATTGAAGAAAATTTTGGCAGGAAAGAATTTGGCAGAAAAAGTTAGGCAGCTCATTTGATTTTCTTCCTCCGTCCTGCACTATAAATAGAGGGATAACCCTCCTTCCTCAACACACCATTTCTAAATTCAGAAGTTATTATTCTAGAGTTTTGTGAGAATTTTCTTGAGTATAGAAATATTTTGAGCGTATTTTTTTCTGCAAGATTTTCTCAGAATAATATCCGATATTCCAGTCAAATCCAATTTCTACTAAGGTAAAGGATATTATTTTTTTCAATACTCATGAGAAATATTATTTCCTTTCATACTCCATATTATGTAAGCAATATTATTTCATCTCGTATTCTTAAATTTGAACTTACTATGGTAAGTATTGCTTCTATAATTCCTGAAATGATTAGAAATTTCGTTTCATCTAATATCATTTCATAGGAATATTGGTCTGAACTTTTTATCAAATTTGGAACTTGTCATTACTGGTACTGTTCATGGGTACTGTTCACGAGTACTGCTCACGGGTACTGTTCATGAGTACTGTTCACGAGTACTATTCACGGATACTGTTCACGAGTACTGTTCACGAGTACTGTTCACGGGTACTGTTCACAAAAAATATATATTCTTTTCTTCCAAATTATCTGTTGTGACCCTTATTCTTAAAGTTTAATCCATGTTTTGATTATCATCATCCTCAGTCCTAAACGGTGATACAAATGAATATCTTTGGCCTGTAGTGCAAAGATGAATGATTAACTAATGAATATCTTTGGCCCGTAGTGCAAAGATGAACAGGTGTTGAGAAGAACATGACCAACTGGTGATACAAATGAATATCTTTGGCATGTAGTGCAAAGATGATTAAAGATGTATATTGATTGTTGTAACATGGATAAAATATTGATGATGGACTTTTAAACCTTAGAAGACAGTAGAATTCTTTCTCTATGTGACTCTTCTAATGGATTGCTGTTCCGCTGCACTTTTTGATCTAAAACTTGTTGTCTATTATATTTTATCAGATTTTTCCCTGTTGAAGACTAACGATAATTTGTTGTATATTATCTTAGTCATAATATTTTTTACTGGGCTAGTTGAGCTCACCATTTTCCTTTTTGTTCTATTTTTCTTCTCAAGAGGCGAGAATATAGCGAGTACGAGTCGGGGTATGGAATGAAGGTTCTAGGGAGAGTTGTTAAGTAGTCCTCACCATTTTTATAAAATAATGTATCAATAAATATGATGGGGATTTATTTGTATGTGGATATTGTCTAGATGGCAATATCTGTATTTAAACTCATAATTTTCATGTTGTAATAATAAAGTTGTAGTTGTTTCTGAACCATGTATTGACAACTCAGAATGGGTGATGTATACTGTGACAACCCCAAAATAGGTCCGTTCCATCCAACCCATTCTGAGTCGCCAAATACATGGTACAAAAAACAACTACAACTTTATTACAACAATTGTCGTGCAAAATACAACAACACATATGCTGTGAGTTTGTATACAAATATATATCAACTGTGACTCATGTCCCAACCGTGAACAGCACCTCATAATGACACCTTACATAAAGGTATAGTCGAAAACTGTTTTAGAAATTAGAATCTTTGGGAAGTGCTCAAGGAAACCTTCGTACATGGGAGGCCATGCTTCTAAGTTATGATAGATATCATATGGCCACAGAATTATCCTTGGTTGACCCAATAGACCCCAAAGAAAAACAAGAAGATTACTATCATATTCTTCCCAATGGCAAGTCTTCTCCTGACATATCATTATCTCAACTGTCTCTAATTGAGAGTTATATTCCAAATAGACTCCAAGATCATATAGATAGTGCTGGTAGATATACTCAGCAAGTGGATGAGCACATCCATGTCTTATGATGACACGAGGTGGTATGTCATTAAACATCTTGTATGACAGTGGGAAAACACCCTTCCAAGTTAAATTCACCTCACCCTCAACATCTATAGACCACCATTCTATTCCCTTGTTATTCCCCCGCTCGACCCAGCTACACTCGTATTACCTGAAAGGAATTGTGAAGCAAAAGGGTGAGCACAACTAGCTCAGTAAAGAATGTCATGACTAAAGATAAATAAATTATCAATAGCCTTCAACAGTAATAAATCAGAGATTTAGAACATATGGTATATGATAAAAAAAAATTCAACCATATTTGCAGCGGAACGAGCAATCCATTAGAAGAGTCAAATAGACTATAAAGTCTATTATCTTCTCCATGTTAAAAGTCCATCAACAATGTTTTATCCCTATAACATCAATTAACAATTCCTTTCCACAATCACATGTATAACTCATAATCGTAATTGTTGTTCTAAATTCCTTTTCTCATCCAGGACAAAGATAATTTTTATCACCTGAAACATCAAAGATCATGGTTATACTAAATCACAATTCATGTTCATAACCATACTAATAAATTCATCTTTGCACTACGGCCAAAGATATACATCAATAAGTCATCTTTGAACTACAGGCCAAAAATATTTATCAACAAGTCATCTTTGCACTACAGGCCAAAGATATTCATCAACAAGTCATCTTTGCACTACAGGCCAAAGATATTCATCAACAAGTCATCTTTGCACTACAGGCCAAAGATATTCATCAACAAGTCATGTTCATCTAAACACCTGTTCATCTTTGCACTACGGGCCAAAGATATTCATCAGAAATCATTCATCTTTGCACTACAGGCCAAAGATATTCAATAATATCATCATTTAAGACTGAGGATGATGAAAAAATATTTTTAAAGAAACGAATCCAGTGAAACAAAATGACAAGTATTAAGGATTAAGGATTCGTACTTTTATTTTATCCATGTCCAAAAATACCTCAAAAATAATCATAGTGGTGTAAAATTCAAGAATGATCAAAATATGGATACAACCAAAGCTAGTATCCACAATAGATATTTTAAACGAAAAGGGAAAATTTTCATTTTTCGATGAATAGTGTCGTATTCGTGAATAGTGTCGTATACGTGAATAGTGTCGTATACGTGAATAATAATTCCGACACCAAAAGATAGTAATTTCACAAAAAAAAACATCTTCACGCTTCGTGAATAGTACTCGTGAATAGTAACTCGTGAATAGTAACTCCGACATGAAAAAGTTCCAAATTTGATAAAAAGTTCCAACCAATATTTCGGCATAATGATATTGAAGAAATAATATCATTTCAGAAGAAAATTACCTCCCTTACTATCCCTTACCTCGAAAGAAAGTACCTCTGACTGGAATAACACTGAACGAACTTGCACCGTATAGCAATACTCAAAGTATACTCAAGATACTCACAAGAATACGCTCGATAATATAGAGAGAGAAAACTTCAGTTTCTGGTGTGATTTTCAATTCTAACCTAAGCACCCTATTTATAGGAAAATGCTTAGAACATCAAAGCAGAAAATTTAATTTAATAATATTATTATTTTTTTCCACATCTTCCTACGCATTCAAGGATCTGATTTCAGCAACTAGCATGTGTTCCATGAGGCTCTCAACATCTAAAAAACGTTTTTGTAATTTAAGTTATTTTAAACTTCCAAAAATCAATTATTTCTGTGACGCCCCCAAAATTAGGTATACGTCACCCATCTTGAGTCGCCAGATACATGGTACAGAATTCAAATACAACTTACTAATACAACTGTCGTGTACAATACGACAAAATATAACTGTGAGTTTGAATACAATTATTGTCTACTAGAGATCATACAAACTCAAAAGGTGTCCTCAATACAATTATTGTCACACTATTTAACAGAATAGTGAGGACTACTAATACTATTCTCTGGTCCATCACTCCGTTCCCCGACTCGTCCCAGATATATTCTCATTTCCTGAAGAGAACAGTGAAAGAAAGGGTGAGCTCAACTAGCCCAGTAAGAAATATTATGACTAAGATAATGCAGAATAAATTATCATTAGCCTTCAACAGTGTTAAACTGATAAAATACAATAAACATCAAGTTTAACTACAGTGGAACCAGCAATCCATTAAAAGAGTCAAGTAGAAAATAAAATCTACTATCTTTTATGATTTAAAAGGTTTTTCATCATCGTTATAGCTGAGACTCAGCTTAATAAATATTCCACATCATCGAATCACCCCGCACTACGACCAAGGATATTCTTTAGTATCACGACCACAATTATTCATGCACTACAGCCAAGAATATTTGTGTATTCATCAATGGTCATGATCATGCCAACAACTGTCCATCAATGCACTACGGGCCAATGAGGATTTTTAATTTTTACATCATTTGTAACATTACGGTCATGATTACACCGAATAATCCCTGGTCATAATCATACCAAGTCCATCTATGCACTACAGGCCACAGATGACTTTCAACAAAATATAAACATGAGGATGATGACAATGATATAAGAATTCAATAAAACAAGTTCAAGAATTATTTTATCCAGGAATTATTAACGTTCAAATTTGTCAACACGATACTGTTTTGTGGTGTAAAATTCAAGAATGATCAGAAGAATATTTCTATGAAAGGATACTGGATGAAGCGCAAATATCAAGGATATTCCACTAATTTCATGGAGCATAGAAGTCAAAGTTTTATCCAACTGAGTATAATAAAGAATGGAATAACAAAAGAAATCACCATGCATGCGATAGACCGCACAGACAGGTTATTCCAGCAGAATAATAATAACGGAACCAGGTCAGGTGAAATTCACACCGACAGGATGTTCCAACAGAATAATAAAGAATGGAACCAGGTCCGGTGTAAAACACACAGACAGGATATTCCAACAGAATAATAAATAATGGAACCAGGTCCGGTGTAAAACACACAGACAGGATATTCTAACAGAATAATAAAGAATGGAACCAGGTCCGGTGTAAAACACACAGACAGGATATTCCGACAGAAATATAAAGACAGGATAGTAAATGGATGTCACCAAGTATAGGGTATTCCGCGTATACCGGTTATTCCAACATAATAATAATGAATGGAATAACATAAGGATTTCACCAAGTATAGGGTGTACCGCGTATACAGGTCATGTATAGGGTATGCCACTTTTACAGGTTATTCCAACAGAATAACAAAGAATGGAAGAACATAAGTTCTCTTCAAGAAGAAAGAATAACACCCCTTACCTTATTTAGGAGATTGAATACTGCAGTAGTGTAATAACCGAATACTCTTCTTCTTTCTCTCTTATTCTCTCTATACTTTCTCTCTCTATAGCTTGAGCGAATTCGTGAAAAATAATGAAGCCCTAGGCCTCTATTTATAGAAGATTTATTACTATTTACGAAAGTATTTACTATTTACGAAGGTAATTACTATTTACGAAGGTAATTACTATTTACGAAGGTAATTACTATTTACGAAGGTAATTACTATTTACGAAGGTAATTACTATTTATGAAAAAGACTCTTAGATGATGACATATGGCCCCCCCATAAATAATTCAACTTATCACAAACGTCTAATAATAGACTCTTTATATACATCAAGGATTGAATAAAAATTACCAGAAATCATTTTATTTTTAATCAGCACATATTTAATCTTTCAACAATTATTAATCATTTATAACTTGTCGTCTCAATTATTGTTTAAATAATATAACATATTATACAGATGATACTGTGACAATAATATAAGAGATATGATGCAGCAATTACTGTAGCAATAATTGAGTATAGCTGAGTGACTTCTCACGTAAGCATCAATAATCAATACCGTGTGTTACTATGCAACAACGCGTATTACTGTACTTTTACAAACGAGTAGTTCAACAGTTTTAACGGTAACACCTCCGCCGTTATTTTATAGAAAGATAATTTTGTCGTTTTCTAACTACGACAATACTTCCGTTGTGGGGTCCACCAATGATTGTGCCGTCGTACGAATATTCCCTGACAAAAAGAATATTCCCCGACCAAACGAATATTTTATAACAACTTGCGTACTTTGCAAAATTTATAAATATTACCCACAACTATAAAATTATATCAAATTTATTCCATAATATTCAAAAATAATAATTATGAAAATTCATCTTTATTTATAAAAACTGGGGTCTTACAATTTCGGAGATTCAAAACTTCAATAATTCACAATAAATAGCCCTTTTGCTAGAAAATTCGAATTTCGCTAGTTTTTATAGGAAATTCAATTCTCTACAACTTTGCAGAAGAAAGTTTTTCCAAATTCCAAACAGAAATTGACCGAAATCCACAAACGGGCGATTTTACAGGCTATAATCAAATTTCGGTCAATAATTGCGTCCACCAACACACAAAATATGTGTTAAACATTTAATGCCACAAAAATACTCTTACTCCTCATATAGTCACATATTCCACATTCATTATAAAATATCACCATTAATATATTATTAAAATAATATATTTAAACGAATTATTTTATCAAAAAAAGATAAAATTTTAATTTTCAACAATTGTCACATTTAAAAATTTTCTCCATCTATATCCACATAAAATCAATATTTTCCTTATCATATAAATCAATAATTAATTATTCATAAATGATATTACAGAATCACAATATTGACAACCAGGCAGTTCCCAGGAAAGAGGGTGCTTTCCAATAAGAATTTCTCCTTATTGACGCGCAATTAGGTGACCAAACCTCTCCTTAGACAGAACTTTCTAGACATTGTCAATAATGTTATCTAATAATATTATTCAGATAATATGAATTATTGCTTCGATAATGAAAAATACTGTGTAATGACAACAACAACAATATAAAATATCAAAGCAGCAATTATTGAATCAATAAAATAAAATACTGAACAGTAATTACTGTAACCATTATTGAGTAGTGCCTTATTACGTAAGAATCAATAATTGGTGCAATACCGTGTCCGACTGTGCAACAACGCGTATTACTTTACTTTACCCACCGGGTATTCCAACAGTGTTAACAGTAACGATTACGCCGTTATTTTTAAAAAACTTTAATTTGTCATTTTCTTCATCCTACAGTTATTTTGTTACGGGGACCACAAAAGGCTGCGCCGTCATACGAATATTCCCCGACAGAAAGAATATTCCACGACCAAACGAATATTTCCCGACAACAATGAGTATTTTATAACCACTTGCTTATTTTTGAAAAAAATTCATATATCACCCTTAACTTTAACCTTCTATCAATTTAACCATTTACTGAATTGTAATTATAAGAAAAATTGAATACTTTTATTTCATAAAATTCGGGGTCTTACATATACCTGTTTTGGGGGTGTCATAGTTGGTATCAGAGCTTAGGGATATGATCTCTGGCGGAGATCGGGGAATAGAACTAGGAGGGGAGAGACGAGTAAATCCTTCGCTAGTGTGTCCTACCTAAGCTTATTTATTAGTTGGTCAGTATATAGGGATATTATGTGATATATTGATTTTCTTAATTAACCCTTGTTTTATGGCAGTATTTAAGAATGACAACCGAGAATGTTAACAGTGGAGTTAATGAGACCGTGGAGATGCCTGTACTTACCAACGAGGATAACGTACAACAGGCTGGCAATGTTCCTCCTGTGAACAACACCACTGATCAGACGATGAACGACGCAATGTTTAGAAGCTTTTTACAGTTCATGCAAAATCAGACAAGGGAGACTCGTGTTCAAAATACAGAAGGAAATGATAGCAATTCACGAGTTGTCACAGCCAAGCAGTTCAAAGAGTTGGGACCACAAGAATTTAAGGAAAAGCCAGATCCGATCATGGCGGAAACATGGGTCAAGCAAATTACCAAGATATTCGATGTCTTGGGATGCACGGAAGAACAGAAGGTTCCGTTCGCCACCTTTATGTTCCGTGGCGAAACAGACTACTGGTGGGAGTCTGTGAAGCGTACCCATCCAGCCGCACTCAATATGTCTTGGGAGATGTTTCAGAAACTATTTAATGACAAATACTTTCCTGAAAGTGTTCGTCATATGAAGGAAGTGGAGTTCATCAGATTAGAACAAAATAACATGACGGTGTCTCAGTACGAGGCAAAGTTTGCAGAGTTATCCAGGTTTGCACCTCATTTGGTGGAGAATGAGGAACGTATGACGCGGATGTTTCTGAGAGGTTTGAAACCCGGCATACGACAATATCTCATTTCTCATAGATTTTCTCTCTATTCAGATGTTGTTAATAGGGCTCAATTGTTGGAGCGATATAACGAGTACGGTCAACCGAGGTACCACAATCAGGATCATACTGGAGATAGCAGTCAGCAAAACAACAATAACCAGTGGAGAAAGAAAAAGACGGACAAGAATGGTAACCACTCTGGTGGTAATTATAGCCACGAAAATAGAAGAAGTGAGTCAGGAGGAGATTTTAAAAAGAGGAGATTCAACAATGACAATGTGAAAATGGCAGCACCAGCAGCAACAGGTTCCAAGGGAGGGGAACGACCACCGGTCATATGCTACAAATGCGGAAAAGAGGGACATATCAGTCCAAACTGCCCACAACAGTTCAAGGTATGCTATACTTGTGGAAAGAAAGAACATATCGCTCGAGATTGTACGGTAGCAAAACCAATTCCAGCGGGGACGATGACTCAAAAGACTGTCCCAGAAAAGTCAAAGTCAACGATTCCTGGAAGAGCGTTTGTTGTGACCGGTCAAAATACGAGGACCCCAAACAAGGTGATCACGGGTAAGCTATTTATAAATTCTTGCGAAGTTTATACCTTACTTGATACCGGTGCTACCCATTCATTTATCTCTCCTGCTTGTGCTCAACGTTTAAACTTAACTCCGGAGAAATTAGACTTTGACCTATCTGTGGAGACTCCGTTAGGAGAAACTTTCATCACATCCACTGTGTTAGTTCTTAGTAGGCACAAGTTATCTAGAAGGGGGATTGAATAGATATTTGAAAATCTTTTTGTTTTAACTTGTTCTAAGATAATTATTAAAACTTTGCGGAATTAATGTTTGTTTTAATCTTCTTTACCAAGCAATGGAGTTATGAGCAATTAAGGCAGTTATGGCAGATATAGCAGTTATAGCAGTTATAGCATGAAAGTAAACGACACAGTTGTTTTTAAGTGGTTCAGAGCACTCAAAGCTCCTAGTCCACTCTTCTACTCAACGAGTAGGATATCCACTAAGGATGTCTTATACAATCTTCTGAATCACACAGATTCCTTCTAGACCAGCAGTCTAGGAACTTTTCTAGTTCACTTTTGAACTCTTCAAGTCCTGCAGACTTGTCTTTCTTACAGTTCACTACGAACTCTTCAAGTCCAGCTGACTTGGTATACTTCTTCAGTTGATTGATGATTGTTGTTGTTGCGTTCTGAAGGTTGCTACTCAGTTTGCTGTGTAAGCTCTAGTTCGTAATAGCTGAGTAGCTGAGCAAGCTTTGTAATATCTCAGATCGTAGAGTTGAGCCTTAGAGAGTTCTTCACGCTGAATGTTTATGCTTGCCTTTTCTTTCATCTGTCTGATCTGTATATATGTGATGTTGAAAACTATCCGTTGGATCCATCCGTTGTGGCATTAAATGCATCTGAATTTTCTGTACTGTGATGGAGACATTTCTGCACATCTTCTGAATTCTGGACCACTGACACTGCAGGCTACTTTTTCACCTACCACCTGAAAAGGTGTTTTGTCCCTTTTATTCATAGTATTATCCTTAGCTTCTTCAATACTCTTCTTTGTTGTAAACTAAGGATTTTTCATTTATTCTGGGACTGATGGGTACTGCAGCATCTAGGATCCCTTCTTTGTATTGTTGAATTAACAACTCATAAGGCTTTAACGTTTTCTGACATGACAGATGTTGCTCTACGCTTTGGATTGTTGTACTCTACGTTTTGGATCGTGTTGTTGACTCTACGATCCCGTGAGCACACTACGATCGTAGGGTTAGCTTGGTGAACGTTGAGTGCACTCTACGATCGCTGACTTGTAAACTTAATGTTCCTTTCAGTATACTACGATCGGAGAGTTAGCTTGGTGAACGTTGAGTCCACTCTGCATTAGTTCAGTGGACTCTACGATCGCAGAGTGTGGTCTACGATCCTTGTCTTTGACTTTGGCATTGCTAGACTCTACGACTCTGAGCGTACAGTGCATTTCATACTTAGCTTTGGCAGATTGTCGTTCGGCTTATAGGCAGGCTGTCTCTACGATTCAGAACATGACTTCCTCAGTGCACTACGATCTCGAGGAGGCTCTTCTCGACACACTTTGATCCTTCTTCGTTTCTCCTGGAAGTCTACGAACTCTGAGATCTCACTATCTTGCATACTCCTATTCTGCCTCGATAGCTCCCGAGTTGACTCTGACTCTCCTGGCAGATTACGACTTCTGGTGCAGTGTTCGACGACCAGACAAGCCTATCATAAGATCAACCTAACAGTTTTGATCTTTCTATCTATACATTCTAGAACAGAATGATACACGTTTAAAGCTTAGATCAGCCTAACAATCTTGATCTTTTCATCACTAAGTCCTTGTACATAAATTCAATTAAGGACCTTACAATAATCACAAGCATATTAAAACATCAAATCATGCTATGCATTCTCCCAACAATCTCCCCCTATTTGATGTTGACATAACTAAGGAGATTTGTTGTTATGATTATTGATTATATGCAGTGCAGAAAAATAAACATGACTTAGTATTTCAGTGAGCAGCTGAAATTTCTAGAGAATAAGCATGAATTTATTGATGTATGAAGATAGATGTTACATTTGAAATAGATACATCAATAAGAAGTGAAATTCAACTTATCTCTATTTTCTTGGCTTCTTGCTCCTTGGAGGATTTGCCTTTTCTTCTACTCTCCTTTTTCTGCTGGCTTCATCTCTCTTAGCCAAATCTTCGAGCTCACTAGGACTTAATCTTGGATTTTGGTCGTGCCTGTTCATAAATGCCGGATCTCTAATTGGCATTCTTAGGCCTGTTGCGGTTACTCCTTGTGAGCTAGAAGCTGGCCCTTGACTTCTTAAAGGTTGAGCCACTAAGACTTCCTGCTGATCTGATCGTTGAGTCTGTTGAGAGATATGCCTTGCAGGCGGATTCCTTGTTGTTTGGAATCCGCGTCCCTTATGTCCTTGGTCTGCACGATCTCCTTCCCGATCTCCCTTGCCTCTTTTCTCCCCCTTTATGTCAGCATCAAGAGTTCGAATGTCATCTGACAGACGAGCAATTCCTTGGACAAGTTCGTTCAGCTGACTTTTGGTCTGAGCAATGTCTTCTCTATTTTCTTCAATGAGAACTTCAGACCTTGCTTCTCTTTGTTGAAGGATGGATAGAATGTTGTCTGTTTGTTGGCCGCTGCTGACATAGAATCGTTGAAACTCTTTGACAGCAGTCTGAAGATTTTGAATGCTCTGCAACATCTGTTTGTTCTGAGATTCTTGATTTTGTTGTAAGATTAAGACAGCATCCCTATATCTTTTGGCTGCTTGGAAGTGAATGTCATCCCTGTCCTTTATGCTTTGAAGCATTTCTCTGATGATCTCTTTTAGTGTTTTGGACAATTCAGAGCTCAGAGATTGTGGAAGGGTGTTTGCAGCATTGATCATGGATGTCAGTCTCAACTGAATCAGTTCAGAGTGATCGTCAAGACTCTCTTCTAGTTCCTTGATCACTTTCTTAGACATAGCTGATAGATCGGCCTTAGTAGACAATTCTGAGAGAATCTCATCCATCTGGGGAAATCTTGAGGAAGAGGGTGGTGCATTGTTGAATTGTTCTTTTAGGGAGCAGAGAGCAAGTTCAAGATTAAAGCATTCATTTCTGGACGAGGAAGGGATGTCTGATGGAGGGGCTTGAGTTTGGATGGATGGGATAGGTGACTCTACGATTCCGATATTTGATTCTTCTAGAGGACTATAGTCTGGAATCGTAGAGCAGGGGATTTGTTGGAGCTGAGCAAAGTTGGCTTCTTCTGGTTCTTCAGTTACAGAATTTTGGGATTCTGTAACTGGAAACTGATTTATTGGGTTGAGATCCACTTCCAGCCATTTGGGAAATTCATAGAAATAACTAAATGAAGATGATGGCTGATGATTAACTCTAAAGCTTGTAGGAATAGTCAATACCTCAGATTTGACATTTGATGAGGAATGATTTGTAATCAACTTTTTGGCAAAGATAACTTCCCTTGGAAATCCATGAGCCAGAACTGTGATTGCCGGATATTCCTTGAAGCTCCAGAACATGTGATCCCATGATTTCATAATCTGAGCTTGATGGTATGCCATCATGGGTAGGTAAGAAAATATTTGGTTGTACAGATAGCTTCTGTATCCATCTTTACCTACACCAGTTATTTCAAGCTCATCATCATCATCCTCTTTCTCTTCTTTGTTGTCTTCTGAAGAATCCATTATCTCAATGACCTTTGGCATTGGTTCATCTTTATCTTGAGCAAGGACTTCTTCTTCAGTCATTAGGATATTGTGAGGCTCCCCCTCAATATGATCATCTTCTTTTAGAAACTCCCCCTCAGCTGGAACTTCTTCTTGAGCAGTAGGCTTCTCCCCCTCAGCTGGTACATTCTTCTCTTTGGTTGCTTGGGGCAGTTCTGCTTTTACAGCCATGCTCTTGGCTTCCTTCTTCAGAACTTTTTCATTTTCAAGAATATACTTCTTGACCAGCTTTCTCTTTGCTTTGCCGGTTTTTTCTTTGGTTGTTTTGCCACATTGACCGGCCACTGTCCTTGAAGCATCTTCCTCCAATTCTGCCACACTTGGCCTGGTTTCAGAGAACAGCAGAGTCTCTACGATTGAAGATATTGTTGGTCTTTTGGACTTATGACCAGCCTTATTCTTCTTTAAGAGTTGTGAAATGGTGGCTTGATCCTCTTCAGCCTCTTCTTGCTGTTGTATGTTCCTCAGCCTCCTTAGAGTCTCTATGTCAGAGGACTCTACAGGCATGTTAGTTGCAGATCCTTGAGGCTCTTCGACTTGTGTTCCCCTCAGCTTTCTCTTGCCCTTGCTTTTCTTGACAAGAGCAGAGGGTTCTCCTTTACCTGCTTCTTCTTCTTCAGCTTCATTGACAATAGTCATTCCTGCTTCCCCTTGTTCCCCAGTTCTCCCACTGGACTCTGTCATCATTCTTGTATACTCAGCAGGGTTTCTTTCCCAGTTTTTAAACAACTGCTGTGTCATTCTTCTGTTTGGGTTGATGGCTTCTCCTTCATCATCCCCAATTTTATCACCCACAGCAGATTGCAGAATGATGCTAATAAATCTCCCATACAGCATCTTCTGAGTACTTTTTGATTTCTTCGAGCCTACAATCCACTTGCCGATCCACTCAAGTAGTATGGCTCCATAATTTAGTTGAATTCCAAGAGTTATGGCAGTCATGAGTTTAAGTTGAACTTCATTAACAGAGTCATGACCTGAACTCTTACAGCAGATACACTTCCCAACAATATCAGCTAGAAATTCATACCTTTGAGGGAATTCCTTCTTTTTATAACCTTTTACAGAGGAGTTCTTTTTGTGATGCATTCTCTTCAATCCTTCTTCAAATCTTATACTGTCGAGAAGTGAGTGCCCTGTATCCTTGAAACCTAGGGCCAGATTTAAGTTTTCTTCCCTTAGCGTCATTTCAACTCGTCTTACTCGTGTAGTGATGGTGTTGAGTTCGTACACTCCATTCTTGTAGAACTCCTTCACTAACTCGGGATAGATGAGGGTGTCGGTACTCAGCGCCTATTCGAGACCTGCCTTCTTTAGTAGTGCTAAGGTCTTGTGAAATTTTGGTGGAGCATCCTTGAACTCATCGAAACAGAGTCTGTAGCCTGAGATTACATTTGAAACAGCCATGATTCTGTGGTTGAGAAGTGGAATACGATTGAGCTTTCTCTTGAGTTAGGGTTTTGCTTTGAGAGAGAGAGATGATCTTTTGAACTTCAGATTTTAAAAATACGGTTCCAATTTGTACTTGTAGCTTCCCTCTCTCTTTTTGACTTAGTGGGACATGTGTCGCCTTTTGCTTGGCTCTACGTTTTTGATTTGCTTGAATGTACTGATTTTCCCTTTGAGTCTTCAGTGCTGAGATGTCCTTAGAATGACTACGATCGTAGAGGTAGTCTTCTGGTCGTTGAGTCTGTCTACCATTCGTAGAGTCTGTCCTACGATCGTCGAGTCTGTTCTACGATCGTCGAGTCTATCCTTTCAACTCTACGGTCATGGACTTTCCTTGATCATGTCTATGATATTGAGTTTAGCCTTTGTACCTGTTATGGTTAGCACAGTCTAGAGCATATATTTCATGGTTGAAGATTAAGCATGCCTAGTTCACTTAATAACTTATTGAATCTGGATTCATCTAGTGGTTTAGTAAAAATATCTGCAAGTTGATTTTCAGTAGGGATATATTGTAGTGATATAGTTCCATTTTGCACATGATCCCTAATGAAGTGATACCTTATTTCAATATGCTTGGTCCTAGAATGCATAACAGGATTATGAGTTATTGCTATGGCACTTGTGTTATCACAGTGTATGGGTATTGATTTGAAATCAAACCCATAATCAGCTAGCTGGTTTCTCATCCATAGAATTTGAGCACAGCAGCTGCCAGCAGCAATATATTCAGCTTCTCCAGTCGAAGTGGACACTGAGTTTTGCTTTTTGCTGAACCAGGACACAAGCATGTTTCCTAGCAATTGACAGGTGCCACTGGTACTCTTTCTATCTATTTTGCATCCTGCAAAATCAGCATATGTGTATCCTGTTAGTTCAAATGAGGATTCCTTGGGATACCAAAGCCCCAAGTAAGGTGTGCCTTTGAGATACCTGAAAATCCTTTTTACAGCAGATAAGTGAGACTCTTTAGGGTTAGCCTGAAATCTAGCACATATGCATATTGCGAACATTATGTCTGGTCTACTAGCAGTTAGGTATAAAAGAGAACCTATCATACCTCTGTATTGAGTTATATCAATACCTTTACCATTCTCATCTTTGTCAAGCTTAGTTGCAGGAGCAATTGGTGTTTTCATGGGAGAAGCTGATTCCATGCTATACTTCTTTAACAAGTCTTTGGTGTATTTGGCTTGATTTATGAATATTCCTTCATCAGTTTGCTTCACTTGTAGTCCAAGGAAGAAATTCAGCTCACCCATCATGCTCATTTCAAACTTACTCTGCATTAGCTTAGAGAATCTCTTGCATAATTTTTCGTCAGTAGAACCAAAAATGATGTCATCAACATATATTTGAACTAGTAAGACTTTGTCTTTGTGCTTTCTAAGGAATAATGTGGTATCTACCCTGCCTCTAGTGAACCCATTTTCTATTAAGAAGTTAGTTAGTGTTTCATACCATGCTCTAGGTGCTTGTTTAAGACCATATAAGGCTTTATCTAATCTATAGACATAATTGTAAAGAGATGGATTGATAAAACCTGGAGGTTGTTCGACATAGACTTCTTCTTGAAGCTCTCCGTTTAGAAATGCACTCTTGACATCCATCTGAAAGATTTTGAACTTCATGTGGGCAGCAAATGCAAGAAAGATTCTGATGGCTTCTAGTCTGGCAACGGGTGCAAAAGTCTCATCATAGTCGATACCTTCTTCTTGAGAATAGCCCTTCGCTACTAATCTTGCCTTGTTCCTGGTAATGACCCCATCTTCATCCATTTTGTTTCTGAAGACCCACTTAGTTCCTATCACTGGATGATCATTTGGTCTTGGCACCAATCTCCACACTTTGTTTCGTTCAAATTGGTTGAGTTCTTCTTGCATAGCTTCTATCCAACTGGAGTCTTCCATTGCATCCTCTATTTTCTTTGGCTCAATTTGTGACAGGAAGCTTAGATAGAAACATTCATTATGAGTAGCAGATCTTGTTTTGATTCTATCATTCAGATCTCCAATGATTAGATCCTGAGTGTGATCTCTTGCCCATCTGCTGCCAGTTGGAACATCTGTCCTGATGCCTTCCTGTCTTAAGTCTTCAAGGTCTATTTCTTCTTCTTGAAGTGGAGATTCATTATCTTGGATGGTCCTCTCTACAATTGCATTATCATGCTCTACGATTTCTCTGTCTGGTACTACACTCGTAGTGTTGGCCTCGACAACTTCAGTCGTAGTGTTCACATCATTGGTCGTAGTGTCTTGAGGTACTGCTTTGTCTAAGTCAGTTTCATCAAAAATGACGTGTATTGAGACTTCGACATTCAGCGTCTTTTTGTTGAACACTCTATATGCCTTGCTGTCCGTGGCATACCCAAGGAAGATTCCTTCATCTGATTTTGGTTGAAATTTTGTCAGGTATTGTTTTCCATTGTTGAGAATATAGCATGCACATCCAAAGACATAGAAGTAGCTGACACTTGGCTTTCTTCTTTTCCATAGTTCGTAGGGCGTCTTCTTGATCTTAGAGTGAATTAGTGATCTGTTCTGAGTGTAGCATGCAGTGTTGACTGCTTCTGCCCAAAAGTATTCAGGTAGACGGGCTGCTGCTAGTAAAGTATTCCCAGCCTCTATCAGGGTTCTGTTATTTCTTTCAGCGACTCCATTTTGTTGAGGAGTTCGTGGGGCTGAGAAGTTATGATTGATGCCATTGCCTGTGCAGAACTGATCTATTTCTGAGAAATCGAATTCTCTACCATGATCACTTCTTATAGCCTTGATTCTCTCTCCTTTCTCGTTCATCACCATTTTGAACATCTTGATTAATTCGGAGCTTGTCTCATTCTTTGAAGTTAGGAAGAATACCCATGTGAATCGAGTGTAGTCGTCGACTATGACTAGAGAGTATCTTTTTCCTCCGAGACTGGTTGTTGGGATTGGCCCAAAAAGATCCATGTGAAGCAACTGCAGGGGCTTGTCAATAGAGTTATCAGTCTTGCTTTTGAATGAGCTTCTGGTTTGTTTTCCAAACTGACAGGCATTACATGGCCTTTCCTTCACAAAGTTGAACTTAGGAAGGCCAGCCACGAGATCTTTTGATGCCAGTTTGGACATGCTTTTAAAGTTGAGATTGGATAATCTTCGATGCCATAGCCAGCTCATTTCTTCAGAAGCTTTAGCTAGAAAACATATTGTCTCGTCTGAGCTTAGTTGTCCAAGATTTACTATGTAGACATTTCCTTCTCTTGTTCCGGTTAGCTTTACTGCAGATGTCTTCAAATCTCTGACTTGACATTGATTATTGATGAATGTTACTTGATGTCCCTTATCGCAGAGTTGACTAATGCTTAGAAGGTTGTGCTGCAGACCTTCCACATAGGCCACTTTACTGAATGATATCACACCATTTCCGGCTGAGCCATAGCCTCTTGTCTTGCCAGTACCATTATCTCCAAAGATGACTGAGGGACCCTCCTTTTCCACATAGTTGAATAGTAGAGCTTTGTTCCCTGTCATATGCCTCGAGCAACCACTGTCCAGATACCATGTTGAGGACGTGGAGCTCTTTTCCTGTCAAAACATTTGAACCTTTATTTTGGTACCCATATTTGCATGGGTCCTTTGTTAGTGCCTTTGGGGACCCAAATTTGTCTAATCTTGGGTCTCACATGCATGGAATTATAATAACACTTTGTGGCCCTATGACCATATTTATTGCATATGAAGCATCTATTATAATACATGTCTGTGTGTGTATGGTGATTCATCTTCCACTTGGACTTGTATGGTTCCTTAGTTAACCTTCTGTTAAATTGACTCTCTTTCTTCCACGTGTCCTTAGGTTTCATAAATAGTGATGAGTGTGCCTTACCTCTACTGTACCTTCCCAGTTGATTCGTAGAGTTAATTTTGTTTGACTCTACGATTCTTCGAGGTTGGTAAGTAGAGGTTGGGTTACTCTTTTCCTTGATGAAACCCAGACCGGCGTGAGATCCTTTACTTTTCTGAGTATAACTAGAGACAGTGAAACAAGGTTGAACTAGTTCTTCCAACTGTGAGGATTTCACACAAACAATGCCTCTACCAAAACTTGAGACATTACTGGTGCTGGTTTCCATTATCTTTTCCATACTTAGCTCTGAGATGGATTCCCCAAAGCCTAAGCCCGTTCTGTCAAATGCGCTTCTCTGACTGGAGAGCAGGCAATTCATGGAAGATGTGGATTTGTTCCATGCAGAGATAGTCTTCTCTAGATCCTCAATTTTAGAGGTTAGCATAGACTCTCTTTGAGCATGATGTGTGTTTGTCTGTTTCAAAGTTTCATTCTCAACTTCAAGCTTGGAGAGAAGATTAGTATTTAGAAGGGTTGTTTCAAGCTCTTCTTGAACTTTCTTCTTTTCCTCTTGAAGAAGAGAATGATCTTTAGACAAGACTCTGAACCACTTCATGTATTGATGTAGATCAGTGGTTATGCCATGCAAAGCAGTTCTTAAGTCACTTATATCTACATCAGGAGAATTAAAATCAAATACCTCATCAATACTTACATCATGTATGTTTAGGCTTTGTTTGTCCTTTGCATGTTTGGCCATTAAGCACAGATTGGCCATATGTGGTTCTTCCTCATCTCCGGAGTCTGCATTTGAGTCGTTATCTGAATCACTCCACGATCCTTCGGCAACCAGGCCTTTGTCTCCTTTCTGAGGCCTCTTGGTTCCTTTGTATTCTTTCTTTGCCTTGGATTTCTTCTGTAGCTCTTCTTTGATAGGCTTGTTGCAGTTGGCAATGAAATGACCAGGTTTCTTGCAGTTGTAGCATAAATCATTTATTTGTTCCTGGCTGACGTGGTTGCTGACTTTCCTTGGCTTGCCGATTCTGCCTTGTCGCATGAACCTTCTTAGTCTCTTTACCAGCATAGCAAAGTCATCATCATCGTCTTCATCATCATCATAGTCAGTTTCAGTGATGACTTTTGATGCACCTTCATTTGCCTTGAGAGCAACACCCTTATCTTTTCTTCTTCCTTCTGAAAGGGTTTCAGCACGTTGGGTTAGCTCCAGCTCGTATGTCAGGAGATTGCCATACAGTTGTTGAACCGTCATCTCATTAAGATTCTTTGACTCTCTTATTGCAGTGGTCTTTGCATCCCACTTGCTCGTTAGAGCTCTCATGAATTTTATGGTCAGATCTTTGTTAGGATAGATCTTTCCATATGCTCGTAGAGAGTTGAGCAGAATGTTGAATCTTTCATAAGTGGCAGTTACATTTTCGCCTTGCACATGAGCAAACATTTCGTACTGCTGTGTTAGAAGAGACTGTCTGTTCTCTCTAACTTCTTCAGTTCCTTCGTGCATGATCAGCAGTGCTTCCCAAACCTCCTTAGCTGTTTTGCTGTTTACAACATTTTCAAACAGATCGTCCTCTAAGGATTGGAACAGGATGTTCTTCGTCTTTTTGTCAAGTTGGACAGCTCTTTTCTCTGTGTCTGTCCATTCTTCTTTTACTTTTATTTGTACTCTGTTTGGATCGTCAATGGTTGGTGCAAGCTTTGTTGGTATATAGGGCCCATTAAGAATAGTCTCAAATAGATCTTCATCTATTGAGTCCATGTAAGCTTGCATCCTGACTTTCCAGTTCGCAAATTTATCCTTGTTGCACATTGGTGGCTTGCTGCCTCCCCTGGTCCTGGATTCGCTTGGTACGAGTGCCATTGGATCTACTAAAGCGTGTAAGCTGTAAGATAGAACATGCTCTGATACCAATTGTTAGTTCTTAGTAGGCACAAGTTATCTAGAAGGGGGGGTTGAATAGATATTTGAAAATCTTTTCGTTTTAACTTGTTCTAAGATAATTATTAAAACTTTGCGGAATTAATGTTTGTTTTAATCTTCTTTACCTAGCAATGAAGTTATGAGCAATTAAGGCAGTTATGGCAGATATAGCAGTTATAGCATGAAAGTAAACGACACAGTTGTTTTTAAGTGGTTCAGAGCACTCAAAGCTCCTAGTCCACTCTTCTACTCAACGAGTAGGATATCCACTAAGGATGTCTTATACAATCTTCTGAATCAAACAGATTCCTTCTAGACCAGCAGTCTAGGAACTTTTCTAGTTCACTTTTGAACTCTTCAAGTCCAGCAGACTTGTCTTTCTTACAGTTCACTATGAACTCTTCAAGTCCAGCTGACTTGGTATACTTCTTCAGTTGATTGATGATTGTTGTTGTTGCGTTCTGAAGGTTGCTACTCAGTTTGCTGTGTAAGCTCTGGTTCGTAATAGCTGAGTAGTTGAGCAAGCTTTGTAATATCTCAGATCGTAGAGTTGAGCCTTAGAGAGTTCTTCACGTTGAATGTTTATGCTTGCCTTTTCTTTCATCTGTCTGATCTGTATATATGTGATGTTGAAAACTATCCGTTGGATCCATCCGTTGTGGCATTAAATGCATCTGAATTTTCTGTACTGTGATGGAGACATTTCTACACATCTTCTGAATTCTGGACCACTGACACTGCAGGCTGCTTTTTCACCTACCACCTGAAAAGGTGTTTTGTCCCTTTTATTCATAGTACTATCCTTAGCTTCTTCAATACGCTTCTTTGTTGTAAACTAAGGATTTTTCATTTATTCTAGGACTGATGGGTACTGCAGCATCTAGGATCCCTTCTTCGTATTGTTGAATTAACAACTCATGAGGCTTTAACGTTTTCTGACATGACAGATGTTGGTCTACGCTTTGGATTGTTGTACTCTACGTTTTGGATCGTGTTGTTGACTCTACGATCCCGTGAGCACACTACGATCGTAAAGTTAGCTTGGTGAACGTTGAGTGCACTCTACGATCGCTGACTTGTAAACTTAATGTTCCTTTCAGTATACTACGATCGGAGAGTTAGCTTGGTGAACGTTGAGTCCACTTTGCATTAGTTCAGTGGACTCTAAGATCGCAGAGTGTGGTCTACGATCCTTGTCTTTGACTTTGGCATTGCTAGACTCTACGACTCTGAGCGTACAGTGCATTTCATACTTAGCTTTGGCAGATTGTCGTTCGGCTTATAGGCAGGCTGTCTCTACGATTCAGAACATGACTTCCTCAGTGCACTACGATCCCGAGGAGGCTCTTCTTGACACACTACGATCCTTCTTCGTTTCTCCTGGAAGTCTACGAACTCTGAGATCTCACTATCTTGCATACTCCTATTCTGCCTCGATAGCTCCCGAGTTGACTCTGACTCTCCTGGCAGATTACGACTTCTGGTGCAATGTTCGACGATCAGACCAGCCTATTATAAGATCAACCTAACAGTTTTGATCTTTCTATCTATACATTCTAGAACAGAATGATACACGTTGAAAGCTTAGATCAGCCTAACAATCTTGATCTTTTCATCACTAAGTCCTTGTACATAAATTCAATTAAGGACCTTACAATAATCACAAGCATATTAAAACATCAAATCATGCTATGCATTCTCCCAACAATCTCCCCCTATTTGATGTTGACATAACTAAGGAGATTTGTTGTTATGATTATTGATTATATGCAGTGCAGAAAAATAAACATGACTTAGTATTTCAGTGAGCAGCTGAAATTTCTAGAGAATAAGCATGAATTTATTGATGTATGAAGATAGATGTTACATTTGAAATAGATACATCAATAAGAAGTGAAATTCAACTTATCTCTATTTTCTTGGCTTCTTGCTCCTTGGAGGATTTGCCTTTTCTTCTGCTCTCCTTTTTCTGCTGGCTTCATCTTTCTTAGCCAAATCTTCGAGCTTACTGGGACTTAATCTTGGATTGTGGTCGTGCCTGTTCATAAATGTCGGATCTCTAATTGGCATTCTTAGGCCTGTTGCGGTTACTCCTTGTGAGCTAGAAGCTGGCCCTTGACTTCTTAAAGGTTGAGCCACTAAGACTTCCTGCTGATCTGATCGTTGAGTCTGTTGAGAGATATGCCTTGCAGGCGGATTCCTTGTTGTTTGGAATCCGCGTCCCTTATGTCCTTGGTCTGCACGATCTCCTTCCCGATCTCCCTTGCCTCTTTTCTCCCCCTTTATGTCAGCATTAAGAGTTCGAATGTCATCTGACAGACGAGCAATTCCTTGGACAAGTTCGTTCAGCTGACTTTTGGTCTGAGCAATGTCTTCTCTATTTTCTTCAATGAGAACTTCAGACCTTGCTTCTCTTTGTTGAAGGATGGATAGAATGTTGTCTGTGTGTTGGCCGCTGCTGACATAGAATCGTTGAAACTCTTTGACAGCAGTCTGAAGATTTTGAATGCTCTGCAACATCTGTTTGTTCTGAGATTCTTGATTTTGCTGTAAGATTAAGACAGCATCCCTATGTCTTTTGGCTGCTTGGAAGTGAATGTCATTCCTGTCCTTTATTGATCCTTACGTAAGAAGGCACTACTCAATAATTGCTACAGGAGTTATTGTTCAATATTTTATTTTATTGATTCAATAATTGCTCCGATTTTATATTATTATTATTTCAATAATTGTCACGGCACAGTATTTCCCATTATTCGATCAATAATTCATATTATTTAAATAATATTATTAGATAGCATTATTGGCAATGTCTAGAAAGTTCTGTCAAGGAGAGGTTAGGTCATCTAATTGCGCGCTAGTAAGGAGAAATCCTTATTGGAAAGCTCCCTCTTTCCTGGGAACGGCCTGGTTGTCATAATTGTGATTCTGTAATATTATTTAAGAATAATTAATTATTGATTCATGTGATAAGGATATATTTATTTGATGTGGATATAATTGAAGGAATTCTGCAGGAAATGATTTGTTGAAAGTTGGTAATTATTTTCTCCATATATATTATTATATTATATTATAATTATTTAATAATATTATTATTATTTATATATATATATAAGCATGTGATTAAAGGATGGAGTAAGCAAATTGCATTCGAATGCATAACAGTATATCTTTGATTTTCCTAAATTGGTTGGTGAGAATTCTTCTGCAAAATGTGATTTTCAATTTGTGGAATAAAGGCCATTGATTGGTGGAATCAGTTGGTGGGTGGAAGAAATTCTTATAATTATGCTTTGTTTTGTTGTGGATGGTCTTTTGAATTTTCTGCAAAGCTGGTGTCTTTCCAAACTAGTGGGCCTCATCTATTGGAAAATAAGAGTTAGACAATGAATGAAAAGGAAAGGTTAGGCACGATTGAAGAAAATTTTGGCAGGAAAGAATTTGGCAGAAAAAGTTAGGCAGCTCATTTGATTTTCTTCCTCCGTCCTGCACTATAAATAGAGGGATAACCCTCCTTCCTCAACACACCATTTCTAAATTCAGAAGTTATTATTCTAGAGTATTGTGAGTATTTTCTTGAGTATAAAAATATTTTGAGCGTATTTTTTTCTGCAAGATTTTCTCAGAATAATATCCGATATTCCAGTCAAATCCAATTTCTACTAAGGTAAAAGATATTATTTTTTTCAATACTCATGAGAAATATTATTACCTTTCATACTCCATATTATGTAAGCAATATTATTTCATCTCGTATTCTTAAATTTGAACTTACTATGGTAAGTATTGCTTCTATAATTCCTGAAATGATTAGAAATTTCGTTTTATCTAATATCATTTCATAGGAATATTGGTCTGAACTTTTTATCAAATTTGGAACTTGTCATTACTGGTACTGTTCACTGGTACTGTTCATGGGTACTGTTCACGAGTACTGTTCACAGGTACTGTTCATGAGTACTGTTCACGAGTACTATTCACGGATACTGTTCATAGGTACTGTTCACGAGTACTGTTCACGGGTACTGTTCACGGGTATTGTTCACAAAAAAAATAATATTCTTTTCTTCCAAATTATCTGTTGTGACCCTTATTCTTAAAGTTTAATCCATGTTTTGATTATCATCATCCTCAGTCCTAAACGGTGATACAAATGAATATCTTTGGCCTGTAGTGCAAAGATGAATGATTAACTAATGAATATCTTTGGCCCGTAGTGCAAAGATGAACAGGTGTTGAGAAGAACATGACCAACTGGTGATACAAATGAATATCTTTGGCCTGTAGTGGAAAGATGATTAAAGATGTATATTGATTGTTGTTACAGGGATAAAATATTGATGATGGACTTTTAAACCTTAGAAGACAGTAGAATTCTTTCTCTACGTGACTCTTCTAATGGATTGCTGTTCCGCTGAACTTTTTGATTTAATATTCTTTACTGGGCTAGTTTTCCTTTTTGTTCCATTTTTCTTCTCAGGAGGCGAGAATATAGCGAGTACGAGTCGGGGAATGGAATGAAGGTTCTAGGGAGAGTTGCTTAGTAGTCCTCTCCATTTCTATAAAATAATGTATCAATAAATATAATGGGGATTTATTTGTATGTGGATATTGTCTAGATGACAATATCTGTATTTAAACTCATAATTTTCATGTTGTAATAATAAAGTTGTAGTTGTTTCTGAACCATGTATTGACAACTTAGAATGGGTGATGTATACCTGTTTTGGGGGTGTCACATACATGGTCTATTAGTCAAATGCATAAAAATAAAATAATTATAATAACTAGAAATGAGGAGTTGCTAAATGCTCATAGTCATTTTCTATTTTCTATTTTCCATTTTCCATTATGAAATAAGACAAAATCATTATAAACTATCATAATGAAAAATAGAAACTACCCAACCAAAATGATCCCATTTTCAATTGAAGATCAAATAACTCGAAAACAAAAATTTAATCAGACTAAACATACAAACAGTAGCCACAGTCAACCAAATCAATAAAAAAAAATCAAACTTAAATCAAACAATCATTCACAGTTCACACATTGAACATTGAATATTCAAGACAAAAAGCTATATAAAAAATACTTCTAAAATTTTACCAAACTTTAAAACTAAGAAGAATTTTGTACCTGCATGTATTTAATTTTAGTTTATGAAAAAAAACTTGGCCCCTCCAAATTTAACACTTCTATTGATGTGTCCCTTTAAATTTATTATTTTACATATTTGTCCTACCTTATTCCTATATAACAAAAATTATAGCATGCCAGCTGCCTATGCTGCTCCTACTTAAATTTGACGCTGTCTGTCGCTGTAACTCAGAATAGTTATGGCGACATTTAAATTGTCGCTGTAGCTCAAAAACTCGTCGTTATAACTGACTGTGTACTAAACAACTGTATATATATATTTTTTTCTTATATATATATATATATCATTTTATTTATTATTTTATCAGTGCTCATTTTGGGAAGTAAAAAAAATAGTACTAATAGTGAGTGTGCCCATCTTTACGGGACGGAAGTGGTAACCTCGCCCATTCGCCAATGATGTGAAAAAGTCAAAAGCGCAATGTGAGCCCCACTGGATAAGAAATTCCGGGCCCTCGCTATCCGACACACGGGAATCATCGCCTTCGTACTGGGTCCCATTTCACATGCCACTCCATTCAAAATGACGATATTATCCTCATTTTTCTTCCTATAATTGACAGGCAACACCGATCACTCTTCCATGTCCAAAGCCTTCATTTATATCTATCTACTATCCATACATACATACACACATATATAGAGAGAGAGTAAAGGAAGTGCTAATTAAGCAAGTAAATTAATTAATCAATCATGTTGGGTGTGTTTAGCAGCTCAATTGTGTCGCCGCCGGACGAGCTGGTTGCCGCCGGCAGCCGTACACCGTCGCCAAAGATAACTTCGGCAGCGCTGGTGAAACGGTTCCGTGGGAATGACGCCTCGGCGGTGTCCATGCAGATTGGTGACGACGCTCAATTGGCCTATACTCACGATAACGAGTCAGCTTTACAGCCCAGGTATATATATATATATAATAATTTTTATTAAAATGTTCAAAAAGAGCCGCTAAATCATCACTCTACCCTCTGAATATACTCTTACCTGAATAATCAAGAATTAAAATTAAATATACTCTTGCGCTTATATATATATATATATATATATATATATATATATATATATATATATGGTGATTAATTGGTTATTTGAAAATTACAAGGATCCGGTGCGCGCAATGATCAGCTGATCTAACGGTCGGAAAACTTCTTACTGTTTGATGCAGCAGAATTATTAAGGAGTCTCATGAAAAAGAGAAAATGGACGGGGTTGATGAGTTCATTAAAAAATAAAAGGGTGGTCAAATGATATTTCTATGACTCCTTCAATTAATATTAAGCTTTTCCAAAGGTCATGGATCGATAATAAACAATCCAATCCATGAACAAAATATGGTTATTAATTTGTGTTAAGTGACTATATATAAATGGAATATGGCATATATGTGGTCATACTGGCTTGATTTTTCCCGATTAATACATTTTTTACGTTGAGAATAGCCATTTTTTTCATATAGCTGGGATTTGAAGTCAGGGTTTATGTCTTCCTTTATCAATTAAGATAATAAATAATTTATAAGAAAAACACAAAACAGGAGTTAATTTCATCGAAATAAAGAAAAAAAATACCTATGGCAACAATTCAAACAAAGTGTTTTGTTTTGTTTTGTTTTTATTTTCTTCTTCATCCTTGTGTTTTATCAGTATGCTCTGATCTTGATGGATGGTCATGATTCTGCAATAATGTCAAAGGATAGAGTGGGCCATGCGCATGAGAGTTCCTCAGCCCTTCAACTAAGATCATTAATTTGGCATTTTCTTTTGCATGTTTGACACATACACCATTGTAGTACTTGTATTTACTCATCCAAAATACAGAAACAGATTCCTTTTTTGGGATTCTATATATAATCATCCAGCAACCCATAAATACCTAGCTCAGTTTCAGTTTTCAACCATTCATACGTATGGCTGAGTCAGTACTGCATTTATGAGTTTGGAAGGATGGAATGGATAGGAAAAATACAGGAGGGGAAAAGACGAGAATGAGTTATAATTGTTCTGTTATATTTGTGAGTTTTAAAAAAAAGAGAAATGATGAGTTTTTAATTATATTTTTTCTTATTTGTAAGTTTAGAAAGAGGGAAGGGTTGAGAAAATATTTTTATTTTTAAACTAAATTATTACTATATTACCCTTTCATTTAGTGTAATAAATAACATGATTTATTTTGAAATATTATTTTAAGTAATATAAAATATCATCCTTTTCTCATCCCTCCAAATCTCTCACTTTTGGGATAAGTTCTGAGCCAAAAATAAAATTAACTACCTCCAAATCTCTTCCATTCACTTCCATTCCTCCCTAAAAAAAACTAACAAACATGAGATTTGAAGGGATTGTAATTATTTTTTCCTTCCATTCGCCTAAAAAAACTTACAATCAACTCCTCGACTTGGCCAAATTCTTGCAAAGTCTTTATTTTCACAACCATAAATAAAGATTACCAAGGTTTTCCTATACCCCTTAATTTTAATTTGGAAATACTGAAAATTAATAATAAAAATAAAAAAAAGCTGATTTAATGGTAGGTTGGTTTTGGTAGGGGGTCATAATCCCCAACTCCCAACTAAATGAAGTTAGTCCGTCGGTTTATGAATTTATTGTCCTCAACTTGTTCATTCTATAACTTTGTTAGTAATCGATGTCATAATAAACCCTTTATGCTTTTTGGTGAGAATTTATGTCAACTTAATTTTCTAAAACATAACTTGGCCATGGAAATGGCAGATCATTTGCGGTGAAGGACGATATATTCTGCCTGTTTGAGGGTGCACTTGACAATTTAGGCAGCTTGAAGCAACAATACGGGCTTGCTAAGTCCGCAAACGAAGTGGTTTTGGTGATTGAGGCTTACAAGGCTCTTCGCGACAGGGCACCTTATCCTGCTAACCATGTTGTTGGCCATCTTGATGGGAATTTTGCCTTTATTGTGTTCGACAAATCCACCTCCACATTGTTTGTTGCTGCTGTAAGTAAATAAATTCACCTACCAATTAGTCTTATTCTATTCTAGTTTGAGTAGGTTTTACCAACAATTTGGGCTGGTGCAATTGTGACAGGATCAATCTGGTAAGGTTCCTCTGTATTGGGGAATCACTGCTGATGGCTATGTTGCATTTGCTGATGATGCTGATTTGCTTAAAGGTGCCTGTGGCAAGTCACTTGCTTCTTTCCCTCAAGGTGGGTTGGCTAAGCTTCTTTTTTTACTTCATTAATCATTGATTTGCTTGGGATATATAAATGATATATAGATTATTACTATTAAAGTATATATGAGTACAATGTCATTTCATGTCACATCGCACCATTTCAACTTGACTTGGAAATCTTGAATACGATTTACTTTTTACTTTAATCCTTGGATTGGAGTTATTGATGCTGGGATGGCTGGATTCTACAGGGTGTTTCTATTCAACAGAAGTTGGAGAACTGAGAAGTTACGAGAATCCTAAGAACAAGATCACTGCTGTTCCAGCCACCGAGGAAGAAATCTGGGGAGCTACATACATGGTAAATACTAAT
Organism: Panax japonicus; assembly: GCA_020205505.1. Lineage (NCBI taxonomy): Eukaryota > Viridiplantae > Streptophyta > Magnoliopsida > Apiales > Araliaceae > Panax > Panax japonicus. Next base: position 54,926,372 of record CM035111.1, on the reverse strand, counting down.
AATGATTGTACTATGAGTTTTCCAAAATTACATCGATCCCCAAACTAAATATCAAAATTTGAAAGATGAAAAGGGAATCAAAGTATGGACATCTATAGGATAGGTAGATGAAGAGACACGAACCACAAGAAATGAGCATCGTCTTCCCTCTTCTATTATGTGTTGGTGCATGCAGCATGTACTAATTCATTTAATTATATTTTGTGGAATTGGTTTAACTGAGCGTCAACTTATATATAGTGTTACTATATATTGCTGATTTGTGAAGTTGGTGGGGATGTTATGTCAGGTGGAAGGGCCAGCAGTTCTTACAGCCACAGATTAGAAGATTTAAAATCCATTGCTTGATGAAAAAGGATTATATGAAGGGAGGGTTGAACGTGGGCTTTTAACTATGTAGTATAATGAGAGTGGCAGTAAGTTAGAATGCTCTAATAAGCTTGGTTGTTTGCTTCTTAATTTCTGTAGTTTAATATCCTTTGTTCGCTCTCTTCATCTGTGTATAGGGGATGTTTTTATTCTAATAAAAGTTTGGATTAACAAAAAATAATTAACTTTATATTAGTAAAAAAGATCTTTTTATTTTTACAGAAAATAGCAATAATTGGTGACACTCTTGGGCTCGTAGCTCAATTGGGTCAATTTGTTACGAGTTCACGCACAAATTATGAGGTCTGAAGTGGATTTCTTTGTTACTATTAGAGCCCAACAAGAGATGGACTGCAAAGAAGTTTATGTAAAACGTAGAAAATTAGTGAACAACTTGTGAACTGATAAGCCTAGAGTTGCATTCTTCTGAAAGCCCTTTATTTTTTGCTTTACTCTTAAACCTTGTTTTTTGTAATCTATCAATGGCCGTGATAAGGAGGAACAATTACATATTCTATTACATTTTTAAAAATAATTACAACAATAGATAATTAATACACTTTTATATTTATTTATAATATTAGTGCAATTAGAATTCTTTAATTTAGTGAATTAGTATGCAATTAGGATTCTTTAATTTAGGGGATTAATAATAATTTACTTATTAAATTAAGTAATTAATAAGTAAATTATATATTACACCTTCTCTTTCCTTAATAAAAATTTGTCAGTCTTCTCCTCCTCCACCATTAACAGTCTCAACTTGTTAACGTCATCATCCGCCCTCCTCCACCATTAACACCCTTCTCCTCCACCCTCCTCCGCCATTAACACACTTCTCAACCATTAACATCATCCTCCACCATTTACCTAGACAGTCCCCATCCTCCGTCCTTTTCCACCATTAACGCCCTTCTCCTCCACACTCCTCCACCATTAACGTCATCCTCCACCATTAACCTAGATAGTCCCAACTTGTTAACGTCATCCTCCACCTGCGATTTTTTCATAGTACAATTGCTGTAATTTTTTTATAGTACAGTTGGTAGCCAAACATTCATACCAAGGTAACCAATTCAGTGTTATTAGGTTTCTAATTTATTTTTAAAAAATCTATTATAGATTTTTTTTATTTAACAGTGCAGTTAGTAGCTAACACTTTATACAAATGTAACAAATTCAGTTTTATTGGGTTACCAATTAATTAAAAAAAATCTATTATAGATTTTTTTTTATAATGCAGTTGGTAGTCAAACCTTAATACAAAGGTAACCAATTCAGTTTTATTGGGTTACCAATTAATTATAAAAAATCTATTATAGTTTTTTTTTCATAGTGCAGTTGGTAGCCAAACCTTAATACAAATGTAACCAACAAATACTAAAATTGTTACCTTTGAAAGTTTTGGTTACCAAATGTACTGAAAATTTTCTTGGTTACCCACAAAAGCTAAAATGGTTACCTTTGTATAAATATTTGGATACCAACTGCACTAAAATTTATCTTTTTCTCCTTTTAATTTCTGGACTAAATCAACCTTCGTCATAATGGCAGCTATGGCCGTAATGGATGAGGAGATATCGGCATCCATGGTGTTGAAGCGGCGGCGAAGGGGAGAAGGAAGATGACCGACAAAGGGGAGGAGGAAGATGACGTTGCCAAACTTTGAATATTTGAATTTGAATTTATTGTTAGATCCAATATATTTGAATTTGAATTATTAATTATGGTAGTTATTTCTCTTTGATTTTATGTTTCCTTATTATTATGAATTGAATCCTAATTGCATACTAATTCTTTAAATTAAGGAATCCTAATTGCACTAATATTGTAAATAAATATAGAAAATATATTAATTGTGTAAATATTTTATGAGTGCACTAATAATATAATTACTTTTTAAATGTTGTATATTATTGTAAAAGGACCCAAAGAAGAATGACCAATCTATTCAAATCCAGTGTGAAAAATATCCATTTTTTTAAAGTTAGCCCAATAATGCAGCATATAGTTTAGAAGTCCAAATTATGCCCAACAAAGGATGATAAGATCCAAAAGCTATAGTAAAAAAACATACTCTCTCCATCCCTAAATAGTTGACGTTATGGGGAGTTTAAAATTTCTCAATATATTTGACGTTATCAAATTTCTAGGAAGCATTAATTATAATTTTTTCTCTATTGCCCTCAACTATATGGAGTATTTTATTTATCTAGACAACTATATGGAGTACATCTTTTCTTAATTAATACAAGGGTAATTGTGGTAATACATATTAATCTTAATGATAAAATTAAAGTAATAAATGACTACCTTAATAAGTGTGAAAACCTTCAAAACGTTAGTTATTTAGGGATGAAGAGAGTAATAACCAACTATAATTTTGTACAAATACTAACTTCTTAGAGTGTTCATAAGTTGGCTCAAACACCCTCCCTGACTCATATTTTAGACATAACATTTGTGACAGTAGCGTTATCCAACATTTAGACTTCTAAACACATCACATAAATTTTAATATTTTTATTTAACGATTAAATATTGCATTTATAAGTTAAATAAATTAAGTTGTTACTGCACATAACAAAATTTTTAAGTAGGAATCTTAATATTGCAACATATTAAAGTATTCATGGATTTTGATTTTATCGATTTTAATTGAATTGAAACTTTTGAATTTCAATATTATGCGTGCTACATGGAAGGCATCAACTAAAAAGTTAAGAACTTGTAGCTGTAAAGTTGTCCCATCAAAGCATTAGTCAATACTTGTCTTTCATTTTGATGTTCTGATTATATTAAAAAATTACACCATTGTCGGACAGAATATTGCGACCCTTTTACACTAGTCCTTCTAGAGGAACCGGCCTTTTTCGATCGGGATAATGATCGATCGGAATTTTTTTTTGTTTTTTGTTTTTGACTATAAAATAATTAATATAATTTATTGGAATTAAATTTTTTACAAAATACAATGATTTAGGTGTCTTTTTTGATACACGTAATAAACAGGGTTATACAGTCTGTACAACCCTATTTTTTACGTGTAGCCAAATGACACCTAAATCATTGTATTTTATAAAAATTTCAATTTCAATAAATCACAGTATATGTGTTGTTGTATTTTGCACGACAATTATTGTAATAAAGTTGTAGTTGTTTTCTGTACCATGTATTTGGCGACTCAGAATGGGTTGGATTGAATGGACCTATTTTGGGGTCGTTACATAAATCCTACTTCGTGGCCCAGAAAATCTCCCAAACGCTCGTTTTGGTCGGAATCCGATCCGAGTTCTTTCCTTAATTCAATCCGTACATAAATAGATACATACCTTGAGAGAGAAATTCAGGGCAACTGATGGGTAATACCGAAGAACACTGCTACCATTGCCTCTCCAAAAAGAGAGAATGCCTTCTTCTTTAACTGTACGGACAATACAATCAAACATTCTCTTGAATTTCTTATGTGGGCCAGAAAGAAAGGCAACATTACTCTCTTGGGTCTGTAAAAGAAGCTTAGCCCTCTCGATTGGAGCAACAATGGTGTGAACCACACCACCAATCACCGCCCCAGCCATTAGATCTCTGTGGAAATTTGTCAACCAGTTGGCCTGCACTATTGATCTTGAAAACTCATTCCCCAATTTAGAGTCACTGCTACTCTCCCCACCCTCTTCCTCTGCAGCCATCGTATTTTAAAACATAAAATAATTTTTATTTTTATTTTTAAAATAAAGCATACATATTATAAATATTATAATATTAATTTTTATTAATAATATACATATTATAAATATTTAGGTAAAGAAAAAGAAAGAAAATAAAACATAAAAATATTTTTATTTTAAAATTTTTTATAAGTATTTTAAAACATAAAAGTATTTTTATTTTTATTTTTAAAATAAAACATACATATTATAAATATTATAATATTAATTTTTATTAATATTATACATATTATAAATATTTAGGTAAAGAAAAAGAAAGAAAATAAAACATAAAAATATTTTTAAAATCACAATGGGCCAATTGCATTTTTTTAAAGTGCAGTGGCTCAATAGTATTTAGAATTAGGTTGACTGACTTGCCACATCAAAAAATGAGAAATACACATCAATTAAATTTTGTTGCCCAGTCATCGCAATGTCATTCTTTGCATCTGACCTGTCAAATTTTCAAACGGAACATGGATGAAACCCTATTGTTTAACAGAATGCAACAATTTTTGAGTACAATAACCAGTTTATAAGTTTTTTCACTTTGGGTACCAAATTATAAGTCGGATCCTAGTACATGTACCAAAAATGTATTTATCCCCATAAAGATCTAGATGTGTTGGAAATGAGATTACTACCAATCTATTTAACAAAATATAATTGATTTTGAATTTATTGCTCACTTTAATAAATTATTTGGTTAGTTTAAAATTTGAGATAAATCCTACCGTCCATATAGTGCGGAGACACTTGACACATTTAATAATTTTAATATACTACTTTAATTAATATAGCAATAACCAAGAGTCATAGAGGGTAAAAGCGTCAAAAAATGAAAAATAAAAGACGAAGGTCAAAATGGATAGATTTTAGGTCATTATTGGGTGGAAATTTTGAGTTTGTCGAACCAAACTCACGCTTTCATTCTAGTAAGAGTAGCTCTCTTTTTCTCTCTCTAAATCTATATATATTCGTTGTATATATTATCTGTGTCAACATTTTCATTCAATTCTATATTCCGAACTCTAGCTAATTTCTCTCTCTAAATTATCATCCTCAACAACAAATCAAAGGTTTGATTTGTATGTATATATTCAATTGATTTATACTTTAATTTTGCTTAAATTCAGATTGTAATTTTTTAGGCACTGTACTAAGCTGAATTCTTTGTTCTTGTTTAATAGAATTTGATCGTGAAGCAAGATCGAGAATTTAGAGTAGCAGAGCTATAAAGGTACTGATTTAGTTCTGTTTTACGTGGCTATTATTTGTTTTCTACACGTTCCAGCTTAAAATGATGAGCTTAAAATGATGAATTTGTAGTCTTTTATATTTTCTTCTGGCACTGAAATTGGTGTTTATGTTTAAAATGAGAGAGAGAGAGAGAGAGATGGAATTGAATAGTTGGTTTATGTAATTGATATATCAGGCAGTGACTGTTAAATTCCGTATGAGGTAATTTCAGCTGCTTCTTTGTGTTGATGAACTGTACCACGTGAGAGAATTCAGTCTTTTGGCTACTCTGCTCTGGCTGTTTGGTGTTGAAAGTTTTGTTTTATGCCTTTGTTTGAATGATTTAAGCTGTAGATAATTTATTTATTTATTATTGATTTCTGATAGGTAAACAGGCAAATTTGCCTCAAGTATTTTAGAGAGTTTATACTAATTATGGAATTGAAGTATTGTTCTTTAACAAGAGCATGTTGACTTGTTAACTACTAATGTGCTTATTCGAACTTTTAGATGCTTTTAGTGTACTTTTGAATTTTTTTTGTCTCTGCATAGTCATCAAATTTTGTTTTATTTCTTCTTTTTAATGAATTGTAAAGTACCATCTTCAATTGCAATTTCATAGGTTATATTTCTTCAAGGGAACCCTTTTGATTATGATATGAAACTTTATCAAAAAGGTGGGAATGTTTTTATTTATACATTATAAAGACATAAAATAACTCAAAAAAGATTTCTTTTTAACATTTTTAATTTAAATTACCATCTCCTTAGGAAAAACTAGTCCTTCATAATGGAAGAAGGATGTTGATTTTCATTGTTTATCTCTTTATGTGAAAGTTCAATACAAAGCTAAAATAATTTAGATTAACTCAAAATGAGACCGTTTCTTTTGGAAATTTGCATTATTTGTTCTTCTCTCTCTTGTGTGTGTGGTGGATAGGTCTTGGTAGTGATCTCCAAAACATAACAGATCAGTCATGTGTGTATATGTATATGTACCTATCTTTACATGTTCATATTAGTTTCATTTGTGTAATATATTGCTTGATTCACTGTTCCTTACCTTAAAATTCTAATAGAGTTTGTACTTGGAATTTGGATTGTCTAGCATTTAGATTCCTAGAAAGCCTATAACTGCATATGGATCAGCAAAGGCATGGACAGCCCCCAGGTATGGGGGTGGTGGGTACCTCAGCTGAGATGCAATATGGTGTGCCCCCCTATCAAGCTAACCAACTGATGGGCCCCTCTCCTCCTGCATCAGCTGGATCAATTCAGTCTCCGCAGACAGCTGGTCTTCCATCCTCTCCAGCTCAGCTTGCACAACACCAACTTGCTTATCAGCACATCCACCAGCAGCAGCAACAGCAATTGCAGCAACAACTCCAGAATTTTTGGGCAAACCAGTACCAAGAAATTGAGCAAGTAACTGATTTTAAGAACCATAGTCTGCCATTGGCTAGGATCAAGAAGATTATGAAAGCAGATGAAGATGTAAGAATGATATCAGCTGAAGCTCCAGTCATATTTGCCCGGGCCTGTGAGATGTTCATCCTTGAGTTGACATTGAGGTCTTGGAATCACACAGAGGAGAACAAGAGGAGGACTCTTCAGAAAAATGACATTGCGGCAGCCATTACAAGGACTGATATATTTGATTTCTTGGTTGATATTGTTCCAAGGGAGGATTTGAAAGATGAGGTGCTTGCTGCGACAATTCCAAGAGGGCCCCTTCCTATAGGAGGTCCAGCTGAGGGCCTTCCTTACTATTATATGCCTCCACAGCATACTGCACAGGTTGGATCTTCTGGTATGTACATTGGTAAGCCTGTGGATCAAGCCCTTTATGGCCAGCAGCCTCGTCCTTACATGGCTCCGCAGATGTGGCCACAACAACAGCAACCACCTGAAGATTCTTAAGCAGGGAGTGAACAGACTCGCAAATATGACAATGTGAGTATTCTATTAGCATACTGTGTGATTGAAGATTGAATATTGATGGTGCCAATGTGAACTACTGTTTTTGTTTCCTGTAGTTATAGTTATGGCATGCTTATTTTCGGAACTTGATTTTATTACCCTCCTGTTACTTCTCTCTAAATATTGTCAAAGGTGTAAGTTCTCACATCACATATTATTGGATATGTTTGCATTCCTTTCAGCATACCTTGTGGAGGAGGTAAGGAAATATGCAGATTTTAATATGCCACTTTGTTACCCAACACCTTTGTCGGTGTCAGAATCAAAGTGAGAGCTTAGCCCATTGCCCATGTTTTTATCCTTCAGGAAAGTAGTTTTTTCCTATTTCCAGTCTTGCATTTGGGATGGTAGAGTTGTAAGGAATGTACTCCTGGTTTACACTAAATTATATGGCTATAGGAGTTGAGAGACTAAATACACAGCATATTGTTTGTCTTGATCATGCCTACAGTGTTAATTGTTTGTTCATACTTTCTTGTTGCTCTTTATGCTCATTGATGCTTAGATAAATGGCATTTGCAGGTGTTTGTGGTGAATTGGCCCAAAGAGTTGAAGTACAAGAGAGCTACATAAATGAAAGTGAAGGCTTACCGAGACTTCAATATAGTAATCCCTTGAAGAAACTATCATCACCTTATTATGGCTCTGTAACACAAGTTATTTTACGTTATGACGAGTTTTTTTATATGCTTTCTATAAACTTTTTAGTTTGTTGCAAGGTTTAATTAAGCTTATTGTGAATCTCTTGGAGTGGCAACTCCTTTTATCAGCTTATTTATTGATCATGTTTTAGAATCCCTTTTTCCCCATGCCCTTCAGATTCAATCTGTAAACTCATTGGTAAAAATTGGAGAATCTTGCAACTTTTTAAATTAAGCATTGAATAAATATAGGCTAATAACTTATCTAGAAGCAATTTATGATTTAGGAATTACCTTTTTCATTCAGTTAGGCAATGCGTGTAATTTTGATTTTCCAACACCTTATATGGTAAACCCAATGCCGTAAGGCTAATATCTAATCTACCTCCCTTTAAATCTCACATTTACTTTAAATCCATTTACTAATGTAGAGATTTCATAAATTCGTTTTGTAATGTAGAGAAGGACAAAGAACATAATGCACAATTTTCTGGAAGTCATATACTTATACTCCAAAGATGGAAAATTAACATAACATTTAGTTGCAGGGTCAGAAAAACAAAATATAGTTTGCCCATGTATCTTTATAATGGTTTCAGAAGAGCAATGGAGAATTTCTTAATTCTCCATGCCTATGTACATTCCTCTTTCGTAGGTACCAATTCTACCCCTATAATAATATCAGCATTACTTAGAAAAGGCTGGCTATTAAGTAAAGAACAAGGGGAAATTGGTAAAGATGGACAGGTGGTGTCTAGAGAAGTAGTTGATGTCTAAACAGTAGTTCCACTCTGCCATGATGAGTTGACTGGGCAAATATCTTCCAAACTGCAAGCAAGCAAGCAAAGTATTAGTACGTGAACATTTACAAATGAAGGTTATTGAAGTAATACATCCCATCCACCTTCTTCCCAAGCAATCGATGATATCGCTGGTAAGAGTTGACCTTCTCTTATCCTCAAAAGCAAGTGATGCTGCCTTCCTCATTAAGATGGACCCAGCAATGCAACCCAACATTGTAGGATTCATACTTTGTTCAGCTTCAGCAGCTCGCTGTCGGGCCCAGGACAGGAATAGCGCAACACTGAAAGAATCAATAGGATTAAATCAAATTTCAAAAGTCCAACACAGAGCATATTTTCTTACCTTCCTAGCCTTGGTCTAGATATATTTGCATGTTTCCAATTTTGAGTTCTTTCATTACTTATTAACTAAGCCACCAACACTGAATAATCAAAGACAAAAAATCTTGCAAAACCAAAATAGAAGAAATATCCTTAAACCTAAAGGTTTAACTATACATGCTATTCATGGCTGCCAAGTAGTTGGTGATCTAATTCATAGCATATCTGCATCAACATTTTCCAATGAAGAATACACTAAATTGGTCTGGGTGACAAAAAATCATATTTTTATTTAATTGATCTTCTCCCTCTGCTGGAACAAGATTCAATATGTTCTTTTAAAATGTCCCAAAATAAGAATACGTCTAGAAACTTAAGCTAACAAACTTGTGATGTTTCAAATTTAACATCAAACTAAACACATGTATGCAACACTGAATGTGATGGTTTATATCAATTTAAATTAGTAATGTAAACCTGTTAAAGGTAACTTTATGCCTTTAAATTATTATACGAGGACTTGTTTCGCAGACAGTATTAGCGAATGGTGCAAACTGCAAAGCAGCAAGTGAATAAAACTTCTCCATCAGAAGAAAATGATATTACTAAATTGCAAAATATTCAATATAACCACTATCAAATAGACATAAAAAATTGATATAATGCTTCTCTTTGGAAGAAATCAAAAGTTAAAGACTCAGCATAGAAACCGGAAATAATTTACTCCTATGATGTCATTAAAGAAAACAAGAAAGGAAAAACATGTGAATTTGGAATACTCACGTGTACTACTAGGAGAGGCAATATCCAAATTTATACAGGATAAAGTCGCACCTAAGATATGCATAGGTCATACATATCAGGACATTCATATTTATAAAGTTAGATACGCTGTTTGATAAATCACTTGCCTTCCAGAAAGTATATCACCCTGTCCACCACAGCGCCGAGGAGAACCATAGATGCTTACTGACCTCACTGCATTTACCATAAAGTATTAAATTTATTGCAAGTCATCATCAGTATTATGAAAACAGAAGAAGCTATGTAAAGTGACCCAGAAAGGAGGTAAGACCAATTTAATTTAGATCCAGGAATTTGGTAATACATGAAACATGGAGAGCACAAACTAGACATACAATAAAGTTCTTTCAGTTCAACGATCCTGTCATACTAATCGCATGAAGTCTCATGTTGTGGTGGCTATTCCAGGGTTTAGCTCAATTCAAGCTGGAGAGTGATCTAAACTGCTAGTGGAGTCTGGTCTCAAGTCAACAATTACTCTGACTAGCTTCAAGTTGTTATATGATATAAACAGAATAGTACAACTAAATTGGACAAGTTTTAGATCAGCTCTATCATGACAAGAACTCATTAATTAAGCCCATAACTAACCAATCCAAAAAACTGCAGCTTCTAGGTAATAGAACCATAGATTGTAGTAAATCAACCTATTTTGTTTGCTCCATCACAATCCCAAGTTCCAAAAGATGTAATATTATTATTATTTTCATAGAAGGTCCATAGAGCGTAAATATTAGCTTTGATTCCTAGTTGTGTGAAAATCCGCCATATAAAACATATAATGGTTGGTCAGCAACTGTCACTAAATACACATATCCATGAGCGGCAAACCTTCCTAACTCAAAAGTTGTAACAAGACCATGCAATAAACCAAATTCCACAAACAAAAGCACTCTAAACTTCTCTACAAGACTAAAAACATTAAATCACATACAAGAGAAAAATAATGCAATGGGTATTCGAAGACACCTGCTTCACCGTCACTGATGAGATCAGATTTTCCTTTCCGTAGAATAGTCACACCACCAATCCTAATTAAGAAGATATTTATAGTTAGTTCATTAGACTACAGGAGAGCTCAGTCATGAATACATGTAGAGTGTAGACATTGCATCCTAGAGAAGGGAATTATGATATCAAATGATACAGTGGTCCTGTGGTGAAAAATCTAGTAGGATTGCAAGTCATCACTTGTCAAAATAATAAATGTTCTCTAACATAAGGTAGAAACCCAGTTTTTGCAGATATTATATGCCTCTCGACCTGATATCTTCTTCTGGGGCAGTTCTCTCAATATTACAGTGAATAAGTATTCTACCATGCTTCCTAGGTGGAAGAAAGGTAACAAAAAAGAAAGAGAGAACTTTCAACAGCAGATTAGTAACATAGAATCGCATTTAGCATGATGAAAACTGATGAATAAGATGCCTCCAAAAGATTAAACTAAATTGTATGAATATATTTTATAATAAATAAATTTTACAGATGAGTGGATATAGTGTCGCCTTTACCCTTTGGCAAGATTTAGTAATTGCTCAGGTCCATCTTGGTCATTTACTTCACAATTAAGTACTTTCTGAACAAGCCGTTTGTATTCATTCACATTCGGAGTCAGGACTGCTAAGGGATACCCGTTCACCAGATCAAGACAGTTTGTAACAAGAAACAGCCCGTCCTAAAAAACCACCCACGTTCCAGCTTAGGAATTCAAAGGTTCACAAATTTAGAAAGTTAAAGGAACAAAGAGTCAAAGACACCATAAAATAATGGTTGAACAAGAATCATAAAGTGCATATTCTACAAACAAAGAGTAATATGTGGTTGCATACCCCATCTATGACCATTGGGACATTGGCTTGCTTTGCATGCTTAATGATATCACTGACACAGTCCTGGACATGTTATGCAACATTAAAAGGGATTTAATTTGACAGGCTAAACAGAAAAGATAGCAAAAAAGTATTGAACTGAAAAGTGCCAGGAACTATTTTCCTGGTGTAATCACACTGGAATACATTATTTCTAAAACCAAGGACAAATGACCGAGTTAATTTCAACTTAAAGGCATAAGAGTCGCATTTCAAGTTTAAGTAATGAAAGTTCAATGGCTGAATTATTCTTACTCGTGCTTTAGGAAAACTTATATTGGTAGGGAAAAATTAAAGCACTTATAACTTATAAGTTTTGCAAGTAAATTGAAATGGAAGCTTATGAAACTAATCTAATTAAACAAGTCACTACAGACAATTCAAGGCTCTAAAATGTAAATGCACACCAGAAGAAAAGGGTCTCTTCCAAGGCCCGGGCCAACAACAAGACAGTCGAATCTTTCCATCCACTTATCAACCTCAGCAAGAACCTTGGCCAATATCGACCTTCTGTCCTCATCCCTGAAAATATTTTCTCACAAGATTAAGTAGATTGGACAAAGTCAAGTCCAAAAGTTGGGGAGGAAAACGAATTCTTGACCTAACACTGTATGATTCTTCCAAAATAGGGTGCACAATTAGCTCAGGGCTATAGCCTTTAATAATAGGAGCTGCATCTTTAGTACAGAACACATGGGACAAATCTGCACCCTGAGTAGAAAAATAATAAAATTATGTATTGAAATAACTTATTACTCCCACCGTCTCATAATAAGCCTCCTAATTCGACTTTCATGGTCAAATTGACCATTTTTAGAATTATTAATTAAAAATATTTATATAGAATTTCAAATTCCAAAACTTGACACTAGTAGTAAATTTTCCGTAATTTATTATGATTATAATCACTTGGCGTATATTTTGATTTTTTTCTAAGATTTATTAATTTAAAAAATGGTTAATTTGATCATGAAAGTCAAATTAGGACTGTTTATTATGGGACGGAGGGAGTAAAATATATTTATATATACACACACATACATATGCATTGGAACTAGAAGGTCATATATGAGAATGAAAAAAATATATTATATCTTTGTTAAAGAAGTACAAACAAATATTTATGGAAACTGAAAAAAAACCTTCAGCGGAAATAAAAGAGGCTAAGAGTGAGAGAACTAACGATTTTCAAGGCTGAAATAGCAGCAAAGTATGGGGCACCTGTATATTCACGGCACCCGCCTACAACAACTATCTTTCCTGATAGACAAAATGGAATTGTTAACTTATCAACGAGAACAGATCATAAATCGTTATACTTGTCTCTGCCGAATCAACATTTACTATGCTGCTAAAAGAAGCATTAAAAAATGATGTAGACTAAGTTCTTGTTTTCTGAGGGAGGACAAAGATGTCTAATGAAGGATTGCATGTACATAAATTTTGAAGTCAAATATCAATTATTGTTCTAACTTGCTAAACCCAGCCCGGACATAAAAAAATAAGCTCAAATTGGTCAACAATCGAGCTTACAAACAATGATCTCTATGAAAATAAATTAAAGTCTTCTGATAGCGATAGTAGTTCTCAGGTTCTGATCTTGGTTCAAGAGAGGTCTTTCGAACCTGCAAAAGGAAACCTAACCACAAATATCCTCCGGAGCCGCAGGGAGATACCGGTGTGGGAACAAGTAATGGAATGAAGAAGATAATTGAAAATATGCAATAAAGGTTCTGAGAGGTTTCAGAGAGAAATTAGATAAATTAGAGCTTAAGCTTTACCTCAAGGGGTCCTGATATTAATAGGTACATGTCTCAGTTGGTCACATGCTTTGTGCTTGTTTTCCCCTCTTCTGAAAGGGTGATTCCCTTTTTCATCCAAACGAGGGTGGCCAGTTTATCAACATGAACGCCTTTGATGCTTTCTTGATACCCCAAGATCAAGATATGTTGGAGAAGGCTGATATTGAAAGAGGCGCTTGGAGTTGCTATGGGTCATATGTCAAGGTATGGATGCTTTTCCTGACTCTCTTTTATTTGTTCTCCTTTTATTTGCCTTGATGTATTTTTTGAATTTGTATAGGGTCTCGCTTTCTTTGCGTCGGGAAATAACTGAATTGGTGGGTTGATGGATAGTTATCATAAGTTGAAGGAAATGGCGAAGAAGGCGAGCAAGTTGACAGAGGCTTTGGATCAGTGTGAAGCCTTTCGGAAGAAGTGTGATAAGCGAGGTAAGAGGGTGGAGGAATTAGAGGAGAAAGTTGTGTTGGAGAAAAGGGTCTAGAAGCTGGAGGTGGAGGCAAGACTAGAAGATGCTGAAAATATTTTGTTGAGAAGTTTAAGATGTCTGTTGACAAGTTTGTTGATGGGTACGAAGCTTGTTTCGCTTTTGCCGAAGAGAAAGTCCTTGATACTTCTCTAATTCAGCTATCTGATTATGCCGAGGCTAGTGCTGCAAAAGAAACGGCCGAGGCAAAAGATGTTGAAGTGGAGGAGCTTACCCGCGACGGGGATGATCAGGAGAAAAAAAGCTATTTTGTCGACCTTTAGATTTAAGTAATTTTGTATGTAATCAATGTTGGCCCTAGTGGGCTTTTGGATCTGACTTTGTAATTATAGGTTATTTATTTTAATCATTCATTTGTTTTTCCTTGTCTTTCCTTAACTTCTGAGAATAAATGTGTTGGAATTATAAGGGTAAAAAGCATAAACAAAGTAAAATAAGTCCGAAGGCAATTTTTCTTTCATCGAGGCCCGAGAGCAGTTGTTGCAAAGAAATTTCAACACCTATTGATAATACTTTTTCAAATGTACAGCATACCAAGTGTTTTTTTATCTCTTCGCCACTCATAGTGGCCAGATAGTAGGTTCCCAATCTTGGTGTGCCTACGACCTTGTAAGGTTCTTCCCAGTTAGGCATTAGTTTGTCGTGGTGTTGGGGATTGGAGGCTTCATTTGCATTTTGAGGACTTATATTGAATTTTGTTTTATCTCACAATCGAGAAAAATTCGGGGCAGGGGGGGCGTTTTGGTTTTGGATCTGGGACGAATAGGTTCAAGAGAGGAGAGAATTAAGGAACTTCTCTCAGCACCAAGTCGCCTTATGGAATACTCTTGGTTTTACCCTAGAGTTGAAGTGTTTTGCCACTCTTTTCTGGTAGGTGGCAAGGCGGAAGAGTGCGATATCTCTTGTTTTATCTAACAGATCATTATTCAAACGAAGACCTTCAGTATTCATAATTTCATCAAAGTGTTCCACTCGGAAGGAAAGTAAGCCTATTTCAATTGGGATGAAGGCTTCTGATCTGTAGGCGAGATCGTAGATTGGGAGTAGTTCGGTAGGCCCATAATTCTTCAGTCCATCATCCTTTTGTCTCATCTAAACGTTTTCTAATTCCCGCTAGGAGAGTTCTACTGGTAACTTCAACTTCGCCATTTGCATGTGGGTGCTTAACAGATGTTCGGTGTTGGATGTGCAATTTGGCTAACCTTTCTTCGAATTTTCGTCTGAGGAATTGGGCTCCATTGTCTGCAATTAATATCTTGGGGATGCCTGAATCGATGTACTACCTCCTTCATGAAGAAATCTAGACGGTCATTTTCAATTATGCTTCTTAGGGCCTTCGCCTCAACCCACTTTGTCATGTATTCTCGAGCAAGAATGACAAATTTTACTTGCCCTTTTGCCTAGGGGAATGGGCTCATCAAATCAATTCCCAAGACAACAAATGGTATGGGAGAAAGGATTGATGTGAGTTCAACCGGGGACGGCCACGGGATAGGGCCAAACTTCTGACATTTTTTGCATTTTTTCACATAGTTGGATGCATCCTATTGCATGATAGGCCAAAAGTATCCTTGTCGCATTGCTTTTACAGCTAATGATTTGCCTCCCTGGTGGTCGCCACAAATACCTTCGTGAATTTGTATCAGCATGTATTCTGCATCGGAAGGTTTCAAACATTTGAGGGGCGAAAAGCTGATTTCTTGTATAATTCCACTACGATTAAGCAATATTTTGTAGTCGAGTATTTGAGTTTTACTACCTCCTTTTGAATGTCTGGCAGTTTTCCTTCAAGCAAGTACATGATGATTGGATCCATCCAATTTGGTTTGGATCCAAAACTTCAATTCTATGCAGACGGGATTTGTTAGCGTTTGGACATATAAAACACCGTCGAGATCGGATTGCTAGTGGTTGCCAGTTTGAAAGAGTCTGCCTTTGAATTGTTCTCACGAACAATTTGCTCTAATACAAAGTCTTCGAAAGTGGTGGCCAAGGTTTTTACTTCGGTTAAGTAGACTATCATTTTTTCTTCTCTTGTTTGGTATTCCCCCGTAAACTGTCTGAGGACCAGCTGAGAATCACTGTGCGTGGACCTTTGTTGCAGCCAGACTCCTAGCTAAACGTAACTCTACCAAAAGGATTTGTATTCAGCTTCATTGTTATTAGATTTAAAGGAGAATCAGAGTGCTTGTTAAACTTCGAAACCTTCGGGGCTAGTGATGATAATCTCGGCTCCGCTTCGTTCTGAAGTGGCTGAGCCATCTATATATAAGTTCCATGTTGAGGGAGTATGGGCATTTTCCATTTGCTCAGCTTGTGGGGTGTTTTCTTCATGTGGTTAGAAAGAACATTCGATCAGGAAGTCTGTTAATTTCTGTCATTTAATTGAGTTGTGGGGTCTGTATGAAATGTCAAATTGTCTCAGTTCAATCGTCCATGTTGCTAAGCAACCAGATGCTTTTATGAAGAATTTTCCGAAGGGGTTGGTCTATAAAAATCATGATCTCCTTCCCTTGGAAATATTGTCTTAGCTTTCTGCTAGCCATAACCAAGGAAAGAGTAAACTTCTCGAGGTTGGGGTATCTGGTTTCTACCCCTTTTAATACTTGGTTGACATAATAGACTGGGTATTAAAACCCTTTTTCCCCGAACAAGGGCTACCCCAGCTGCTGCTGGACTGGCTGCTAAGTACAAATATAGGGTTTCACAAGGTGTAGCCTTAAAGAGAACTGGTGCAAAGTATTGTTTGATATTCTAAGGAACTCTGGCATGCAGGGGTCCATTGGAATTTCTGGTCTTTCCTCAATGTTTTATAAAAGGAGGGCACCAGTCAAGGATAGAAAACAGTGAAGGGCTGCGAGCCGGCCAGTGAGATATACCTATTTTGTTGTTCGAGGTGGCTTGCATATTCAAGATCGCTTGTATCTGTGTTCAGTTGGCTTCGATTCTTGTTTCTGATACTACATGGCCCAAAAAATTTCAAGCAATAAAGCCAAAAGTGCACTTGGTGGGGTTCAACTTCATGATATTTTCTCTAACGTTGGCTAAACATTCCTCTAGATCCGCTAGATGATCTGTTTTCTGCTTGCTTTTGACGATCGTATCGTCAACATAAACTTCTATGTTTTGGCCGATTTGGTTTTGAAAAACCTTGTTCATCATCATTTGGTAAGTAGCTCCAACGTTAATTAGGCCGAAGGGCAGGACATTGAAGGCATATATAGCCCTATAGTTGATGAAAGAGGTTTTCGGGATGTCCTCCTTTGCCATACGAATCTAATTGTATCCTGAAAAGGAATCCATAAAACTCAATAGCACATGCCGCTAAAAAGGGGTAATAATCTTTGGGACCGACTTTGTTGAGATCTATGTAGTCGATGTAGATTCGCCATTTTTTGCCTTTTGACCATAACTACATTGGCGAGCCATTCTGGATAGCGAATTTCAAAGATGAAGTTTGATTTGAGTAGCTTGGTTACCTCTACGTCAATTAATACTTGTCGTTCAGGAACAAATGTGTCTCTTTTGGCGAACGGGTTTCTGTTCGGGATTGACATTGAGTTTGTATATGGCAACTGACTCTTTAATGTCTGGCATGTCTTCAAGTGACCAGGCAAACATATCGGCATAATCTCGGAGTAGGGAAATTAAGCAAGTGTGGAGTGAGTCCAGTCCCGATCTGTACCTTTTTCTGTGTCGCCAACCACTTGTTCAATCTCTTCAATTTTTTTTGTTGGATCAGCCATTGTTTTCTGAAAGTCCTTCCTTGAAAGACTTAACTTCGATATTCATCGATTCTTATCCGACCGAGGGTTCTGCTATACTTTCTTTGTTCTTGTCTTCTGAGGAGGATAGAGTGTGCACGTAGCATTATTTGGATATTTTTTGATCTCCGGAGACCTAGCCAACCCCATTCTAAAGGGAACTTTATTTTGAGGTAGGGGATTGATGTGACAACTTTTAAGGCTATTAGAGCGGGTCTTCTTAATTGTGCCTACTATCGGGACAAGCGAATTACCGAAGCCGACAAGAGGTGGTTCAGCATATAAATCCATTTTGTAATCTTGTAAGTCCATTTTGTCGAACGCTCGGCTCTATAGGATGTTAACTGAACTTCCGTTATCAATCAGAATCTTTTTAACAGTAGTGATGTCGATGTTGGTGGTGATTACAAGAGCATCATCATGTGGGAGGAGAATACCATAGTGGTCTTCATCTGAGAATGTAATTGGTGGTCAAGGGTTGAGCTTCTGTTTGGGCGTAGTTTTTCAGTTCGCGGTTTGAGGCACTGCCATAAGAACCTCCAGCAATGGTGTCAATAATTCGCTGCTCTTGGACAGTGGGCATGGGTTATGGTGTTGCAGTTGTGATGGTATTGACCTAAGCAACATACTTCTAGAGGTTGCCCGTCTTCACATGTCATTCAATAAATTCTCGTAGTTGAAAGCAGGATTCTGTATCATGCCCTTTGTCTTCATAGTATGAACAGTACTTAGCTTCTATCTTTCTCATAGTTGGGAACTTTCATTTGAGGAGGTCGTTTAAAGAATGGTAACCCTTTGATGTCACTGAGGATTTTTGTTCGTTGAGTGTTGAGTGGAGTGAAAGAGTCTTCGGTTATGTGTTTATACTTGTCAGATTGGCCTTCACCCGAAGATTCACAAGGTCGGAGGTTCA
Source organism: Panax japonicus (assembly GCA_020205505.1). Lineage (NCBI taxonomy): Eukaryota > Viridiplantae > Streptophyta > Magnoliopsida > Apiales > Araliaceae > Panax > Panax japonicus. The sequence goes on along the minus strand of CM035111.1, from coordinate 54,907,674 downwards.
AGCCCTCCATCTATTCTCAGGTTATGATCCTGGTTCAAGAGAGGTCTTTTGGACCTGCAAAAGAAAAGCTACCACAAATATCCTTGACGGCAGGAGTCGTCGGGGGATACCTTAGGCGTGGAAGTAAGTAATGGAAGGAAGAAGATAATTAGAAATATGCAATGGAGGTTTTGAGGGGTTTCAGAGAGAGAGAGAGAGAGAAATTAGAGCTTAAGTTTTACCTCAAGGGTCCTTGATATTTAATATTTATAGGTACCTGTTTGAGTTGGTCACATGCTTTGTGCTCCCCTCTTCTAACGTATCACTTTCCTATTGATTGGGAGTATAGAGTGCCTCTTTCTTGGCGGGAAAGTAAAGCACCTTTATAATAGCCTTCTAGAAGGTTGGGCATGCTTCAAGCATTGCTTTATTAGGACTATTGCAAGGTGTCAATAAGTGTCAATATGTGGGACTTCGTCATTGGGGCCGAGGAGATTGATATGGGCAGGGGGTCGCCCCTACTCCCGACATTGACTGTCTTCTTCCCTCTTGCTTATGACAGTTACATTTCATCTTCTCCCTTTTGTGTGAAGGGTCTATGAAGGTCCGAAGACTATATATGGAGACCCGAAGGTTGGGTTCCAACCCGAAGGTGTAGAGTATATCCTAACATCTTCAATTCAGCACGCCCTTACCCATTCAATAGGTTATGCAATCGACGTGAATAACTTGGATGTTAACTTGGTAGAACAGAGAAATATAAAACTAAAAGTAGTTTCAATGAAGCAGGCTTCAAATATAATTTTGATTTGAAGTCCAACATCAAATGCCAAAGCATTAATACCACTATAGATATTAAGACATATTTATTTGAACGTTTATTTTCTTCATAAGAATTTCTAGAATCCAAAACTTAAAAATTCTACTCCTTAATCAACTTATATCCATGATGTTACTTCCTATCAGTTGCTTGCAATTGTGAATAGTATTAATTAACTTAAAGTAGTAATTTTGATAAGAGTTTCTATGGCCAATCATAATGTAGCCAGTCTATAAATAATGCTTATGCTCATATGTATAACCTAGGAATGCCTAAAGTATCTGTACATTTTGAGCATTAACATAAGTTCTTTCTTCTTGTTTAATAACAAAATAAAAATTTCTTTGATGTTATGGAATTTACATTGATTTCATTAACCTATAACATAAAATCAAAGAACAATCAAATGCCTATATAGTAAATTATATTATCAATGTTTTATTACTAAATATCTAGGAATAAAACCACAAAAACTCCAAATTAAATCTGCTCTATTCTAATCAAGAACTTGTGTCATCATATGTAAAGAATCAGATAACTTAAAATTATGAGAGTGTAAAAGAGGTTAGAATATTTTTTATGAGAGCTCACCAGCTTGGCCCTTATGCCTAGATAGGTCAAGAGTTGGAGTAATTGATCTCAAAATGTTGAGAGCATCAGCTTCTAAAATAGGCATCACAGATTGCATTCTGTTCTTTTGTTGATTATAGTTCTTGCTAAAACCTCCCAAACACCTTATCAAGTGTTGTTGCCTTCTAATTACAGCTGAGGAACCCAGCATCCATCCAACTCTCTGCAACTGCCCATAAAGCTTCTAACTTTTAAGTACCCTTTTACTCGATATCTAGACTTTAACACAATACATATACAAAATCAACCAAAAATGCAGAAAATACATATATATTGCCGATTGAGCCTGAATGTGGAAACGGGTACTTACAATTGAAGTTTATGAGGAAGAATTATCAACGTTAAGAATTCCCTGTAATTTCAGATGAGAAAGAAAGCCCTTGGAATCACTAAAGCCCTAGTAAAAAATAAGCTATTAAATTATGAGCAAAAATCCTTCGAACAAAAAAAAGAAGTCCTGTATTAGAAGGAAAAAAGGAGTACCGGTTACGACAGTAGCAGAGCTTGACCCGGCCAGTAGATGAAACAGAAGGCAGCGACGGCGAATGGCGGCGACGGTTTCCCTCTTTAATTATTGGAATAGTTTATTTACCGGCGATCCGAATTTGACCTTCGTATGCTTTAACTGTTTAACATTTTGGTGTCCTTTTAAATTTGATGGTTTTGTGCCGGTGAAGACCGTGAGAGAAATGATGTGCTTATTCGGACCGTCAGAAGGTTTGATGAAACGTGCAACGTGTCTAGTCCAACTGCACTCCGTTCAGATCTTTGATAAATACTGGCCAAATGTCAATTTGTTCCTCTAAGTTCCTATTCTTGCTCAAGCGCGTATTTAAAAATTTCAATCAAATTTTTTTTATCGACAGATTAGCTCTTGGTTGCATATATCTCAACTAATGAGTGGTGCTAGAGACAAAAACTATTTTACAAACATTTTATAAACTGTTTATGTGGCATACTTTACGTCAGCCTATTGATCAACAAATTGTTTAATGTAATCTTCGGTCCCACACAAACTGCTGATGTGGAGTTTTGTGTCTCTAGCATTATTCCTCAACTAATATACTCTCCCTCACCTTTTAAATGATTTTATTTTTTTTAATTATTTGTCGTTCTATATAATTTAAGGTGAATTAAATACAATCTTTTAAATATTATCCCTCATGAAAAAATATTACAGATGAAAAAAATAGTATTAAATAAATATGGTAATTATGATAATTTAAAGGTATTATAGACAATTGATATTATATCAATGTTATACAATTATTTTTTTAATTATTGTGCACAATTCTAAAATGCATAATCATTCTCGAGCACATGCGGGAGGGTCGACCGCCTTGGACCCCCGATTAGAAGGGTCCCAATTTTTTTTATACATATATTGTATATATATATATATATATATATATATAGGATTTTGAATGTTTGATTGAAGATTTTGGTTCTATGAATACTAGAAGAAATATATTTCAATGAATGTATTCTCATATATTTTGATGTAATCGAAATTTTTATATATTTTGTTGTAGTCGAATTATTATGTTTTAAGCTTTGAAAATATATATTTTTTATACAGTTTGAACTTTTTTCTTTTTTTTATATATATATTTTTTGTGAATACAATATTTTAAAGGGGGTCTTGTTTTTATTTTACATCCTGGGCCACCAAAATCTAAAAAATAGACATCATATATTATGAGATGGAGGAAGTAGTAAGCTGACATGAACAAAAACTAAAAGTGAATCAAGTTAATGTAAGTGAAATATTCTGTCATGATAACTTGAAAGTAATTTGACAAAACGGATCAAGTTTTTTTAAGTGAATATTGTGTCATTTTCTCATAACCTTAAATTATATATAACAAGATTGTATACCTCAATAATTTGGGAATTGTTTGTTTATAATTGAATGATTGAATAAGTAAATTTAGGCCAAGTATAATTTTTTTGACGAATGAGTGCTGAATGAAGTATTTATATATTTTTTTTACAATATTAACTATTATATTAAGTAATATTAAATAAATTTACACTAATTTTGAATTTTTTCAAATGAGTAAAATAATAAAAATATGTTATTAAGATGTTTCAAACATGTCAATTATCAAACAATTTTTTTCATTCAATATTCAGAATTCTGCATCATTCAGATTACTTAAACATTCAAAATTATTTCATTCAATTTTATCAAATACCCTTTACTTTTGTTCTAAACCCTTTGTACCAACAAATTAAAATGAACAAATTTTTTTTAACAAGTATGTCGTAAGTTTAGTTGGCATCTTAGTTAAGAAGGTTTGAAATTTTGATTATCTAATTTATAGTATTATATTTAGGAAGAGTAGAAAAAATAATTGTTTCTTTTGAAAATGTGCAACATCTCTTTCTCATTCTTTATCTTTAACGTCTCTCCAATATTTTACGACTCTTATTTAAATATTTAATCTTTTTTCTTAATATGTGTCACACAAAGTAATTACTATAAAAGGTGATAAATTTTAGGACACCAAATTGGCATTGCCCAAGCTAATTTGAGTATTAGAGGATAATTTAATTTAATTTTTTAAATAAATTTATAAAATTTAAAATTATTTTATTTTTTATAAAAACTATAATAATTGTAGACTTTCTGTAGAATGGAATTATGACAATTATTTGAAGATCGTATAAATTAATATTTAAAAGTGTATCCCTTACGCTCTGTTTCTGAGTTTTAAAATGGACAGAAAAGAAAAGAAATTGACGGAAAATTTAAGTTTTCTTTTAAATTCTTATGTTTCTGAGTTTTTTAATAAACGGAAAAGAAAAGAAATGGATAGAAAACTTGCCAAAGTTTTCCGTCCAAAATTGGCATGATTTGGACGAAAAAGAAATTAGAATAAGTAATATTTTTATAATTCTCATATTATCCTCAACTTTTAATATAATAAATTTTAAATTACAACTCATGTCCTTTAATTTTAAATTTTATATCATTTTTCTATTAAAAACTCAGAAATAATACAATAAAAAACTTTAATCTTCTATTATTTTTTTTATTCTAATTTAAGTTTTCTATTTTTTTTGTTCAAAACTCAGAAAAGAGTGTTTCCTCTAGGGAGTAACAAAAATAAAATTAGCAGAGTGAATCAGGAGGAACTATCGAAGAAAGAGAGGTGAACGGAGAGAGGATTTGAAGTTTTGAGAAACAAGAATGAGAGAATCGGTGAAAAACGCGATGAGGTCAGCCGTAGTGGTGATCGGAGCGGTAGCTTTCGGCTACTTAACCCTGCAGATAGCTTTCAAGCCCTATCTCGAAAATACCCAACAACAACAACAACATTATTCGGAATCCCTCCCAGACCAACAACAACAATCATCATCTGATTCCCATGACCAGTTCGATGATTCCCACATACTAATTTCCGACGAGGGTTTCTCAAACCCTGATGATTCTTGACTTTCCCAAGTACTCTTTCACTCCTCCCTCTCTAAGTTGCGTACGATTGGGCTTTTCATTTTTGCTTATCTAGGAAGGAATTTGTTTAATGTGTAGTGCCTTTTTTACTGTTTATTTGAAGTTGTACCTTCTTGTCCTCTTGAAATGTTATTGTAATTTACATTACATTATGTCAGTGTTTTGAGTGGTATTTTAGCTTATAATTCACACCCATTTACTTTCTTCTGTACACTGTAGCATTATTATTTTGCAGTAGCCAATGCTTGAAAGTATGCTTTTTAAGTAGTTTTAGTTTTAAAAAAGTAAGAAGAAGAAAATAGTTGACAGTTTGGGATTCACGAAGAGGAATGGCAATTGAAGGTAGTTCATAATTGGTGAAGGCAAATGCTAGAATGGCTTGAGGACTTGGAGCGTAGAGTGGGATAAACGAGGGTAGTAAAGAAAAGTATTCAATAGATTAATTGCACTTTAAACATGTCTCCAAAGAGATTTTTAGGAATCCAAGTTATTATAACTAGTTTGTTGGAGTTGAATATTTTGTTAAGGAACCTATGATCAAGTTCTGAATTAGTCTGTTCAAAATAGTTCAAACTGGTTCTGTATTTTTAACCCTTAGATGAGTAAGGCACTTGACCAGAGACCATGGGCCAATTCAACTTTATTTCTTGGATACTTTTATAAATTCATCCCCAAATATAGTAATGAACTATCCATATAGGATGTGTGTAACACCCGGTCCCACATCAAAAGACATGGGAAATCATGTGTGTGATCGGTTCTGACGGGGACGTCAAAAATTTAAGTGGGGGAGTTTGTAACACCCCAGTTCCACATAAAAAAATATGGAAAAAATTTATTTGTAAATAAGGAATTAAGTTACTAACAATACTACAATAGTACCTTCAGTCATGACGGTTTAAGGCCTTGTTTGGATAGATTTGATTCGATTCGGACTTGGGATTTGACCGAGATTTGTTCCGGTCTCGGTTTTTCCCAATGTGTTCTCGCCCAGGTGGCTCCTGCAAGGTAACGACTTCAAACTCAAACAAAGAACGCTCTTCTCCAAGGCATGACCCTATTGCATACAACATTGGTGAATGGCGAAAGAGATTTTGTTAGATGGATTGAGGAAGGAGAGCATATAATAGACAGACTTCTCCAATGATTTCATTGTTGGATAGTGGAATTTTTATTCTCTTATGCTACGTTTGGATTGAAGGAATGGAATAGAGTAGGGAATGGAATAGATGGAGGAATGGAATAAGGAAGGGAATGGAATGATTTTTTAATATTCCATGTACATGTTTGGTTGATGTTAGGAATACATCTAAGAATGAAATAAATAATTAGAAAGTGACCTAAATACCCTCAAATGTTCAAATTTAACTTAAATTCAATTTATATTAAAAATTTAATACATACTTCATTCTTAGAAATAAAGGGAGGGGTGGGGTAGAGTGGGTAGGGTAGGTAAGTAGGGTAGGTAGGTTGGGGTGGCTGGTTGGGGGTGGGTTGGTAATGGGTGGGGGTAGGTGGGGTAGGTAGCGTGGGGGTGGGTGTGTGGGGGTGGGGTAGGTGTGGGTAGGGTAGGGTGGGTGGGTGGGGGTGGGGTAGAGTGGATAGGGTAGGGTGGGTTGGTAGATAGGGTAGGTGGGTTGGGGTGGCTGGGTGGGGGTAGGTTGGTAGAGGGTGGGGTAGGGAGTGGGTGGGTGGGATAGATGGGTTAAGGTAGGTGGGGTGGGGTGGCGTAAGTGGGGGGTAGGGTAGGGTAGGGTAGGGTGGGGTGGGGTAGAGTGGGTAGGGTAAGTAAGTAGGGTAAGTGGGTTGGGGTGGCTGGGTGGCTGGGTGGGGGTGGGTTGGTAATGGGTGGGGGTAGGTGGGTTAGGGTGACTGGGTGGGGGTGGGTTGGTAATGGGTGGGGGTAGGTGGGGTAGGGGTGGGGTAGGTAGAGTGGGGTGGGGTAGGGTGGGGTAGGGTGGGGGTGGGGTAAGTGGGGTAGGTGTGGGTAGGGTAGGGTGGGTGGGTGGAGTGGGGTAGAGTGGGTGGGGTAGGTAAGTAGGGTTGGAGTGGCTGGGTGGGGGTGGGTTGGTAGAGTGGGGGTGGGTGGGTAGGGTGGATTGGTAGATAGGGTTGGTGGGTTGAGGTGGCTGGGTGGGGGTAGGTTGGTAGGGGGTGGGGTAGGTGGGGTGGGGTAGGTGGGGTGGGTGGGTGGGATAAGTGGGTTAAGGTAGGTGGGGTGGGGTGGCGTAGGTGGGGTAGGTGGGTTGGGGTAGATGGGGTGGGTGGAGTGGGGTGGGGTGGGTGTAGGGTGGGGTAGGTTGGTAGGGCGTGGGGGTAGGTAGGGTGGGTGGGATAGGTGGGTTAAAGTAGGTGGGGTGGGGTGGCGTAGGTGGGGGTAAGGTGGGGTGGGTAGATGGGGTAGGTGGGTTGGGGTAGATGGGGGGGTGGGGGGTGAGGTGGGTGGGTGGGTGGGGTAGGGTAGGGTGGGTGGGTGGGGTGTGGTGGATGGGGTTGGTTGGTAGGGATGGGGTGGGAGTAGGTGGGGGTAAGTTGGTAGGGGTGGGGGTAAGTTGGTAGGGGTGGGGGTAGGTGGGTTAGGGGTGGGGTGGGGTGGGGTGGGGTGGGGTGGGGTGGGGTGGGGTGGGGTGGGGTGGGGTGGGGTGGGGTGGCTGGGTATGGTAAGTGGGGTAAATTAAGAAGAAATAGAAATATGGAAATTCCGAAGAAATTATCAAATCTCAGCCCCTTCTCTCTCGTCGTTCCCAGATCGATCGAATTGAATGAATATGTAAAAAGCTCTATTATATATTTAGGGGTATATTTGTCAATTACTTAAAAATAATGGATGGAATGATTTATTCCTGGCCACCACTCAAGGAATGAAAATTAAAATTTTAAGTTAACTATTATTCAAGGAGGAATACATTATTCCGTTGGAATAAACAAACCAAACAACATTTTTATCATTCCAATGGAATGATTCATTCCATTCTCCCTCCTATTCCATCGATCCAAACGTAGCATTATAGCCTTCCAGGAAGTTAGTCTAAGTTGTTGGTATAATAATTTGAATGTGGGAGACTGTTCTTTTTGGAAATATATACGCAATAAATTTTATGTGGTCACTTAGAAGGCATCATTCTCTGCAGCAAGAGAAACAAGGCTCGAGTGTTCATGACACCAAGTAGTGGAAACCATGTTTCCCGAATAGTGTTATGTTTATGTACGATTCAAATGAGACGGTATTTGTTTCTTTGCTGCAAAATTGCCTACTGCTGTCAAAGTAGTTAATTTTGGTCTTCCTTCTTAAGGGTGTTGGGACATCGGCAAATCCGCCTGAGTTGGTGTTGCAGATAAAAGCAATCGAGGGTGCATTCCACTACCCCTAGGATCCTCAATCGCAGAAGTGCAATTCATCTCAAGAGATTAAATTAGGATTGGTCATGCATCTAGTTAGCACAACACTCCAGTGTCATTTCTACCTATTGATATATAACGTCTTCCTGCTACAGTACTGCAAAGAAATTGGTGCAGCTTCGGATTTGATTATAGATCGACTTGATACGAAATTATTGACTTAATTAGCAAAACCATTCAAGTTTGAGTATTGTACACACACACACACATAATTTATATATGTATAAACCATAAGAGCTTTGTGAGCTAAGCGAATCGAGTTTGAAAGCATTGGGAGTGTAGTTGACTTGATTTCTATTATAAGCCTACATTTTTTAAATTCCTTACTTTGATGACTAGACTACCCTATTAACTGGAAGGGCATTAGCCATTGCTTTCTGCTAGTAGTCACCAAGTGCAATGTTTGCTTAGCTTTGGGGAGCATACTTGAATTTATTCTGGGTTATGCTGTTGCATCTGATTGTTGGTTTCTCATTGGGATATATGAAACGGATTAGGAAATTCAGCTATTCTCTAGTCTTAAGGCCGAAAACTGGGGTAGGGAAATTCAGCCCTTCATATTTAAACCCTTCATGTAAATTCTTCTTGTCATTTATTTTTTATGACTAGTCTTTTGTTTTTCTTCCTCTCCCCCTCTCCATAAAGTGAGTGTATGGTTAAGGTTCGTTCAAGGCATATTCAAATTTAAATTTTCAATAATTATTATTTGAATAAAAAATTTAATTTTAGAAACAAACTATGGAGCATTAGATATCTCAAGTGAAAAAGCTTAATACTTTTTTTAAAAAAATTTGAGGCCAGATTGGACCTCACTTTTGGATGGTGAAACTTGAGAGTACTTTCACCTACTTTTCATGATCAATTAAAACTGAAAAGGAAATAAAAGGAGGCAAAAAAGTATATGCCAAGAATTATATATTAAACTATTTGCATAGAATCCACTCATTCCATGTTTTTTATATATATAAAAAAAATTGGTTGCTAATGCCTAATAATAATAAGAAACAAATTTTTTAACGATAATTGTTTGCAGAGATTATGTGCTGGATTCACCACATTACCATGAATTTTGACAATGCTACAGCCTACAATACGTTAAACAAAAACTCTATCTGAACATGAAAATTTAACATGAGTGTATTTGAATTTTATATATTTATATTTTGACCTTTAATGATGGATAAAAATATAAATAGATGAAATTTAAATACACTACGTTAAAAGATCTACCTATATTAATAATATCTGCAAGTTTAATTATTCTCTTTCTTTGAATGTTTACTACACAAATTTTATTATATTTAATTGTGTTGTTAATAATATTGAAAAATTAATATGTTAGTAAATTAATAATATAAAAAATATGTCAGCCATCCTATCCCTTTCTTTAGTATTGGTCTATTGAATTTTTCAAATTATCAAATTACGATTCTTAATAATTCTACCACAGAGGAGCTGGCCTTAATCTGACTTTTTAAAGAGTAATATTAGGAGTTTTAATTTTTTTTATCTCAAATAATAGGATATCGAATATTTTAATGATAATTTATGACATAGTCAATCATATAAGATCTATCCAATTAATATTATGGTGACGTATCATTTGAGATGACCAAAAATTTAAGCTTGATGATTAAGACTGAAATTTTTTAAATTGGTTCATTGATACTGAATTTGAGATAATTTTTATTTTAATTAAGCATATAATTTGTTTATACGTGTATTGATCTAAAGGGGGCATTGGATAAAAAGAGGAGATGGAAGTAAGATAATCAACATACCTAACATAACATGTAATTATTATTTTTTCCACAGAAAATATTTTTATTTTTATTTTCTTTTATGAATGTGTGTTACTATTATTAAATTAACAATTATTTTTAGGGATAATCTCATAGAAAAATGACCATAATTTACTGACCTGTCTGGAGACCGACCCCCCCGGTCCTTCTTTTTTTTGACTCTCAAAAAATTAATAATATTTATTTTAACTCAAATTATTAATTTGGATACATGTAAAAAATAAGATTTCACAGACTGTATATATTTATAATTTGGATACATGTTAAAAAATAGGGTTTAGGGGTTAAGACTTACTGTTTTGAGAGCAAAAAGAAAAAACAGACTGTATACATTTGTAATTTGGATACATGTAAAAAATAAAGTTTAGAGTTTAGGACTTAATGTTTTGGGGTTAAGATTTAGTATTTTGAGAGTAAAAAAAGGAGGGAGGAGGACGGTCGCTAGATCGGTCAGTAAAGACGAGTCGGCCTAGAATCTGTCAATCTCATAATAATGAAAGGAGTCCTTCTAGGGGGCCGGCTTTTTCCGACCGGGATAGTGACTGGTTGGATAAACTCATTCCTATTTCCTAAAAGAAATATAAGAATGAATACTCGGTTTGGTTTGGTTTGGTTTGGTTTGGTTGGTGTATGAATATTTTTATTCTTCTTGTCCCTATAGGTAGGAAAAAACAAGGATTTATTCTATATATCGAAATATATTGGTTTTATTGAAAAAAATTGATCAAATCAACAAGGAAAGATTATGATTTTATTTTATATATATTATCAAATATAATGATACTTGAAAACATGGGATTCAATACCACGTTGTGCCAATAATACAAGAACAAGTGCTCATCTATTAAGCATGAGGCTTACCTCTCTTATTAGTAATAAGATCCCTTTTATGAATATTAAATTATATTTATATTTTGTAACTAATTTTTAAAAGTAATTTATGATAAACATATTTGTAAATTTTAAGTTTAAATATATAGTTTCCGAGAGTTCGGCATTCATTGCCAAAAAATTGATAAACATTTTTTTTATTTTTTCAAGTTTTACTTTGTGTAAAAAATATAAATTATACTTTTACAATTTGAATCATATTACTGTGTATTGCGAATTTTTTTAATTAAATTATAATTGTGATGTATATACATATAAAATACGTAAGAATTAAGAATGATATTATCGCATAAACTTTTACCATAATCGCAATCTAACCCCGTTACATATTTATCAATATGTATATATCGTTTTCAATCTATCTAATAAAATTCAATTGATTTTGAATTTTTCGCTTACCCTGATAATTCATTTGGGTCATCCAAAGTTTGGAATAAATTCTATCGTCCATATAGTACCGGAGTCACGGAACACAACTAGTTATATATATAAAACAAAAGATGCGCAAGCACTAAAATGTCACCTTTTAAAATGAAAACGATAAATCGAGAACTAGTGAGAGGCTTGGGGCATCCCAAAACCTCTTACGAGACATAAAACACGACTTATACGTTATGTTGTTCGTGCTTTTCAATAAAAATAAAAATAAAATAGATAGATGCATTTTAACAGTTCATATTTTTGTATTAAGAATTTCTTTGAATAATCTAGACTCATATTTATATCTTAACTTTTTAAAAGACCTCTTAATACAAATATATGAACTCTTAAAAGACATTAAAAAATGAACTGTTAAAATGCATTAATATGCAATCAAACACATTCACTAGTTAAAATTCTAGAATTAAGTACTCCCTCCATTCCTATATATAGGTCGTTTTAGACATTTTTTTATTCCTAATTATTTGTTGTTTGTGGTTATTTAGAAGAATTGATTACTATTTTTCCCAAATTACCCCTTATTACTCTACCTACTTTTTTGATTCATATTTATGAGATACGTGAGGTGAAGGGTATTATAGACAATTAATAATATAGTTAATGTTTTTCAATTATTTTTTTAATTCTTGTGCACGTGTTTAAAACGACCTATATTAAGGAACGGAGGTAGTAGTATATATGACAAAATATTTGGTTTCTTAATTCACTCCTCTTAATGCGATTTACTAGCAATTTTTTATGGTTTAAGACGAGAAACATATTTTTTGTACACATCAAAGAGTAGTAGTAAATGGATAACTCTAGACTCTATTTAGGGAGAGCATTGAAATTACAGTGAATAGTCTCTATTATTTTATACTAGGATATTTTTAAAATTACTGCTCATGAAAAAATATTACAGATGAGAGAGAGTATAAGATAAGCATAATAATTATAAAAATTTAAAGGTATTATAAATAATTAATATTATATTTAATTATTTTTTTAATATTTGTACATACTTATAAAACTACATATATTAATACGAGTGTGTATACACTGAATATGCACATAAATATATTCCTTCTTCTACTGGGAAACTGAACCACTCCTCGTCTTCCAACAATAGGTTGCTTGCCCCTTTGCCATTTTTGCAATTTTTCACGAGCTCGGATTATAAGATCATAAAATACTCAAGCTTACAACTTGCCTCGGAAAGAAGAAGAAGAAGCAATAATCTTACTTTTTGTCAATGTATATAATATGTTTTTAATATGAGGATGATTTTTTTATTTTTTTAGCAAAAGATTTTATTTGCAAAATTTTGTAAGTATATTTTTAAACCTTAATAATCCTCGTTATATTCCTTATTAACTCTATCTATAACTCGACGACTCGACTGGACTTATTGTCAAATTAAATTTAATTTGACATTTTATGTAAAAACACAAAATTTTTAAAAAAAATGTAATTAATGATTTATTTAGTTGATCAAATTGAATGCACAATGTCAATATTACCCTTTTAAAGTTTAATAAAACAATGAAAGATATCAAATTAGGATTTAATGTAGAGATAAACTCGCGCGTTGCGGCGGGATTATTCATTTTGTTAATAATAAATTTATATGTGTAATTAATAAATAAATTAAGATATAATAAGAAGATGGTAGATTATTGTGCGATGATCAAATTTTTGTAGCATATGTTACATAGAGTTAGGTAAAAGTTTTGTGCAAAAATAATATCCAAATATAGAATTAACCTGATCACTAAATTTCAGATAATTACTATATAACAATTGTGTGTGTGTCAGTGTGTGTGTGTATATATATATATTAATTTTTTGATAAAAATAATTATAATGTAACCAATATGGTTGAAAATGAGTACATCTTTCATTCTAAAGCACTAACAAATATTTAAAAAGTTTAATGCACAATGTCATCGAGTTGTTATATTGATATGATTGTTAGTGGCATATTTGAAGTCTGTTACACATTACACAAATCTTACCAAACCTCAAATATCTGACACAAGTACTTGATGCATTTTAAAAAGTTCATGCCTCATGTGACGAAGGAGAATTTTATAATTTAATTTTAATATTTATTGAATTAAATAAATATTTTCGATAATTTAATTATTGGATTAAATAATTATTTGATGCAATTGTGATAGATTAATTTAATTATGTGTTACATTTATTAAATTAATATAGAGAATATTTATTATTCAAGTATGTATTTATGTGAGCTTATTGAATTAAATAAAATATTTAATTAAGCATGATGTTATTTTAATTAATTTAATTATTAATTAGAGAGTTAATAATTTGACATTAATTATTAATGAGAAATTTAATTATGTGAAATTATGAGAAATTGTTATATTTTATTTAAAATAAATTAAATAAGATATTGATTTATTTTATGAAGGAGTGTGACATTAATTAAACCATAGGATAAATCTTTATTAAATTAAATGGTTTTGAAATCTATTAAGCCTAGCCAAACATGGCCTTAATGGGAGTTACTAGCAGTTGCCCATGACTGGGTTAACTGACCACTCAGTGCGTCAGTTCCTTTAATATATCAAATGTCTTCTTTTCTTTCTTCATTATTGCCAAGTCTAGAGAGCTTTCACATAGAGAGATACAAAGTATTAGTTGAGAAGTTAGAGAGAAATTGATATTCATCTCTTATTAAAATCCACACTACGCTTTGGGTAATCTCCTCCTTCCCAATTTCTACTTTACGTATTTTAGTTTTCATGAAAATGACTTTTAAAGTTTTTGGTTTAACCTCTGTAATTAGGTTATGAGTAATGATTATGGGTTGTATGTGTGTTATGACATATCAAATCGTGTTTAATTATATATATTATGTAAACCATATCATCAAATTCATGAAAACATGTCGTATATGATTTCTACAGAATTACAGAGTATGGGTTTTGGCCTTATGGCCTTATACGTGATATTTTATGTATTAATCGTATATTATCCCTAAATTTTACACTTGTATGTTGTTATGCATGTTGATGCGAAGAGACCAAAGTTTAAATGAACGGATTCGGTGTTATAACGAATCTGTGGTGACAATTTTCATGTTTTGTTTTCAAAACCACCAAGAACATCAAAGTCAGTGAAATTCACATGCTTTAAATCTGTTATTAAGTGTTTAAATTGGTTAATGTCAGTATATAATTGTTGGGTTATGATTATACATGAATTATATCATGTGGGTATGATTAAATTCGAGTAGTAATAATTTTATTGGAGTTCCTTGGCCATGTTATGCAATTTTCGCGAATTGCAGAACTGAAACTGGGGCCTCGCACTGCGGCGCCGACTCAAGAACTTGAGACTCGCGTCGCAGCGCCACCGCGCCACTCGCGCCGCAGCGCCGAGAACCAGTGTAACATTGGCGCCGCAACGCCACTTTCCAAAATGTTCAGAATGACATTTTTTAAAATGTTTAAGTCTAACAATGTGTTAGTAAATTAATTTAATGAACATGTAAACATGTTAGAAGTATAATGTGAAGATAAAATAGATGTTTAACATGTAAATAACATAATTACATGTGGATTGAATTATTGAATACATAATTAATTTATTATTCATGAGATGATATTATATGATAATAAATGTGATAATTTGACTAAGTATAGTCATAACCAAAGTTTAGACAAAAGAATGATCATTGATGATTAGTTAAATTATAATTAACTGGTATTATGAATTTGAATGGTATGTAGGATTAAATTCAAAGAATGTGCTTAGTTAAAGTGTAATCTACGCACGAGACAAGTTTCCTAATGTGACGCCCCCAAAATTAGGTATACATCACCCATCTTGGGTCGCCAGATACATGGTACAGAATTCAAATACAACTTACTAATACAACTGTCGTGTACAATACGACAAAACATAAACTGTGAGTTTGAATACAATTATTGTCTACTAGAGATTATACAAACTCAAAAGGAGTCCTCATTACAATTATTATCACACTATTTCACAAAATAGTGAGGACTACTAATGCTATCCTCTGGACCATCACTCCGTTCCCCGACTCGTCCCAGCTATATTCTCATTTCCTGAAGAGAACAGTGAAAGAAAGGGTGAGCTCAACTAGCCCAGTAAAAAATATTATGACTAAGATAATGTAGAATAAATTATCATTAGCCTCCAACAATGTTAAACTGATAAAATATAATAGACATCAAGTTTAACTGCAGCGGAACAAACAATCCATTAAAAGAATCAAGTAGAGAATAGAATCTACTATCTTTTATGATTTAAAAAGTTTTTCATCACTTTTATCGCTGTGACTCAGCTCAATAAATAATCCACATCATTAAATCATCCCTGCACTACAGGCCAAGGATATTCTTTAGTATCACGACCACGAATTATCCATGCACTACGGGCCAAAGATAATCGTGTTTTCATCAACGGTCCTGATCATGCCATAAAATAATTCATCTTTGCTCCCTTGGCCGAAGAGAATCTATAGCCATAATCATACCAAAAACTGTCCATCAATGCACTACGGGCAAATGAGGACTTTTAATTTTCATATTATTTATAACATTACGGTCATGATTATACCGAATAATCCCTGGTCATAATAATACCAAGTTCATCTATGCACTACAGGCCACAGATGACTTTCAACATAACATAAACATGAGAATGATGACAATGATATAAGAATTCAATTAAACAAGTTCAAGAATTAATTTGTCCAGGAACCAATAACGTCCAAATTGTCAATATGATACTGCTTTGTAGAGTAAAATTCAAGAATGCTCAGAAGAATATTTTCATAAAAAGATACTGGATGAAGCGCAAATATCAAAGATATTCCACTAATTTCATGGAGTATAGAAGTCAAAATTTTAATCAACTGAGTATAATACCGAATGGAATAACAAAAGATATCACCATGAATGCGGTACTTCGCATAGACGGTTATTTCAACAGAATAATAATAACGGAACCATGTAAGATGAAATTTACACCGACATGATGTTCCAACATAATAATAAATACGGAATAATAAATGATGGAACCAGATCCGGCGTATAGCACAGACATGATATTCTGACAGAATAATAAAGACGGAATAATAAAAATGGAACCAGGTCCGGCGTATAGCACAGACAGGATATTTCGACAGAATAATAAAGACAGAATAATAGAAGAATGTCACCAAGTATAGGGTAGTCCGCGTAAACTGGTTATTCCAGCAGAATAATAAAGAATGGAATAACAGAAGTTCTCTTCATGAATACAAAAGAAATAATATTTCTTACCGTAAAATAATACTTGATATAAGAGTAGTGAAGTAGCAGAAAACTTTTCTTCTATCTCTCTATAGTCTCTCTCTACAGTTTCTCTCTCTAGAGTTCAGTGAATTCGTAAGAAAATAATGAAGGAATGAGTTTCTATTTATAGTAAAATGGAATGCATAGTAACTAATCCATGAACGGTCCAGATTGATTTACTTTAATCTGACGGTCCATATTTAAAGTAAAATCTTTTAAATAAAATATAATATATTCTATTTTATATAAAAAGATTTTTACTATGCAAACACTATGCAGGCACTATATAAGCACTATGCATAATAAAATATAATATATTCTATTTATAGAATAACTTTAATAAAGTATTCCGTTTTATATAAAAAGATTTTATTATGCAAAACACTATGCATAATAAAATATAATATATTCTATTTATAGAATAACTTTAATAAAATATTCTGTTTTATATAAAAAGATGTTTCTGTTTTATTACGTGAATAAAACAAAATTTCTAAATCAACAATAATTGAATCAAATAATATGAGATACTATGCAACAACTATTGTAGCAATAATTGAACAAAACCGAGTGACTTCTCACATAAATATCAATAATCAATACCGTGTGCTACCATGCAACAACCCGTATTACTGTACTTTTACTACCATGTAGTTCAACAGTATCAACGGTAAAACTTCCGCCGTTATTTTTGATAAAATATTTTTGTTATTTTCTCAATCCGACAATTATTCCGTTGTGGGGTCTACCAATGATTGTGCCGTCGTACAAATATTTTCTGTTTAAAACGAATATTCCCCGACCAATCGAATATAATATGACAACTTGCATACTTTACAAAATTTATAAATATTACCCACAACTATAACATTATCTCAAATTCACACCATAATATAAAAAAAATTATTTAGAGAAAATTAATTCTTTATTCATAAAATCTGGGGTTTCACACCTAACCCTACTTGTCATTATTGTTCAAGTTTATTATTTACCTCGAGTAAATTATAATTACTATTATTCAAGTTCAATTGTTATAGTAAAGATTGATTATCTTTTCAAAGCATGATTCAGTTATACAATAATTGTCCTATTGTATACTTCTTGAGATTATTATTCAAATTAAATATCATTATTGTTGAACCTTGTTAGACTAGTGAACTTTATTGATTCAACTTGTCTTTAGCTGATGAACGTTCTAAATTTCAGAACCTTATTGAATTATCCAAACCAAACTTCCTTTGGTGCGGACTCGAATGTCAAATTGAGATGAACATCTCTGCAAAGAGATTTACTTATGCGTTAGCGTTAAGATATTGTGCACATTATGGTACTAAGGGCTGATCCCCCTAAGTATGAGTAGAAAGGTCCATAGTCTTATGACTGTTAAAGGTTTCAACTATAACCCTTGATAACCTAGGACATAGTTCAAGGTTTTAGGACCCTCAGAATTATTTTGATTCTTGTTATTCATTCTTGATTCAAAAGTTGAGCTTTCATTCAGATGTATTTGATTTATTCGCATATTATTATACTGTTATTTCATTATTATACTTGTGGGCAATAGTGCTCACTCTTGCTTAATAATAACATTGCAGTTAAGAATGAAAGAACTGATGAACCTTCCACTAGTAAGGGCAAGGGCAAAGTTAGCAAGTGATGAAAACTTGTTATTTTATTAGATGGTGTATTCATGTTTAAGACTTGAGTTAATGATGTTGTTAAGACTTATTTGTTTATGATTCCACACAGATGTTTAAGGTTAGTTTAACCTGGGATTGTATTATTATTATTCAGATGTTGCAACCTTTAAGGGGAAGATTTTTATTCTTTTTATTACATGGCTTGCATTTTTATGGTTAGATATATAGATGATATTTGTACAGTGAACATCAAATCCCGTGAGATTAAAGTACTCGGATTTGGGGGTGTCACATCTCATATACGGTTACTTGCACCAGAATTCAGACATCCTAACGAAAGGGAAACAGATGAAGAATGTCTCAGTTTCGGTCATCAGACCTTGAGGAAAATAACATGTTACATGCGAAAACTAAAAAACACGAGCATTAATAATTATGTTAGATCTTCATGTCAAACAAACATCATGTCCAAAAACATAGCAGTATAACATCGTGTCATACATAACACAATGTTATAATTAAAAAACGAATATATTGCCTCAGTAGTTTTTTTTATCCATTTTTGACAACTGATATTATTTGTTATTTTAATTTTGTTTTAAATATTTAAAACTGTATAATATTATGTTATAATATAATTATAAATGGTATAATATTATGTTATATTTATAGGGAGAAAATTAGGCTAAATAACGGAAAGTAATGATAATAGCTCAGTAATGATAATATCATTAAGTAGTGATTTTATGAGATAATAATTAAATTAGAAAGGATAATATCAAAAAAGTTGACATTACCAAAACAATTTAGATTTGTAGTGATTTAGGGGTTATAATTCAAAATATTAATTTGGGATTAAAAAAGTAGTGATTTTAGGAGATAATAATTAAATTAATAATGATAATATTAGAACAGTTAACATTATCAGAACAATTTAGATTTGTTGTAATTATGAGATTATAAAATCAAAATATTAATGTGGGATTAAAAAGTAGTGATTTTAGGAAATAATAATTAAGTAGCGATAATATAAAAATTGGAGTAATGAATGAGAACATTAATTAGGTAAGATATGTATTGCAATTTGGGGATGACAAATGTCATGCAATGACGTTATGTACTGCAATTTGGTATATTTAATAGATTTGAGATTAAAAAAGTAGTGATTTTAGGAGATAATAATTAAATTAGTAATGATAATATTAGAACAGTTAACATTATCAGAACAATTTAGATTTGTAGTGATTTATGGGTTTATAAAATTAAAATATTAATGTGGGATTAAAAAGTAATGATTTTAGGAGATAACAATTAAATAACGATAATATAAAAACCGTTTAGATTGAAAATGTAGTGATTTAGGGGTTTATAAAATTAATATAGTAAGTTATGATTGATATTATTTGTTATTTTAATTTTGTTTTAAATGCTTTAAACTGTATAATACTATTTTGTAATATAATTATAAATGGTATAATATAATTTAATTAGTAATAACCATATCCACACAGTTTAGATAGGTGGTGATTTTGTTATTTTGTTATATACATGTATTATAATATAATACCATACACGTATGATATAATGTATGATATAATTATGAATGGTATAATATTAAAAAAATAGTTATTTTAGGATATAATAATTATGTTTAGAAAATTAGTGGATTTTGGGGATTATAAAATCAACATAATAAGTTATGATTGATATTATTTGTTATTTTAATTTTGTTTTAAATATTTTAAACTGTAGAATATTATGTTGTAATATAATTATAAATGGTATAATATTATGTTATATTTATAGGGAGAAAATTAGGTTAAATAACGGAGAGTAATAATAATAGCTCAGTAATGATAATATCATAAAGTAGTGATTTTAGGAGATAATAACTAAATTAGAAAAGATAATATCCGAAAAGTTGACATTACCAAAACAATTTAGATTTTAGTGATTTAGGGGATTATAAATTCAAAATATTAATTTGGGATTAAAAAAGTATTGATTTTAAGAGATAATAATTAAATTAATAATGATAATATTAGAACAATTAACATTATCAGAACAATTTAGATTTGTAGTGATTTAAGAGATTATAAAATCAAAACATTAACGTGTGATTAAAAAGTAGTGATTTTAGGAGATAACAATTAAGTAGCGATAATATAAAAACTGGAGTAATGGATGAGCACATTAATTATGTAGGACATGTGTTGCAATTTGGGGCTGACAAATGTCATGTTATGGCGTTATGTACTGTAATTTAGTATATTTAAATAGATTTTAGGAGATAATAATTAAATTAATAATGATAATATTAGAATAATTAACATTATCAGAACAATTTAGATTTGTAGTGAATTATGAGATTATAAAATCAAAATAATAATGTGTGATTAAAAAGTAGTGATTTTAGGAGATAACAAGTAAGTAGCGATAATATAAAAACTGGAGTAATGGATGAGCACATTAATTAGGTAGGACATGTGTTGCAATTTGGGGCTGACAAATGTCATGTAATGACATTATGTACTGTAATTTAGTATATTTAATAGATGTAGTGATAATATGTCATTAATTATTTTCAATGTAGGTGAGAGAGTGACTTTCTAACTATTCAATTCAAAATATTTTCTCTCCATACTTATTAAATATAGGGAGAGAATTAGAATAAAAAAATATGAGATATTTAATGCTACGGACATAATAGGAAAAAATATAAAAAAGTTTGGTGGATATTTAACATAAGACGGATCCTTCTCTAAATCTTTTATTTTAATTTTTAATAAAAAAAATTCTCACACACACAGTGTGTGCATATCAGACAACTAGTAATTGATAAAAAGAAAAAAAGAAATAGAGGTAGGATCTTGTATATAAATTATTTTCTTTATGCACAAGTTATTTTAAATTTTTTAAGAATTGCCATCACTCACTAATAAATGGTAATTAACTCCCACGTAACTTTTTGTGCGGTTTTTCATCCGTTACCACTCCTTTACTAACCCCTTGCGGCCACGACCTTAGTCCATATATCATCCCTAACCCACGATATCCAGACATACAACCTCCTTTTCTCTAGACTAAGATCCCCTTTATTTCAAATAGAAGGGAGAATGAATATTTTAATATATTTTAAATATGAATCATTAATGGAGGGTATATTAAATCTTAATTCCTTTCTTCTCCCTACAAACAATTTCTACAACCCCTCATTTTTTTCGATTGAGTTTTACTATTCATATCCATAGTAAATCTATCTTAATCTTAGTTTATGTTTGTGTATATATAAGATAAATATAAATTAAAAATAATATTATCTTAATTTAGTTTATGTTTATCGTTTAGAGTTTTACATTATTCACCATTCACCCATGTAAATCATATTAGATGTTTTGATCCTCGTTACCGGTAGAAGCCAGCATACCCACATTTTTCATCCTCTCTTTCTCAGCCAAAGAGCAAAAGCTTTTCTTTTTTTTGCCCATAATGCTTCCATGAATACTACTTTGCTTTCTGAACACCCATTTCTTCCTCTCACCACAACCCAAACCCAAAAAGAAAGGAAAAAAACGAGTAAACATTACTCACTCATCAAGTAAAGAAGCCAAAGAAAATATGATTCAAACTCAAATCCATTCTCCATGAATGGTCTTGCTTCTACACCACGCCTCTTTATCATTCTTGTTGGAATTCTAGTTCAGAATTATTTCATTATCGTTAATTAGGAGTTTTATATTTATAGTTATAGATATTGAATTTTAAATTCAATTTGGTGGCAGAGAGAGCATAATATTTATTCTGTTAAGGAAAATTAGTTATTTCTACATTTTTTTATCTCTCCAACCCAGATTCCCAAAACCGCTTCATTGTCAAAATGTCTAAGAACCCATCTCAACCAGAGTTGGATACAATGCCTTATATAGATACATTCAAGAAAATTAAGCGTTTTAGACTGTTTGAGCCTTCTGTCCAAATTCTGAGCTTCGTGTTTTTTACAGTTTTACTTACTTGCTGCTTTCTTTTTTTTAATTATGGAGATTTGGCCAAGGGATTTCGGTTTCCAACACAAGCAGGAAGGTTTATGGGGTTGAAATTTGATGGGTCTGGCGGAGGAGGAAAGAGAAAGGTTGAGTTTTTGGGTGACAAGGGTGTCGCGTGTGATGTGTTCGAAGGTGATTGGGTGTGGGATGAGAACTATCCGTTGTATCAGTCCAGGGATTGCAGCTTTTTGGATGATGGGTTTAGGTGTTCTGAAAATGGTCGGCCTGATTTGTTCTACACTAAATGGCGGTGGCAACCAAAAGCTTGCAACTTGCCCAGGTTTGTTCATGGTTTTGCTTTTACTAGAAAAGTAGAGCTAAGGAACTAAAATTGTGGAAGGTTGAATTTTATTCGACTCTCAAGAACTTGAAATCCATTTTATTAAGCCTAATGAAATTAGTTTGATATAGTTATTTTTTATTGTTTGGATTTTGAGAACTTTGTCCTTACATTTTGAGTGGTCATAAGTTGTCTGTTGCTCTGTTTCTTTTGTATTTTGTGTGATAATTTTGAACCTTTTTGTTGGGGCACTAATTTGTCTGCTGTTATTCTTCTTCAAGTAAATCACAAGGGTTGCTCAATTATCTGGTCTAGCTTTGTCTTTTCTTTTTGTGCTCAGTGCTCTCTCTTTTGAATTGTCTGCTTTCTTGTTTCTTTCAGTGTCTTTGCCCGTGAACTTACGTAAAATACCGTGAAGCTTTTAAGAAAATTTAATTTTTGTCCTGAAATAGTAATCCACAATCAGGCTCATAGCATAACTTAAATTGTAGATTAGTCATAAGATTGATCAGGCTAATCTTAAATGATTGTTTGAAATATTATGACGATCTTAAACCTTCTCAGTTAAATGGGATAAAAGGAAGGAAATATTAATATGGTATATTTGCTTGGTCAATTGAAAAACCAGGTTTGATGCAAAAATAATGTTGGAGAAATTGCGGAACAAAAGGCTAGCATTTGTGGGAGACTCAATTGGAAGAAACCAGTGGGAATCTCTTCTCTGCATGCTATCTTCTGCAGTTCCTAATAAGGATTCAATCTATGAAGTGAATGGCAGCCCAATAACAAAGCACAAAGGGTTTTTGGTCTTCAAGTTTGTGGATTATAATTGCACAGTGGAGTACTATCGGGCTCCATTTCTTGTGTCGCAGGGAAGACCCCCTGCTAAATCTCCACCAGATGTAAGAACTACTCTGAAAATTGATCAGGTGGATTGGAGCTCTTTGAAATGGAAAAATGCAGATATTCTGGTTTTAAATACAGGGCATTGGTGGAATTATGAGAAGACCGTTAAAGGGTATATCAGTTGATATTGTACAAGTACTTTTTTCTTGTCTTTAAATTCTTCTGTATTTACCTCTTGTGTGTGATATTTGTGCATTTTGCTCTGAAATGGGGTGATGGGGTGGTGGGTGGTGGGTGGTGGGGCGGGGAAGTAAAATTGGAAATATGAATGACCATAAATTATAATCTTGGGTTGTAACACCAATTCCAAATATTGGGTTTTGGACTAATGTCCACGGTTTAGGAGCTATCCATTTAGAAGGCAGGATAAGTTGCGGTTAGTTGCGAAATCTTACGGGTTGGACTAATGCTATTGTTTGATATTTAGTGGTTTCTGTTAAACCTTTGTAGTACAGTTAAGTAACAAAGTGATTGAAATTTAACAACAATGCTACTAGCCTACTATCACATAAAAAAAACTCACATAATGCTCACATACACACATGCATACTGTAGGCCTAACCAGACTCATTAAAAGAACCGAGTTTTTTTTTTCCTTTCATAATGGTCAGTGGTTGTTACTTCCAAGAAGGAGAAGAGGTGAAGATGGATATGCAAGTTGACACTGCATATCGCAAGTCCTTGGAAACTGTGGTAGACTATATACACCATGAAGTGAAAACAAGCAAAACACAGGTCTTTTTTCGTACATATGCGCCTGTACATTTCAGGTTTGTCTGTCTTTCTTTCATCAAGTTTCCAGTGTTTATTACATCTTGTAATCTTTTCCAATTCTGCCTACATTTCTAAAAATTACTCCTTTTTATGGAGCTAAGCAAACATAATATGGTACATTCAGGGGTGGAAACTGGAAAAATGGTGGGGGCTGTCACATGGAGACGCTACCAGAACTAGACGCTTCTTTGGTGCCATCCAACATTTGGGACAGCTACAACATATATGTCGATGTATTATCAGCTCAGTCAAACAAATCTTATATAAATCTTTTAGATGTGACCAATATGACTTCTAGAAGAAAAGATGGGCATTCATCTATATATTATCTTGGTCCTCCTGCGTCTCTCCGTAGGCAGGATTGTAGCCACTGGTGTCTTCCTGGCGTCCCGGATTCTTGGAATGAGCTACTCTATGCTCTCTTTCTAAAGCGCGAGGCATCTCACACTAGGAATTCACATGCGTTAAGGACAACTGTTTGATTGCTAACAAGACCATATATTTATCTGCCCTTGCAAAGGGTTATTACTATTAAATATCAGGATTAGTACATGTCATAATATATACTACAACACTCAACACTACAGAAAAGAAATCATTTTGTCTGAGTTCAGCATCATTGAATAGATTGGATAAGATTTTTGGATGACCAAGTTTTAGGGGAATAGGAGTGGGCAGGGGTCTTGGAAAATAAATAAAAAAACATTATTCTATTTCTTTTCTTCTTTTTTCCCTTGTGTTATATGGGTATTGAATATATATTTTGGGATCGTTCATATGTTATAAGTTTTTACTTGTATAAAATGATACTAACATGCTTTGAGGCGCTACGTGTTCTTGTACATTTACAAGCATTAGCACACAGTGGAATTTATTTGCAGAAACTAGCATTTGGTCATCTGTGATAATTTGGTCAGCCATACCTAAGTAGTGATCAAAAATTCTACGCCGACCGGGTCCTAGCGACATTGTTAGCGACCGGTCCAAATTTTTATTTTTTATTTTTTATTTTTTTTAAAATATCTCCCAAATAATTTATAAGATTTATTGGAACTGAAATTTTTTCAGAATAAAGTGTTTTGGATGTCATTTGGATACATGTAAAAAATATGCCCGTACAGTCTGTACAGGCATATTTTTTACATGTATCCAAATGACATCTAAAACACTTTATTCTGAAAAAATTTCAATTCCAATAAATCTTATAAATTATTTGGGAGATATTTTAAAAAAAAAAAAAAAAAAATTTGGACCGGTCGCTAGCAATGTCGCTAGGACCCGGTCGGCGTAGAAAAACTCAAGTAGTGATAATTTGGTCATCTGTAAACTCTATTAACCAGTTGATTTATGAATTGATGACAGTCATGATGTGTTGTAAGAATGTTAGATTGATAAAATTTAATATTTTTATTTTACGTTCTTAAATATAAATATGAATATAAATATACGAATATTTAACATATTTATTTATATTATATTGTACAAAATAGATAATATTTAACATCTATATTATATCTAACGTTTATATTATATATAAATTTATAATATCTGGATTTGAATAATATTTATCGAATATGAATACGAAATATTTATCTAACAGATTTTAATAATACGAATAATGTTATAAATATAAATTATTTTATAAATTGATGTCAGGATATTTATCAATAAATTGCTGGTAGATTTCGGCATTGATAATAGCATTGCAATGGTGGACCAGCTCACAGCATAACAAGAGACGTCCATAAGCTCCTCCTCAGGTCCGGCTATCTCGTCGGCCCTACCTTCGATCCCGGCACGTACGTAAGATTTTCTCCCTCTCTCTGTGGACTTTATACTGACATCTTGCGTGCACTGCGTTTCTTCGAGGAACTATCGTCTTTTCCGTATTGGCTAACTTGTAATGTATTTGTTGATTAATGAAGTTGAGAAAGGTTCTTCAAGACTCAAGAGTACGGGAAAGTGTTGGTGGTAGGAGCAAGATTTGGCCTTTTTGGGTTTTCGGAACCTCGAAGTCATAGATAGATATGGACCGGCGTGAAGTTTCCAATCTAAATCGTCAGTTTCTGTTCAGGTATTATTTCACGCATAGATGACATAACTGTGCTGTGCTTGCCACTAGTAGTTGGTAGTTGAACAACAACTATAAAGTCTCTATAATCAACTGGTTCCTGTTATTTTGAGATTCTTATAGTGTCTTGGTTTGTGTAAAAATCAAGCTAGGAGATTAATACTTGTCCTCACATAATCATTAATGCTGGAGATTAATGCTTTTCTTCTCTTTTTAGTTGTTCTTAAAATCATTATTGCTGGAGATTAATACGTGTCCTCACATAATCACTCACATGTGGTTTATATATAGTACTATTCTGTTCCTTAATTTAAGTTGTTTTAGAGTTGTGCATAAGTATTAAGAAAATGATTGAATAACATTAAATATAATATCAATTGTCTATATTGTCCTTGTATTGAAAAATGTGATTGTTATTTATTGTACAAAAAATGGTGAGAGAACCAAAGTTATATTTATTACTTGGGCTAATATTAGAAACTAAGCAATCAATGCTTACTTGAAATTCTCAAACGACTTGTATTAAGGAACAAAAACACTCCTCTAAAATGTCTTATATTAAGGAACAAAGGGAGTAGTAGAAATGAGTTGATGGAGGATATCTGGTCACAATGAAAATAGTTTTTTTTCTTGGTGGGGTAGGATCAAGGTTTGAAGTTGTGGTATTAGAAGAGTTATCAGACTCTTAATTCTTGGAATTAGGATCCTCTCCATTTCAAATGAGAGGATTCTCGATGACGTATTGGTATTGGTATTGGGAGATACGCCAAAAAAAGAAAAGAAAAGAAGCTATATATAGCTTAAAAAATTGAAAAGCAATGCTATAAAAGTAGAATAAGTAAAATAATAAACTATTAATATATAAATTTAAATAAGAAAAGTTAGGTAATAAACTATTAATATATAAAGGTGTCATTTACTAATACATATAACATTACATAAGTTATATGATACGTAGTTGTTGGAGTTATTAACATTTTATTGATGCAAAGTTGTAAATTATTTTTATATTTTGCATATACTAATATTGGAAGATAACTTAATGTATCAGCCATACCATTACGTACATAGCGGCGGATACACTGAACCATCAACCATGGGTACGGTGTGCACTGAACCATTAACCATGGGTAGGGTGTGCTTCTTGTTAGAATTTGAGCTAAATTAAAAGTGGGTTTTCGTTAATCAT
Source organism: Panax japonicus (assembly GCA_020205505.1). Lineage (NCBI taxonomy): Eukaryota > Viridiplantae > Streptophyta > Magnoliopsida > Apiales > Araliaceae > Panax > Panax japonicus. Next base: position 54,880,034 of record CM035111.1, on the reverse strand, counting down.
TTGAGATGAATCTACGTATCAATGTCATGGGGTAATGAATGAGAAACTTACTCCTAAAGATAACCCTTGGAAATGTTAATAAATACTTGTGGGAAATTAAATCCCACATCGAATAAGAACTAAACATTAAGCGAGTATATATAAAATTATATTTTTTTGGGTTTGGGCCCCAAGGGACACCCCACTTTTGTGGAGGGGAGGGGACCTAGCCAAGGCTAGGTTTGACCGCGTGCCGCCGGCACAGGTTTATGTCTACCTGTTATGCAAGGTTGGCCTATAAGGCTGATCCAACAACTTGGTGTTAGTGATGATGAAATTTGCCAGTTATCATAACAAGTGAAACCCTATTTAAATAATGTTATTGGCATCCAATGCTTTGATTTTAGTAGTTTTCTATTGGAAAAGATCTGGTGATCACAATTGTCACGGTGTCGAGATGATGAAGTGCGTGGACTCGTGTGGCTCCTATCATATAATTTCGTAACCTTCAAGTAGGAAATCATTGAAAAACCCTAATTAGTTAATTGTCCTTGCTATTAGGGTTGGTATGATCAAAACGATAGGTTGGATGAATGTGATTCGTTTGTTATCTAGTGAACAAACTGTGATTTCAGTAAGTTTCAGCATCTTCGAAATGGATACCATGTACAGACCATGTAATTTTTTGGAGCATTTGATTTGTTGTTATCTCTATCCTGATCCTCCTTCACCCACTTTGAGTACTTGAATTGGAGTAATATCTAACTACTTAGCACACCAAGAATTTTGTTGTAGGCATCACGCCATCACCTTATATTGCTGTGCACTGATGGATTTAAAGTTTACTTTGGGATGATATTTGGTGTCAGTTAATGAAGTTAATTATTTTCAAGTTCGTACCATAACATGTTACTTAATTATGTTATTATATTGTAGGCTTGAGGATGTTGGAAAGCAAAAGGCTGAGGTGGCTGCAAAACGAGTCATGGAAAGAGTCAGTGCTGTGAATATTGTGCCACACCTATCGAGGAGAAAGAGCTAGATTTTTACAACAATTTCAGTATTATTGCCCTTGGTCTTGATTCTGTTGAGGCTCGTAAGTTTTCTAGGTGTGTCTTTATCTGCAGTCTTGCTGCTGAGGATCTTTAATGCTTTGAAACATTTATGTGGTTTTATGTCCAATTGAGGCTTTCTTTGGGGGTGGGGGGGGTGGATGTGTGTATGTCTGTCTGTGTGTCCCAGTGTGTGTGTATAATATATCATTATTTAGTTTTTGAACTGCTGAAATGATATTTGTGTCTTGTACATATTAATTATGCTATATTATGTGAATTGTGATGCATGTTCCTCCATTGATGGTAAAAGACTTCAGTGCGTGATTGCAACTCTATTTAGACTACTGTGTAAGAGAATAGGAGATACAGATCTTTTAACAGTGGAACTGATGTTGACCCCGTTCTGCAACTCTATTTAGATGCAAGCTTTGATTGTCTCAGTTGTGTGTGTCCTTCATTAATGACTGACACCTATTTTATACTTTTTAGTTTTTTTTGGAATCCTTGCATTTTCTGCTGCTCTTTTGCAATAAAAGAAAAATGCTAATATTGCATTTTGTCTCATTTGGATTTCGTAAAACTTTAGAATATGATAGTGATGACATCCCACAAGAAGAAACAATCAAACCTCTGGTAGTTCGTGGAACTGAAGGTTTCAAGGGTCATGCAAGAGTTATTGTACCAGGGGTGACACCATGCTTTGAGTGTACCATTTGGCTATTCCCACCACAAGTTAAGTTTCCTTCATGCACCCTTGCAGAAACCCCTAGAACTGCTGCTCATTGTATTGAATATGTCCACTTGATCAAGTGGGATGAATATACAATATCTTTCTTCTTCCTTTACTTCCCTGCCCCTTCTCATCCACTTCTCTTTCTCGAGGAAGTGTTTTTGTACCAATCACCCTATCATCCTCATCATGTTATTCATTTCACACTTTCAGGCTCATGGTGGAAAAACTTTTGATCCAGATGACTCTAAACATATGCTGTGAATCTATTCAGATGTTAATTATTGCACTGTTTTTTGGGGTTCTTTTTCTTTTTTCTTTTGTTGTTTTTTCCTTATCTTCTATTCTCACCACTACTCAAAACAAATAGGCCGTCAAGAGAGCAGAGCTTTTTGGCATTCCAGGACTTACGCAGGTATAATATTATGTGAAACCTTAACTCTGAAGAAACATTATGGTTTTACTGATCATGGTATATTTGGCCTCTGATTCCCTCTTTGTGAATGAATTTTATGAATAAATGCTGTAATATAAATCCACCTTGTTGACCTATAGGTTCCGTACTGTTTGGCACTTGGTGATCATTTATCTTTCTGTTACAGGGTGTGGTTAAAAATATCATACCTGCTATAGCTTCCACCAATGCAATTATATCAGCCGCATGCACTTTGGAAACCTTGAAGATTGCATCTGGATGCAGTAAAATGATGTCAAATTATTTAACGTGATATAATTGTTACATTTGATGCAAACACTATTCTACCTACGATAACGACCTTTTGATAGGAAGTGGCATGCTTAGTATTTCATGGTCCCCTTCCTAATTTTATCCTTATATCCTTATTGTACTGGATTTTATTAATAAAATGAAGAGTTGATCTTTGTTAAACACAGGCTAATTGATCTTGTTCTTGGTGCAGATATAATTGTGTTGAAGGTCTTGACACTAAAGTGACTGAGTTTGTGAAAGACAAGGATTGTCTAGTTTGTGGTCCTGCTATTCTTATTGAGCTGGACACTTCCGTTACTTTGAAGAAGGTAATTTTCCTTTTATTTCAATTTCGATATCTCTGCTAATTTATGTTGATTAGGATGCAATTTGGCCCAAGGTCAGGGGCGAAGCCACAACCAAGGCTGCAGTACGATGAATCTATCCTGCAGCTCAATTATTGAAAATTAAGAATTTCCTGTGCATATAAAGTAGAAGAAGACTGATTGGATTATTACTATTATTACAACTGCTGAGGTCTCCAAAAGAAAAATACCTTGTGGCAAATCAAGTTGAATCATGGATGGTTGGACCAATCTATTCTTTACTTTTTGGCTACTGGTTTTTCAATTTTGAGCTTTATTTCAGCTGTGATTTATATGTGATTATTTTTGTCATTCTTTTTAATAACAAATGTTCCAAGTAAAACTTAATATGCCTAAAAAGAAAGTTAATATGTTAGAGCTCATCTATATAAGGTAGAATTGATGACTAACATCTACTAATATTAGTATAAAATATTCAAATTCACCCTTTGGTGAGAATATGAACCTGGGCTGGCCCCATAAAAAAAGTGAAATGATATTGACTAAGTCATGATCAAGTGACTCAACCATGATAAACTAGTGCACTCAGCTTGATTGGATCACAAATATTGTAAGCACATGTTTTACAGCAGTGTGTAAAATTTTAGAGTCTGAAATATGAAGCTTTTTGTGGGTGAGAAACAAAGAGAGTTTTCTGACGTGAACCAATAATAAGTTGAAGATACGAGTCTATCTATCTATGTATATATTTTAGATGAGATATCTGGGAGTGGGCTGTTTCCCTTTGCTGCTCCTCATCTTTCAAATTTTTCCTCAAACTGGATAAAATCATAACACAATTCATGATCTTCTTGTGGGGACATCATTAGACAGATTGGCCAACATACCCTACCACCCCACATGTACTCCAACTCATATATCTCAACCCCATCCCCTGCCTTTCCTTTCCCATATATCTATTAATACTAATTCTCTATTTAACAAAAGAAAAGATCACAAGAGAAATCACAAGCTATAGAGAAACTCAGAAATATAGTTTTGTTTTCATTTCCTTTGTTGCTCTCTTTGGAAGAAGTAATTGCCATGGAATTAATAGATCAAGATGATGTCTTCTTTGCAGACTTAAGCAAGCAAATTTCTCTTCTTATCATGGACGACGACAACGACAACGAACTCCCCGTCTCACACTTCCGTCCTTCTGCTTCTTTCCAGGTTTTTCCCGTACGTCGTCTCTTTTCTCCCAAAAAAATATACATGTTTCATACTCCTCTGGTTCCAAAATTGGATATATATATATATTTGTTTTTTGTTCAGTCCCAAAATTACAGATACATCGTAGTTGTCACCACTTGCAATTATTTTATAGGTAGATTGAGTATTATCATGTCGTCACTACTATATTTATTTTTGGTTAAAAATCATCGTTTTAAAAATGTATATGTAATTTTGGAGTAAATCATTCTGGGCTTCTCTTTTCTTGAGTATTCACCTAAAACATTATTTATAAATCTGAGTTGAATTTTTCCAGGCATTTTCTCGAGTAATTCATCCAACTGCCACACAGTCACAAGTGTTCTATGAACATAGTTGTAAAAGAGATCAAAGCAAAGGCACCGGAGTTTTTATCCCTCGTTCTACACATTCAAGAAGGAAAAACAAGGAGCAAGAAAGAATATTAAGTACTACTTCATCCAACACTAATAAGTTTTAGAAGCACACTGATAACTCAAGAGGGTTGCCTCATGATTTGCCTAATTCTAATAACTTCAATTATTTTAACCATAAACGATATTGAATCCAAATAATTAAATATATATATATATATATATATATATATATATATATAATTTATGAAGTATATATATATATGCCCAAGCACTGTGTAGTCCAATAATGTTATACAATTAAGGGATAATTGTATTAGATTTGTATGATGATGGTGATCATGTAGATCGATGTCATTCAAATTCAAAATTAGTTGCTTAATTTTCATGGGAAGTTATCTAATGCTTGTATAATTAATTAAATTCTTAAGCCTGTTGATTATGTAATTCTAATGCCATAAATTGATTGATTATTTTATTTATTGAGACATCTTCCTAGTAGCCAAGTGTGCATTTTAATTTTGATTATTTGACTTGGGCTTTTCTTCATGCATTTGCAACTGGCAGAAACAGTATTAATTTACTGATTTAATCATGTAAGATGAACAAGTGGTCTTACGATTGAGACATGGTGAAGGAAATTTTCCCTATATTTTCTTTGTCTGCCCACATGCCAGTGAGGTTTTCCACATCAGTCTTCCTTTTGAGTTTTGATGATGGATGAAGGAAGTCATAGGCAATACAGTCTACACCACCAGCTGAGCTTAGTACCCAAAGTAGATACTGTTAAATTCACAATACTTTTTGTTATTTTCATAACAAAAGACGGTTTTCACCGTTGTTATACATCTACAACGACACTTTTGTTGTGAAAATAACAAAGTGTTGTGGATGTAACAATTCTATTAAGTTTTTTATTTTTGGGTTTTATATATATACAAAAATCTTTAAATTTAAAATTTAGACAAAATTACATGTTAATTCATGACTCTGTTTTTAGAAATTTGGTTGTTTTAGGTGAAGATTGGAACTTAAGTTTTACTAGGAATAAAGACAAACTAAGAAGAAGAAAAAATATTCCCATGTGCAGGTAGCTCTTGAGGAATCGCAAGTTGAAAGCCAACCTAAAAGTGGGAAAGGATGCCGCCATACGTATACCTAATCCAGTATAGGATTCCATTATTCCATCCATCAATCAATAAGTATGATTACAAATTTTCACTTTAATAATGAAACCATTAATTATATGCCCAGCCCACTGGCACTGTATATATTTATATAAAGTAATGACTTTTTGATATTTTTATATTAAAACAGTTAATAAAAAAATAAGAAGAAAGTACAATCCAAGAAAAGTTTTAGTTATGGAATATAATATTTGCATAGATTTTCTTTTCTTGGGGAAAGAAAAGAAAGGCAAGAAATTTCGCTATATATAGTCGCATGTTAGACCTAAATTAGACAAACAATGTTTGGCCCAATACTTTCTAGCAAAGTTATGGACTAGTATTAGCACATTTATTTCAAGTACTTGAAGAACATCCAAATAGAGGGATTATGTTTCTGAGGGAGGTGGATTCAGTATGAGGTCCTCTGGACACCAAAAAAAATAAATAAAAATTGTTCCCAAATCCCACAAGGCCCGTATGCATTCGGCCCAAGAGGTAAACTCAATCCAAAAAGTGTAATCAGCCCATATATTCGGCTGAGGTACAAAAAACGATGTCGCTTACCTCGGAGCAAAATTAACAAACATAATTATTCGTCTGTTGCAGGATACAACAGTTCCAATCAAGGGCCGCCACGTGTTCATCACCTGCGGCATCGGCCTGTCCCTCGCCCATCAGGCTGCAACGGAAGGCGCCCGCGTCTCGATTCTTGCGCGGAACCGCGACAAGCTCGAAGAAGCGAAGCATGCGATCCGGCTCTCCACCGGAATCGACGTCTCGGTTTTCAGCGCCGACGTCCGTGAGTATGACGCCGTCAAGATAGCCATGGAAGAGGCCAGGCCTATTGATGTGTTGGTGTGTAATCAAGGTGTATTTGTACCGCAGGAGCTGGAGACTCAGGAACTGGAGGAATTTAAGTTTATGATTGATGTTAATGTGATTGGAACGTTTCATTTGATCAAAGCTGCGTTACCTGGAATGAAGAACCGTTCCGGAAGGGGACCGGCTTCGATTACTATAATGTCCTCCCAAGCTGGTCAGGTGTGCATTCATATTTGTTTGATTATATTGAAATTTCATATTTTTATGCTGGATTTAGGAGTTTTTTTAGTACTTATCTTGTAGAAGTAATTGATGCATATTTAATTTTTATATTGGTATATCAACTGCTTATTAAAGGGGAACTTGAATGATGAATTGGAAATGCAGCATCCAATGAGTAGTTTTGGACACTGCATTTAGCCATGTTCTTGACTTCTTAGCTATAGTTATTCCTCTTGAAGTTGTATAGAGGACTATTAACTATTAAGCTATAGTACCTTCGAAATTACCTTTTCGATGATAGTCGTCTTAGCATTTCCAAATTAACTTACTTTTACAATTACTGGAAGAAAGATGTAGTTTTGCATTCACAAACCTAAAGATTTCAATTTAATAGGAAGTCCACAATAGATTGATCCTTTTCCTAAAAAGATGGAAGATGAAGTAGTGTTGATATGTAAATAAATTTTTATTTTTCCTCTTTAGCCAAATAAAGACCCCAATGCAAATGAAACACTTGTTATATGGCACATGCTATTTTGACATTAATCCTAATCTATGGATAATTCAATTCAAGATAACCACCATTCTACCATGGCTTAATAGTAAACTTGTACATGATCCTTGTAAGTGTATTCTCCTATATTCTTATATTTTAAATGCTCTTTTATACTTCCGCAAAAAAAATCAAATTTGCCATTTTTTTGTACCACAAAAAGAGTTCTTTTTTGATGATACTAATATAAAATGATGTAATGTTCTCGAGTTTGCCATCATAATTTCATAATCATGCCACCTGATGTTACTTGGAACGTGGTTCATTTCGGTTCGTGAAATCGATTTGGGTACGCGGTACGCTACATAGGCTAAAATGCGGTAAGCTAGGGTAGTTTTATTCGAGTGTTTATTGTTTGGAATTCTTTTAAAATCTGCTATAAAACTAAGTTTAGAGTATTTTTGGTTGAATCAACAAGTTGAGTAAATAATTTTGTACAAATGTGATGTTTGGACATTCAATACTAAGCTAGAATATATATTAATATTTGTGAAAGTAAAACAAAAAGAATATTTTGGTAAGCTAAATTTAGAGTATTTGGGATATGTAAGAGGATCATGTTCGAGAACATAAGTACGAATATGCGGTTTGCTGGATTAGTAAGAGTATCAGGTAAATCTACCAGCCACCATACTAAACTAATAACTTATTATTTCTAGGGATAGATATGAAACAAAAATGCATCCTTAATATTTAAAATTTTTGTAAACGAGACTCGTTTTGTGGAATGAAGGGAGAACTAAAACTAAGGCAGTTATGGTGGAGATTAACTTTAAGCTGTCATACTATGTTTCTAATCTTCCCAGGCTTTCAGCAAGTGTGCTGGATTGTCGGTAATGAGTATGATAACAGATACATAGAAGGTTAATTGTTTTTAGGTTTGAGAATTGAGATGTTATCAATCTGTTGTTTTTTGGCACTACTCTTGTGATTCATTGCTGAGATGGAACCATATTTTTTGTTAGGTGGCAGGTGGGTACTTATGGTTATACGGCATATTCAGCCAGTAAGTTTGCCCTCAGGGGTATGGCAATGGCGGAAGGAGGTTATTGCAGAAAACATTCATGTATCTCTTCTAATATTTTCCCCAGACACCGAAACCCCTGGCTTTATGGAAGGTTCAAAATTTTTGGTTTGGAATCCTGCTTTATTAATTGCATGCATAATTCAACAACTTGGTACAGTTATGTAGACCTATGATATCTCCTAGTCTCTTACTGATGATCCTAATAGATAGAATTTGTTTTAGTGGTGAAAACGTTTTCTATGTAGACATATGTTTAAGAAGCATTGAAGCTATCATTACCACAAGATTGCAATAAACCTTATATTTAACAACCCTTCTGGGGCGACAGGCTTCTGGCGACCGGGTTGGCAACAGGGTTTTTTTTATGACTCCCAAATAATTTATAAAATTTATTGGAACTGGAATTTTTATAGAATCCAGTGATTTGGATGTCATTTAGATACATGTAAAAAACAGTGTTGTACAGATGGATACAACTTTGTTTTTTACATGTATTCAAATGACATCCAAATTACTGGATTCTGTAAAAATTCCAATTCCAATAAATCTTATAAATTATTTGGGAGTCATAAAAAAAAAATAATTCCCAGTCGCCAACCTGGTCGCCAGAAGCCCGTAGCCCCAGAAGGGTTATATCAATTTTTGTTACTTCTTGCATCCTTTTATTCAGGACATGTGTGATCCTCTTTATTGCAAGGAGTAATTATACCTCTGTCTGAAAATGAGTCCTACATTTTTCATTTTATTTTTGTATTAAGTAAAATGATAGTTATTAACTTTTTTCTCTAATATTTTGGTTTGCCGCAGGATTTGAATTTGACGCATTTAAAAAGTTTCCTTCTTTTTTATTTTTTTATTTTATTACTTTTTGAAGTTTAATATTGAAATCATCTATTTTTTTTGTCTAAATGTTTCTGGTGATCTAAACCTTAATATTCAAAAATAAAAAACTAACAAACGAGTGAGACTCATTTGGGAGTATTAAATACCAAATTTGGTGCGTCTCTTGATAGTATATAAAGTAGATTTTTTTTTAATTTATTAACAGGAAACTAGTATACTTCATATAAGCATATAATTTGGGTGTTTATTAGTCATTGTGGGAGTGGGTGGTTTAGGTGTATTTTTTGCAACCAAACCCACATCATCGATTTGAAGTTAAAAGTTTTGAATGTGCAATAATCTAGTCCACGACACCAATAGTACGTCCATTTAATTAATCTGAGGCATGAGAAATATTATTCTTCTAGTTTTTTTCATTTAATCTATTCAGTTCTTTGTTTGGAGCTTATCTAGGAAATGCTAGGAAAATATCTCTTGGTGTATACATAGGGTGTACTTGTGATGTGTCCTATCATCATTTCATTAATGGCATTCCGATTGAAAGCGAATGAGTGACACAAAGTGAAGAATTACAAATCTATGTTTGGTTTATATCTCTCCTAACTCATTGATAAACAATTCCCAAAGATGTGCTGTCAAATAAACGAAGGCTGGTGAAAGCCAAATTAATAACAAATCATGAATCCTAATTTCATTTCTCTGCATATGATATTTTAAAGCACCAAGGATCAGACCACCTTATTATTCTAGTTTAAAGCAGCAGTGATGGTTGGGTCTTGGAAATTTTCTAGTTTTACTATCTGTATCTAGGGAACGGTGAATCTGTCTTCTTGGCAAAATTAATATTCGTGCTTGTTGTACTTACTGAAAAAAATCCATGCTTGTTGCAGAAAACAAGAGAAGACCGCAGCTTACAAGTATAATATTCCTCTGGTGGGATGAAAGCTGATGAAGTTGTTAGCAGCACAAAGTTTTATTGTGCCTTGAAACTTTGAAGGAGTCATGCTGTCAATAGCAACTGCTGGCCTATCTCCTCAGAGATCATTCCTAATTGAGGTGGATGCTGGTGGCATATTATGTGTTGCAGCCCTTTGTTTTCAGTGGAATTGGTATGGAAGCATAGAGAAGTGGCAGGCACAAAAGAAATAGTAAGTATTTTCCAAGTAGACCACCCTTCCAAAAGTGCACCATTTTTGTAGTTATATTGATTTGTTTTCGAGTTGCAGTTGTTTCCTTTCATCATAGGTTGTGTGATAATTTCTATATAAAATAATGAAAGGTGTTTGTTGCATGCATAGTAATCTGACTTTCGTTTTTCTTTTTTTATTGTTTATTATTATTATTATTATATTCTGGTGTGATCTTTTGGTGCTTCACTATCATAATTATGATAGTTAGAGTTCTAACTATCATAATTCTTTTTAATTGTTTGCTTCATGTATAATAATAAGAACTATATTTTGTCTAGAATTGTATAATTTGACTACATCACCTGTTTGTTATGTCGTCCATGGCATTTTTGATATATGTGTGTATGCGTGAATTTATATTGACATATTGATTTGGGTGGTAAAGTACCTCTTACGTTGCTTAGAATCGATCAATAGCATAAGTTAGTCTACTACTACACATTGACTAGTGCACTATTTAAATTTTCGTCAGTTCTCTGTTTGCATATTATACCCTAGGAATAGTTTTTAGGAATTTAGACGAAATGAATTGTTTTCCTTGTAATTGGAGAAGATTTTCTAATCACCAATTGTATAGTAAAGAAGAGAAATACCCCCCTATACAGGGGTTGGTCTTTGAATTCCTTTTCAGCTTTTTTTGAGTAGTGAGTTGGTTATTCTGTCACTCCGTTTCCAAACAAGCTTCTCCAAAATACTAGAATTCCAAGGATAAAATTAGTACTTTCCCTTTACTGATATTGCAAATTGATCTGCTTCATTGCAGTTGGTCACATAATTCCTATTTGTTATTGATTTGCATCTCAGGTGAGTATAATTTTTTCTTATGGTCAACTTGGCTGGCTCCACTGAATATATATGGCTGTAATAATGGGCATTCAAGGGAAGATATGTGAGTGCATTTGATCCAGCTGTACCTTAAGGTATTTCTTTTGATATTAACGACAACACACACACACACACACATACATTCAATGATTACTTCCTCAAGTACGGCTTAACGGAAGATAACTGTAATTTTAGTAACGCGACTGCTCTTACTGCTCTCAATCCCAGTAAAGTTTAATTTATGCATCAAAAATAGGATTTTGCTAAACATGTTTGCTTAATTTAATTTTGGTTTTGTGATTTTCCTTTCTGATCTCAGGACATGATAATTGTAAATCCCATCAAGGTAATTTTCACGATTCAATTCTATCTGTATTCTATATATGTTTTCTTTTGCTGTGTTTATGCTCTATTTGGTTCCTAAGTGAATTAGACGTAAAAAGTGTACCACGCATATGATTAGTGTGATTTGTTTCTTTGTTTCAAAAAAAGGTCTGGGGTCTTGCTATTTATATTTGGAAGCCCTATATCTTCTCATATATTTGTCTTGCACTCTTTGGTGCATTGTTTTATTCCATAGGGATGAAACACTCAATTCCAAGAAGCAAATTTAAAAGAAGACCACAAGATCAAAGACAACTTAAATCTTTGGAAGATATAATATTGTATTTTTATGTGGTGTTTAAATTTCAGGATGTAAATTGGGTTGTGTTATGGATTTTGTAAACACATTTGGCCATTCTTTGTGTTGTAATTCTCCTAGCTCTTGAACTTCTTTTAAACAAATTAACTACATTTATAAGCCTTTTTTAGGGGGAGATACTCTTAAATAAGGATGAGTTTGAAGACTGACATATACATTCTCTTAATCTTTTTGCTGTAATTATTAAGGTAATATATAACTTAATTTTATCCTACGGTAATTCAACAAATTTACATGAATTGTGTATTTCGAATTCTTTTTTGACATGAACGTCAAACAAATTATTAAATCTATTATTCAAACTAGGCCATGCATTGCACGAGCTATGAACTAGTTTAAATAAATTCATCAGAATCTCACCATGAACTGAAAGCATAATAGTTTCTTATATTTGAATCTAAGCAATATTTTTAGGAAAACATTTCAAGAAATACAGAGAGAGGAAATTTGTATTCATTCAGTGAAAGACTATTACAACTATTTTAAAGAGACCATGTCAACATAATAGTACATCCAAGCCTTTAATACATAACCAAAAAAATGTGATATCATACAATGCCTTAGCTCTCTATTTTGTGCATACAAATTCACCTCTCATGGTGATGGTGATGGTACAATTGTTTCTAAGGTCTCCAAGACTTGTATCATCGATGGCCGATTTTTAGGGTAACGATTAAGACATTTAAGAATTAGTGAAGATACAACCGATAGCATTGCACCCTTTGGAAAGTCATCCGCCAGTGATGGATCTAATATCCTCCTGACATTTCTCTTATCAGCTAGGAAAGGCTTAGCCCAATCTACCAACTTTTGCATCTCTTTGGGCTGGTTACGATCAATCACCCTCCTCCCTGTAAGAAGTTCCAGGAAAACCACTCCAAAACAATAGACGTCACTCTTCACACCCAAATGACCTGCCCCCAGTTGAAGTCATTTAAGTATCATGACATTTACTCCTTATTTCCGTGAGATATTTAACCAAAAATTCAACAACTAAAGCTTTTTTTTTTGGGACTAATTTAATTACCAAATTACAAGTCAACTAAGTATTAGTCAAACCTATGTTTTAACTAGCTTGGTTCCAACTTCCAAGGTTTGGCATCTAGACCTTCTTGATACTTCATCAGTTATGAATTATGATTAGGTTGATACGAACAAACAAATGAAGAAACAAGGAAACTTACCAGTAGTCACATACTCGGGAGCAGCATAACCATAGGTGCCCACGACTCGTGTTGAGACGTGTGTGTCACTGTTTACTGGACCCATCTTTGCCATTCCAAGATCGGAAAGCCTAGCATTACATTCCTGACATTTATTCCGAAACATGAAGATATCAAACTAGTAGCGAACTACAATAACTTATTGATCATAATAGATTCAACTATATAATATTTCAAAATTACTCAACATACCCCATCCAGCAATATATTAGAGGTCTTAAAGTTGCGGAGAATGACTTGCTCCTCTGCTCCATGAAAGAAAGCAAGGCATCTACCTGCCCCTATTAATACTTTCAGTCGTACAGACCAGGGAAGTGGTTCTGCACTCTCTGCAAATAAAATATATATATATATAAATACACGTATCTCATAGTTACTTCACTAATGTTTGCTGAAACTATTTAACTACTAATTGCTTTTACTATTTTTTAAGCTTATCACAAATTTAGCAATTCTGAATAATATAAAAATATACCTTCTAAAAAATTGTTCCAAACTGTTATCCTCATTATTTGGTCATTTCACTAATGTAAAGGGTACTATATATATATGGAGTTTTTAGAAATATTGCTTACTGTAGAGGTGATTATCTAAGCTTCCCTTCTGCATGTATTCATAAACAAGGAAGAGGTCATTGTCTTCCTCGCAATATCCCAAAAGCTTAACAAGATTGGGATGACTATAACTTCCCAAGAATTTTATCTCCGTCTGCACCAACAACTTCAAAAACAAATCTTAGCAAAATTAAGTAGTCTAAGAGATTCTATAACTAACTATCACGAGTTAAATGTCTCGGTAGTACACATTTCTGAAAATTCTTTTGAGGATATACTCTTCTCCATTTCAGATTGGTTTTCACTCCTCTCATATGTTCCTCCCTCAAGAATGCATATTGGATGATTCTTTTATGTAACAACAGTTGTTGAAATTCATGTGCCCATTTTCTATATGCAACAATTTCTCTCTCTAACATACTAAAAGTTCTCGGAACTGTTAAGCTCCGATGTGCTAATTTCATAGTATTTTTTGCAAACACTCGCAACTTCAAAAGTCCAATTTAGATGCACAAAGATAGATAGACATATATATATATATATATATATATATATATAGAGAGAGAGAGAGAGAGAGAGGGAGAGGGAGAGAGTTTCTTTCTCCCAAATAAATTTGTTCTTTGTGTGAATATATACTCCATAATAAACTGAGTAAGAAAATATTAGAATGCGGAAAGTTAAGTAATATAATTAATGTGTTCAAACTAGTCTTTATACCACCAGTACGAATATTTTTTAAACAAAGAAAGAACATATGTAAAGGTTAATGGACTTTCCGCCAATAAAAAAGTTTCATGGAGGCTCAAACATCAAAACTGAGTTTACTTCTAAGGAAAATAATTTTCGACTGAGTCGGAATGATTTGTTGATGTTAGTAGAGAGTCCATATTTATCTCTATTTAGAGATTTAAACAAATAGGTAATATGAAAGGAAAATTACCTGCCACTCTTCAAATCCTTGCATGCTATATTTATGTAGTCTCTTAACGGCAATGGCCATTCCAACACCAAACTCTGATGGGGCGTAGGTTTTCTCATGGACCCAACCTTTGTAAACAACTCCAAACCCTCCCTTGCCTTCCAACCTCATATGTGGTCCAAAGCCTCTTGTTGCTTTCCTCAACTCAGCTGATGTGAACATTTTCAAATTTGGGGCCATAATTCGCCCCCTTGCCTCCTGGATTACACCTTCACCTTTGACCACCACCATGTCATTAGGGATCTTGTTATTGTTGCTTCTTTGCTCCCTTGCCTCCTGGGAAACAACTTCATCTTTGACCACCGACATGTTTGCAATCCTGTTATTGTTGCTTCTTCTGTTCCTTGAAGGCTTTGCATCACTATGTCCTGAAAAAGGGAAGGACAATCTAGGTAACATGATTATATGAAAAACTACCACAAACATACCAATGAAAACATATAGAACCCCAAACCCTCGTCCAAAGACGATTTCAGAGTCATTCGACTCTGCAAAGCCAACTACAAACTTATTTAAAAGGTTCTTGACAGAGAATGAAGAAAATACTCTAGCACAATTTCCCAAAACCAAAAATGGTTTGATTTATGGATGTAATTTTGTTCAGTTCTATAGTTCCGGACCTCCGGTTAGGTCTTGGCTCATATCAGAAAGCAGAAAGTGGTTTCAAGCTTTACGCTCTGTTTCTAAGTTTTAAAATGTACAGAAAATTTAAGTTTTTTTTCAATTCTTATGTTTCTGAGTTTTTTAATAAACGGAAGAGAAAAGAAATGGATAGAAAACTTGACCACTTTTCCTGCCAAAGTTTTCCGTGCAAAATTAGTATGATTTGGACGGAAAAGAAATTAGAATAAGTAATATTTTTATAATTCCCATATTATCCTAAACTTTTAATATAATAAATTTTAAATTACAACTCATATCCTCAATTTTAAATTTTCTATTATTTTTCATTAAAAACTCAGAAACAACACAAAGGAAAACTTTAAGTTTTCAATTATTTTATTTTCTGTTCTAATTTATGTTTTTTATTCTTTTCTTTTCTGTTAAAAACTCACAGTGTTATGCAATTTATACATTTAGTCTTAAGATACTAAATGAGTAATTCATTTGTTGTCCCACTAAGAAGAGACTTTCTGAGAAATAGATTCATTTCAGAAACCAATATATACCCTATATCACTATATTATTGTGAAAAGCCCAACCACTCCAAAATTTCCATGGTTTCTTATCCTCTATTATTTTTGCTGATTCAAGAAACTCAATTGTTAAAATATTTAAGCTTCCCATATTATCCTAAACTTTTAATATAATAAATTTTAAATTACAACTCATATCCTCAATTTTAAATTTTCTATTATTTTTCATTAAAAACTCAGAAACAACACAAAGGAAAACTTTAAGTTTTCAATTATTTTATTTTCTGTTCTAATTTATGTTTTTTATTCTTTTCTTTTCTGTTAAAAACTCACAGTGTTATGCAATTTATACATTTAGTCTTAAGATACTAAATGAGTAATTCATTTGTTGTCCCACTAAGAAGAGACTTTCTGAGAAATAGATTCATTTCAGAAACCAATATATACCCTATATCACTATATTATTGTGAAAAGCCCAACCACTCCAAAATTTCCATGGTTTCTTATCCTCTATTATTTTTGCTGATTCAAGAAACTCAATTGTTAAAATATTTAAGCTTCTCAATGGTAAAGATGGTATCACTCGATAATTGACCCAACTTAGGCATATATTTCACTTTTACCTTTTTACAGTGGAATATATATATATATATATATATATATATATATATATATATATATATATAGAGTCCGGATCCAGTCCGGGATCCCGGACTCTATAAAATCCGGACCATTTTTTTTTTTTGCTTTTTTTTTGAAACAACTAAAAAAAAATTATGGAATTGGAATTTTTACATAATACAGTGTTTTTGGTGTGATTTGGATGCCTATACCAAAACATTTCTGTACAGTCTGGGCAGACTGTACATACATTGGTTGGTATATGTATTAAAAACACACCCAAAACACTGTATTATGTAAAAATTCCAATTCCATATTTTTTTTAGTTGTTTCAAAAAAAAAGCAAAAAAAAAAAAATTGGGTCCGGATTTTAGGACCAGTCCGGGATCCCGGACTGGATCATATATATATATATATATATATATATATATATATATATATATACACACGCGCGCGTTGGTATATGAAGAGTATTACCAGAAAACATCCGAGCTTTGCCGAAAAGAAACAGGCCGATCTTTTCCGTAAATTTCATCCTGGCAGGAGACTGCTCATCGTGATGCCCTCCATCAGCGTCATTTATTACTCCCTCTTCCAAAGAACAATTTTTATTCTCTTGGTTGTGATTAGCATTCTCCACCTCAACCATTGGAGAACCTAAATTTCCTTGGTTCCCCCCAACCATAGAGGAATTAGCATTCACATTCACTTGATCACAATTAGTAATTGGCATCTCAACTAAAGTATAAATTGTGCCCCTCTCTTGCAAGGCCAATGCCGACTCTAGACCAACCACAACCTCAGCCATAGTTGGACGGTGTTTGGGTGCATTGTGCAAACATTGGATCGCAACCCTCACAAATGCCTCTAGGGAATTAGGCAAGATTTTCCTCATGATGCTGGGATCAATTATCTGGTCCAAGAGTCCTTCTTTGAAGCAGTGTTGCGCCCATCCAGCTAAACCTCGTTGCTCTTCATCCAGACTGTTATCCACTGCCCGTCTTCCACACAAGGCTTCAAATAACACAACACCCAAGCCATACACATCAGATTTTCTAGTCAAAATAGTATGGATCCAGATACCCAGGTGTGCCTTTAACATGGGTACTTACATATGTAGAAAATGGCTGATTTGATGGACCAACTTTGGACAGTCCGAAATCTGAAATCTTGGCTGCCATATTTTCATCCAATAGAATGTTTGAATTCTTCACATCGCGGTGTATCACTCTGTGCTGAACACTTGTACCTGTGTGAAGGTAGTCCAGTCCACGTGCAGCCCCAATGCAAATCTTGAGGCGTTGCTCCCATGATAGAGGAGGTGACGAAGTAACACCTTTCCTAGCCCTCTTATGCAGATGATCAGCGAGGGTTCCACACGGCATATATTCATAAACAAGGGTCATCTCATGACAATCGTCGCAGTAACCAACGAGAGAGACTAAATGGCTGTGTTGAAACTTGGAAAGCATCTCAATCTCTGTAAGAAATTATTTGGGTCCTTGCTTCGACCCGGATTTCAACCGTTTAATAGCAACTGTAGTAGCTCCAAAATCAATGATCCCTTTGTAAACCTTCCCGAACCCGCCCTGTCCAATGACCAATTCATCGTGAAAGTCGAATGTGGCCCACTGGATATCACGAAGTGAAAAGCGTCGACATAATTTTTGTAAAGACAATGATAACTGGTTGGTTTGCTCAGTAAATTTTGCTTCTTGGAGTTGTTGAAGCTTGTAAACCAAAATATTCAATAGAGTGATCAGAATTATCACTCCATTCGAATTTTTAGTCATTGGAACGGATGTTGAAGCCGGACTAGGAACTGGGAAGATTGTTGTCAAACAAGAAAGTAATTGTCGGAAATATTATTAACAGGGAGGCAAGGTAGTAGTTTATAGGAAGAACTAACTCAGATTAAAAAGAAAGTAACATAAATCCCAATTTAGAATATAGAAGAAAATATTCCCAAAAAGAATTCAAGATCCACAAACATGAAACTACACAGAGTTGACTTGACTGACTGCTACAGTCATCTACTGGATGCTCATTCGAGGAACTATTAGTAAAAGACCACAGGTCCACAACTAACGTTAAAGACACTAATGGCATACTTGAAATTTGAAACTTTAGAGGAAACAAAGAATACTGTATAATCAATCTATAAACTTATTACAACTTTGTTAGTAAATTTTTTATTTTATTTTATTTTATTTTTACCAACCAAGTGAACTAAAAAACTTTACCAACGGAGTCACCATCAAATTCAATTCCGACCAAAAATAAATTACAGCAGTGACATATATATATATATATATATATCCATCTAGAGCAGACCAACCCTTTTTTGACCTGTTAAAATTTACGGCACCAAGAATCAGACCACCTTATTATTTGAGTTTAAAGCAGCAGCTGTGATGGTTGGGTCTTGGAAATTTTCTAGTTTTATTATCTGTATCTAGGCAACGTAAATTCAGATATATAGATTGACTAGCTATAACCCGTGCCTGAAGGCACGGTGTAACGAAAAATTAAATTAAAATTTGAAAAATATTACATTATCTAAAGACACATATCACCACAACAATTAATACATACTCAATCATCAATACATATCCAACCACCAAAACATCGAGCTAGTCGGTACTAATTTCAAGAAATTTCGGCAAAATTTCTTTTAAACATAAATATCCAGAAAATTCTAAACCTGTCTACAAAACTTACAATCATCATTACATATCCAAACCACAAAAAATTATCATTTCATACCCAAAATCATCATAACCATGTATAATTAGTTAACTTTACAAAATACATAACACACAATCATCAACACATATCTAACCACCAAAACATCAAGCTAGTCGCTACTAATTTCAAAAAATTCGACAGAATTTCCATTAAAAATAGATATCCAGACAAATATAAACATGTCTATAAAACTTACAATCATCCACACATATCCAAACCACCAAAAAAATCATCATTTCATACCCAAAATAATCATAACCATGCATAATTAGTTAAATTTATAAAATACGGAACACAAAAAAATACATATATGAAGAAATTAATACATACTCAATCATCAACACATCCAACCACCAAAATATCAAGCTAGTCGCTACTAATTTCAAGAAATTTTGGCAGAATTTCCTTTAAAAATAGATATCCAAAAAAATCTAAACATGTTTACAAAACTACAATCATCCATACATATCCAAACCACCATAAAAACCATCATTCCATACCCAAAATCATCATAACCATGTATAATTAGCTAACTTTACAAAAGACGAAACACAATGAATACATACATGCAGAAAATAGAGAAACAACATGTTGAGTATAAGACCCTTCACTTTACAGCTTACACCATGTATCCTTCAATATATACCTGAAAATATTTGAAATTTAAAAATTATCGAAATATGTGAGTCAAAATTAAACAATTGTAAAATCTGAAACATAATGAGAACACATATTTGTATGTAGGGGGAATGAGAGAGGGAGCTCTGTGTGTGTGGTAGAATAGATAGAGGGTTTGAAATTTGAATAAACTGGAATGAGAGAGAGAGCAGCTGACGTAAACTTGATGTGACATTTGTCTATTTTCTCTCTCCGCTCTGTTTTATATTATAGATTCCTAAAGCGCAGCAGAGGAGGACAGGTATTATTTCAATTAATAGAAAGGGAGGAGGAAGAGGAGGAGGTGGAAGGAAGTGGGGTGAGCTTTTATTTTATTTAATTCGCCATTAATTTCATGCCTATTCTCTTTACAAACAAGAATAATCTTTACTACACATAAAATAGCAACTTTGAAAATTCAACACTACCGGGAATACAAATCAGTTAATGAATCCTCATATAAGGAGAAATTAGCAGATTCTTCTTTTTCTGGATCAAAGCTACTTTGCATAAAAAATGCAGGCTCTGAAGGTAATGCGAGGGTGAGAGAAACGCTATCGAGCATATGAGCAACTGAAGCCATGGTAGGTCTGTCAGCTGCATTTCCTTGTACACATAGCAGCCCAATGTGGATACATCTATTCATTTCGCCTAATGAACCTGAACTGCTTCTTATTAATGTTGGATCTATAACATTTGAAGCAGCTCCTGCTCGCCAATTTTTCCAAGCCTGAAATGATAGTACGTATAAGCTTTCATGACTTGAGAATAATGTGGCTAGTGATAAAGTTTATGCATGTTTGAACTTACATAGCTTGCAAGGCCCTCTCCATTCTCATTTAGGAAAGAACTGTTCTTCTGACCACTTATTATTTCCAGAACTAATATGCCAAAGCTAAACACATCGGACTTAACTGAGAACTCCCCATGAATTGCGTACTCTGGTGCCATATATCCACTGCAATGGTTACATCTCTGTTAATTATCAAACTTGAGCCAGCGAACATAAAACCACTTTTATCTAAATGTTTTCAGTAAAAATGAAATAAATATTGAGAATTCTCAAGCGCACTAGTCACTAGTTGTATAAAATGGTGCAAGACTTACTAGGTTCCCACAATTCTACTTGTATTGCTTCGGGTTTCATCTAGGTCGAACAACCTTGCCATTCCAAAATCTGCAATTTTGGGATTCATCTCTGCATCTAACAGAACATTTCTAGCATGTAGATCACGATGAATAATCTGTAGCCTACAATATTCATGAAGGTAAAGAAGTCCCCTAGCAACGCCTCCTATGATTTCGTATCGTCTTTCCCAATTCAAATATGAACTCTTTACTGAATCTACAAGAAAGATCAACCATATTGCATGCTTCAAAGCTCAATTGTATTATAACTGCTATCTCTGTTTCAAAATATAAAATCACTTGCCTTTGTATGTTACAAAGGCAAATTATACGAAAAACAATTAATATTATATTTTGGAACACAGGGAGTATTTAATATATATTACAAAATCTCAGCTTTAAACATTTTACGAACATTCTTATACTTAAATACTCATGGAAATCAAAAGAGATCATCCACAAATAAGGGCAGAGTTATGTACTCTACCAAATATATATATACAGAAGACAGAATCCTTATTTTTTAGAAGGTATATTCATGTATTTGAATTTTTATTCATATATACGATGGTCATTTCACTAATGTAAAGAGCACTATATATATAAATATGGAGTTTTTAGAAGTATTGCTTACTGTAGAGGTGATTATCTAAGCTTCCATTCTGCATGTATTCATAAACAAGGAGGAGTTCCTTGTCTTTCTGGCAATATCCCAAGAGCTTAACAAGATTTCGATGACTACAATTTCCCAAGAATTCTATCTTCGTCTGCACCAACAACTTCAAAAACAAATCTTAGCAAAATTAAGTAGTCTAAGAGATTCCATAACTAACTATCACATGTTAAATGTCTCAGTAATACACATTACTGAACATTCTTCAAATTCTTTTGAGGATATACTCTACTTCATTTCAGATTGGTTTCACTCCTCTCATATGTTCCTCCTTCAAGAATGCATAATATAACAGCATTGTTGAAATTCATGAGCTCATTTTCTATATGCAACAATTTCTCTCTCTCTAAAATGCTGAAATTTCTCGACACGTTAAGCTCCGATGTGCTTATTTCATAGTAGTTTTTTTGCAAACACTCGCAACTTCAAAAGTCCAATTTAGATGCACAAAGATCGATAGACATATATATATATATATATATATATATAGAGTTTCTTTCTCCCAAAGAAATTTGTTCTTTGTCTGAATATATACTCCATAATAAACTGAGTAAGAAAATATTTGAATGCTGAAAGTTACTACCCCCGTTCCTAAAAGATTGTCGTTTAAAGTTTTGGCACATGGATTAAGAAAGTATCATTTACCAAGTAATTTTTTTTTGAAATTCCATCACTACCCCTCTATGGAAAATTGAAAACTATTAATACAAGGGAGAGAATTTTTTGGGCCAATGAGAGAAGGTAAGGGTAATATAGGAAAGTAAATAATTTATTCTACTCGAAAGTTGTAAACGACAAACTTTTTGGAACAAATTTTTTCTTCTAAAACGACAATCTTTTAGAAACGAAGGGAGTATGTAATATAGTTGATGTGTTCAAACTAGTCTTTATACCACTTGTACGATTATTTTTTAAACAAAGAAAGAATAGATGTAAAAGTTAATGAACTTTCCGCCCATAAAAAAGTTTCATGGAGGCTCAAACATCAAAACTGAGTTACTTTTAGGGAAACGTAATTTTCGACCGAGTCCGAATAATTTGTTGATGTTAGTAGAAAGTCCATATTTATCTCTATTTAGAGATTTAAAAAAATAGGTAATATGAAAGGAAAATTACCATGCCAGTCTTCAAATATTTGCATTCTCTTAACGGCAATGGCCATTCCAACACCAAACTCTGATGGGGCGTAGGTTTTCTCATGGACCCAACCTTCATAAACTCTTCCAAACCCACCCTTGCCCAAGCTCGTATCTCGTCTAAAGTGTCTTGTTGCTTTCCTCAACTCAGCTAATGTGAAAATTTTCAAATTTGGGGCCATAAACCTGTTATCGTTGCTTCTTCTGTTCCTTGAAGGCTTTGCATCACTATGTCCTGAAAAAGGGAATGACAATCTAGGTAACATGATTATATGAAAAACTACCACAAACATACCAATTCATTCGACTCTGCAAAGCCAACTACAAACTTATTTAAAAGGTTCTTGACAGAGAATGAAGAAAATACTCTAGCACAATTTCCTAAAACCAAAAATGGTTTGATTTATGGATGTAATTTTGTTCAGTTCTATAGTTCCGGACCTCCGGTTAGGTCTTGGCTCATATCAGAAAGCAGAAAGTGGTTTCAAGCTATTGGAACTTGTGACTCATAACATAGAAGTCACTGGGAAAGACTAATGCGGAGCGTAGCGAGAGGCCGTAGGTCCCGAGCGGAGTTTCTGCTGTGGTGACGCGGGACGCGCCGAGTAAAGGATTGTAGTGGCACAGGGCACGCCGGTACTGGAGGAGTCACTGCCCAGGTAGCGCAGGGCGCGCCATGTTGTGCCTGTGAACGACGCGGGTCGCGCCGGTCGGCGAACAAAGATTTTCTGGGTTGTTATTTGGAAAGGTCATTATGGGTAATTGTACTCTATTGTAAAGCCATATTTAACCAAGGAATCATCAATAAACAACAAGCCGCCTGTGGAGTATCCAAATTAGGGGAACCACGTAAATCTCGTGTTATTCTTAATTCTCTATCGTTAGTGTGCGTGTGTATGATCTTATATTTTAACACAAGTTTTATGCAATTTATACATTTAGTCTCAACGTCTTAAGATACTAAATGAGTAATTCATCTGCTGTCCCATTAAGAAGAGACTTTCTGAGAAATAGATTCATCTCATAAACCAATATATACCCTATATCACTATATTATTGTGAAGGGCCCAACCACTCCAAAATTTCCATGGTTTCTTATCCTCTATTCTTTTTGCTGATTCTAGAAACTCAATTGTTAAAATATTTAAGCTTCTTAATGGTACGATGGTACCACTCGATAATTGACCCAACTTAGGGATATATATGCACATTTACCTTTTTACAGTGGATATATATATATATATATATATATATATATATATATATATATATATATGAATGCACACACGTTGGTATATGAAGCGTATTACCAGAAAACATCCGAGCTTTGCCGAAAAGAAAAAGGCCGATCTTTTCCGTAAATTTCATCCTGGCAGGAGACTGCTCATCGTGATGCCCTCCATCAGCGTCATTTATTACTCCCTCTTCCAAAGAACAATTTTTATTCTCTTGGTTGTGATTAGCATTCTCCACCTCAACCATTGGAGAGCCTAAATTTCCTTGGTTCCCCCCAACCATAGAGGAATTAGCATTCACATTCACTTGGTCACAATTAGTAATTGGCGTCTCAACTAAAGTATAAATTGTGCCCCTCTCTTGCAAGCCCAATGCCGACTCTAGACCAACCACAACCTCAGCCATAGTTGGACGGAGTTTGGGTGCATTGTGCAAACATTGGATCGCAACTCTCACAAATTCCGCTAGGGAATTGGGCAAGATTTTCCCCTTGATACTGGGATCAATTATCTGCTCCAAGTGTCCTTCTTTGAAGCAGTGTTGCACCCATCCAGCTAAACCTCGTTGCTCTTCATCCAGACTGTTATCCACTGCCCGTCTTCCACACAAGGCTTCAAATAACACAACGCCCAAACTATACACATCAGATTTCCTAGTCAGTGTGTGAGTTGCGAAATAGTATGGATCCAGATACCCGGGTGTGCCTTTAACATGGGTGCTTATATGTGCAGAAAATGGCTGATTTGATGGACCTATTTTGGACAATCCGAAGTCTGAAATCTTGGCTGCCATATTTTCATCTAACAGAATGTTTGAACTCTTCACATCGCGGTGTATCACTCTGTGCTGAACACTTGTGCCTGTGTGAAGGTAGTCCAGTCCACGTGCAGCCCCAGTGCAAATCTTGAGGCGTTGCTCCCATGAAAGAGGAGGTGACGAAGTAACACCTTTCCTAGCCCTCTTATGCAGATGATCAGCGAGGGTTCCACATCGGCATATATTCATAAATAAGGATCATCTCATGACAATCGTCGCAGTAACCAACGAGAGAGACTAAATGGCTGTGTTGAAAATTGGAAAGCATCTCAATCTCTGTAAGAAATTCCTTGGGTCCTTGCTTCGACCCGGATTTCAACCGTTTAATAGCTACTGTAGTAGCTCCAAAATCAAGGATCCCTTTGTAAACCTTCCCAAACCCGCCCTGTCCAATGACCAATTCATCGTGAAAGTTGAATGTGGCCCACTGGATATCACGAAGTGAAAAGCGTCGACATAATTTTTGTAAAGACAATGATAACTGGTTGGTTTGCTGGGTAAATTTTGCTTCTTGAAGTTGTTGAAGCTTATAAACCAAAATATTCAATAGAGTGATCAGAATTATCACTCCATTAGAATTTTGTTGTCATTGGAACGGATGTTGAAGCCGGGCTAGGAACTGGGAGTGGGAAGATTGTTGTCAAACAAGAAAGTAATTGTCGGAAATATTATTAACAGGGAAGCAAAGTAGTAGTTTATAGCAAGAACTAACTCAGATCAAAAAGAAATTAAGAAGAAAATATTCTCAACAAGAATTGAAGATCCACAAACATGAAGCTAAATTTTGATTGGTTCAAACTAATGCCAACCCTAAGCGGAGTTGACTTGACTGGCTGCTACATTCATCTACTGGATGCTCATTCGAGGAAATGCTAATAAAAGACCACAGGCCCACAACCAACGCTAAAGACACCGGCTGCATACTTGAAATTAGAAACTTCGGAGGAAACAAAGAATATTGTATAATCTATAAACTTATTAAAACTTTGTTAGTAAATTTTTTTATTTTTATTTTACCAACCTAGTGAACTAAAAAACATTACCAACGGGGTAACCATCAAATTCAATTCCTACCAAAAAAATTTACATCAGTGATTGTAGTTAGGACTTGGCTTACCGGAGGTGAAATAAGATATACAGTAAAAAATTTGGCCCCAATTTGGTCTAATTATAAATAAGAATAAACTTCATATTGTAAAAAGTTATTATTTTTTTAGGTCCCTTCTTAAAAAACTTACCTCCATATAATAATAATTATCTACATATGGCAAAAAATATATGTTATGTTTCATTAAAAGTTTAAGATAAAATAAAATATCTAGTTTGAGACAATGATTTATTTTTTAGAGTTGATACAATATCTTTGAACTTGTAAGTATGTAACAACTCATTAGCATGTACACCTTCTTGTTAAAGCCAAAAAGATTTTAAAATTTTGAGGTGACTTTGTATATTTCTAACACTACATAGATATTGTAAGAATTTGAACCTAAATTAATATGGGTGTCATTAATTATTTGTAATGATTTCACACATTAATGTGTTCTACTCCATTAGTAGATTAAATTAAGTATTTGAAAGCTCAAATTCATGAAGTAATAAATGAGATATTAACTCCTAAAGATCATCCTTAGAAATGATAAATGATAATAAATACATGTGAGAAAAGTCAAGTTCCCACATCGGTTAAGAACTAAAATCTTAATGTGTTTATATATAAGAAAATTGCTCTTGAATTTGGGCCCCAAGTAGACCTGGCAAACGGGTGGGCCAAGTCCAAACGGGTCGGGCCAAAAATGGACGGGCAAAAAAGCTCGAATTTTGACGGGCGGGGAAACCCGCGGGACGAGACCAATTCGTGCCTATTTTATGCTATTTTTTTGGGTTTGGCCCAAACTGGGTCGGCGTATGGCGAACCATGCCAAAAACGCTCGGGATTTACTGGGCTAAAATTCTGCAGCCCAAAGCCCAATTAGTGGTGGGCGGCCCGGCTCGCAGGCTTGGGCCTATTTTGCCAGATAGAGCCCTAAGGGGCACCCCACTTTGGTATCTGCTGAAAGACTATCAGTCTGGACGGACTCCCCAAGACTACGTCATTTTGTTGTGCCTTTCTGTTAAGGCTAAAACTACGTAGTTTTGGTTCTGCTAAGGCTAAAACTACGTCGTTTTATGGGTCTGAATAGACGCGCCCATTCTGCAAAGGATTAAAACTACGTCGTTTTGACCAAAGGTTGTTATGTCATGCCTTTTCAGAAGCATCTCATGCCTTTTCAAGTGTTAAGTGTCCATTCGAAGTAGGGAGAGCAAAAAACGGAAAAAATCGAATAACCGATCACAATCGATTTTTTAAACTGAATTATTTTGAGTATTCGATTATTTTTGTTAATTCGGTTATAACCGTTTAATATTCCGATATTCGGGTATGAATACTAGACCTGGCAAAATTGGGCCCGGCCCGTAAAAATTGGGCTTTGGGCTTAACATTTTTAGCCCATGAAAATTTGGGCGTTTTTGGCCCGGCCCGTGGTGGCCCGGCTCGCGGGCGGCCCGGCCCGGCCCGTGAGTTTTTTTTTTTTTTTTAAATAAAATTTTGCTACTTGTAGGGCTTGAACACAAGACTTGTAAGTAAATAAATAAGAGTTCAAACCAACTAAGCTACAACAACTACTTGTTTTTAATGCAATCTTCAATAAATTTTAACTATATTTGAAAATTATAAATAAGATATGTAGTTAATGTAGGTAATTAATTAATAATACTAATTTATAATACTATTAAAATTTTAATTGATTTAGATATGTAGTTAATAATTTCAAAGTATAAAACTATTAAACTAACAATTATTAGTTTAAGTTAGATAATATAATTATAAAAATTTAAAATAATATAACAATTATTAGATTGCAAGTCCAAAATCTATACACAATAATATAGATAATTTTATCCCTTAATTATGCAATCCCCTACTTATTGTAGTACATTTGGAAAGTAAATTAATCATTATCCCTTAATTATGAATTCCCTCTACTTATTTGGAAAGTAAATCAACCATTATCCCAAATCATGCCTTTAGAATAATATCTAAAATTATAATACTATTAAAATTTTAATTGATTGAGATATGAAGTTAATTTAAGTAATTAAAATTATTATTATTACTATTTTTGGTGTATCAAGATTTTGCAAAAAAAAAAAAAACAAAAAAAAAAAAAGCCCGCGGGCGGGCCCGGCCCGCCCAACCCGGGCCACGGGCCTCACTTTTTCAGCCCGCCAAAACCCGGGCCGTTTTAGCCCGGCCCGTTTTTGGCCCGCCCACGCTCGGCCCGGCCCGGCCCGGGCCCGCCCGCCCGTTTGCCAGGTCTAATGAATACGGGTATTGGAATATTGTTATTCGGTTAACCGAATAACCGAATAGATTTTGGAATCAACAAGACCATAAACAAAACTTATACACAAGCTCAATCCAGAATGCAAGAAAGGTGAACCAGAGAAAGTTACAAAGTGAAAATATAAGACCCCAACTTTTTATGAATAAAGATTTAATTTTTTCTGAATAGTATTCTAAATAGTAAGGTGATAATTTAATAAATGATATAGTTATATATGATATGTGTCAATTTTACAAAGCAAGCAAGTTGCCATAAAATATTCGTTTAGTCAGAGAATATTCGTTTGGTCGGGGAATATTCTTTTTTTCGGAGAATATTCGTACGACGAAGCAATCATTGATGGACCCTGTTGGGAGAATGCATATTATGATTTGATGTTTTAATGTATATGTTCATAATTATTTGTAAAGTCCTTCCAGGTAAGATATGTACAAGGACTTAGTGATAGATCAAATTTGTTAGGTTGATCTAAGCTCTTAACGTGTATCATTTTGTAATAGAATGTATAGATAGAATGATCAAAGCTGTGAGGTTAATTTTGAGATGTAATAGATAGGCTTCGAAGAAATCGTAGTGTATCATCTGATCAACATTGCAGAAGTTAAGGCAAAAACGTAGAGCTTCAAAGATCGTAGTGTGTCTGCCTTGAAGGGACTCTTCGGAAATCTTAGAGTGGTCCCAACGTTTGCCAAGCCATCTCAACGATCGTAGTATACTGAAGGAAACATGGAGTTTACAAGTCAACGATCGTAGTGTGCTCTCGGAAATATAGAGTTAGAACCTAGCAAACAAATATCGTAGTGTGCAAGGGTTTAAGAGAAATCGTAGTGCTCTCTGCTGATAGCATCAGATCAAGCACCAATGCGACAAGTCACTACGATCTGAATCGTAGAGTATCATGATATAAATCGTAGAGCATCTGTCTTATGTCAGAAAACATCGAGCCTCATAATTTATATGAAGACAGATTCCAACATATGAGGAATGGATTCTAGACGTTGCAGTACTCATCAGTCCCAGAGTAATATAAAATATCCTTAGTATGCAACAAAGAAGCGTATCGAAGAAGCTAAGGAAAGTACCATTGCTAAGGGGGGGAAACACCTTTTTAGGTGTTAAGTGAAAAAGCAGTATGCAGTGTCAGAGGGCCAGTATGCAGTTTCAGAAGATGTGTAAAAATGTCTCCATCAAAGATCAGAAAAGTCAAATGCATTTAATGCCTCAACAGATGGATCCAACAGATAGTTTTCAAGATCACATATATACAAATCAGACATATGAGAGAGAGAAACAAGCATTGAAAAAACTAACGTGAAGAACTCTCTAAGCTCAACTCTACTGATTGAGATATTGCAAAGCTTTCTCAGCTACTCAGTTCTTTAGAATAAGTGCTTACACAGCAACTGAGTAGCAACCATCAAGAACTCAACATTATCAACCAACTGAAGAAGAGTACCAAGTCTGCTGGAATTGAAGAGTTCGTAGTGAACTGTAAGAAAGCCAAGTCTGCTGGACTTGAGGAGTTCAAGAGTGAACTAAGAAGTTCCTAGACTGCTAGTCTAGAAGGAATCTGTGTGATTCAGAAGTTGTAAAAGACATCCTTAGTAGATATCTTACTCGTTGAGTAGAAAAGTGGACTAGGAGCTTTAAGTGCTCTGAACCACTTAAAAATGACTGTGTCTTTTACATTCATAACTATAACTGCTATATCTGCCATAACTGCTATAACTTCATCACTCTTATAACTCCACTGCTTGGAAAAGAAGATTAAAACAAATATTAATTCCGCTAAGTTTTAATCATTATCAAAGAACAGTTTAAAACGAAAAGATTTTTAAATATCTATTCAACCCCCCCCCTTCTAGATAACTATTGTGTCAACTAAGAACTAACAGACACCACAACGGAAGAACTGTCGGATATAGAAAGCGGCAGAAATAACATTTTTATAAAAATAACAGCAAAACTTTTACCGTTAAACTGTTGAAATACTCGATAATAAAAGTATAGTAATACGCGTTGTTCCATAGTGGTACACGGTATTGCACAGTAGTACACGGTATTGCACAGTAGCACACGGTATTGCACAGTAGCACACGGTATTGCACAATATCTCTGATTATTGATTTTTACGTAAGAAGTCACTCAATATTCAATAATTACCACTAGTAATTGCTATATAGTATATCATATTATTGATTCAATAATTGTTACAGTAGCATCTAACATAATATTTTATATTATTAAACTAATAATTGACACGATACAGTTACTCATATTATTATTAGCATTATTGACAATGTCTAGAAAGTTCTGTAGAGAAGATGGCTTAGGTTATTTAATTGTGCGTCCAGTAAGGAGAAATCCTTATCGGAAAGTCCTCTCTTTCCTGGGAACAATCTGGTTGTCAATATTATGAGTTATAATATTAATAATAAATAATTGTTGAAAGATTAAAAATATGTTAATTGAAGATAAATGAATTGTGGTAAATATTTATTCAATTTTTGATATAAATAGAGGGGTTTGTCATTATACGTTTGTTGTATGTTTGACTTATTCTATGAGAATCATATGTTATCATATAAGAGTCACTTTCGCCAATAGTATTTGTCTTTACCATATGTCAAACCACTTTTCTTTTCGCATTATAGTCGTCAAACCACTTGCATTTTCGCATTACAGGCGTCAAACAACTTACCTTTTCACATTACTGGCTTCAAGCGACTTGCCCCTTCACTATTGCAAGGGCTAAACTAGAATTCTTCTATAAATAGAAGTTCATTTATTTCTTCATTCTCACCAATTCACTAAAGCTATAGAGAGAGAATAAGAGAGAAAGAGGAAGAGTATTTGAAAAGCAAACACACACCACCAACACAAAGTTATGGCACTACACTAGTGCAGTATCTAGTCTTTTATTAAGGTAAATGATGTTATTTTCTTCATACTCATAAGGGTTGTCATTCTATTTCTTATTAAACTGTGGGAATAACATGTCTACGCGGATTACCGCATGCTTTGTGAATAACCCTTCGTATTCATTCTTTATTAAGTTATGGAAATGAGCTGTCTACGCAGATTAATAATCGCACGACGACTGAAAATCTATTTGCAGTTTCGTATATTCTTTCATACTCCATATTATATAAGTGATATTATTTCATTTCATATTCCTAAATCTAAACTTACTATAGTAAGTATTGCTTCTATAATTCCTGAAATGATTAGAAATTTCTTGAGGTTTGTGCTTCATCTAATATCATTTCACTGGAATATTGGTCTGAACTTTCTTATTAAATTTTAATCTTTTCATGTCGGGGTGCTATTCATCCTAGGTACTATTCATGTCGGGGTACTATTCATACCGGAGTACTATTTATTAGGGGTACTATTCACATTAGAATATTATTCACGACAAAATTTAATTTTATTTTCTTCTCCAAATTATTTTTGAAATATGAATCTTATTTGTCATTCTTGAATTTTACTCCACAATTAGAGATCATCTTTACAATTTGGACATTCTTGAACTCTGGATAAATTAAATTATAAATCTCTAATATTTATCCTTGATCTCACTTGATTCATTCTTTATATCATTGTCATCATCCTCATGATTATATTGTGGTGAAAGTTATCTTTGGCCTGTAGTGCAAAGACGGACTGTTGATTTGTATGATTATGACCAAAAATTGTGTATTAGTATAATCATGACCTTTAATGTTATAGGCAAAAGTTTATAGTGAAAGTCCTCTTTGACCCGTAGTGCATAGATGGACAGGTGTTTGGCATGATCATGATCACTGGTGATACAAACGATTATCTTTGGCCCGTAGTACATAGATAATTCGTTGATTAGAAATAATTATTGATTTGTATTACAGGGATAAAATATTGATGATAGACTTTTAAATCATAGAAGATAGTAGACATCATGCTCTACTTGACTCTTCTAATGGATTGTTATTTTCGCTGTAGTTGTTGATCTAAAACTTGTTGTCTATTATTTTCTATCAAATTTTTTCCTGTTGAGTACTAACGATAATTTATTCTACATTATCTTAGTCATAATATTCTTTACTAGGCTAGTTAAGCTCACCCTTTTCTTTCATTGTTCTCTTCAGGAAATGAGAATATACTTGGGACTAGTCGTGGAATGGAATAATGGTCTAAGATGGTTACTATAGTAGTATTTACTATTCTATAAAATAGTGTGACAATAATTGTAATGAGGACTTTATTTGAGTTTATATATTGTATACGAGACAATATTTGTATTGAAACTCACAACTTATATTTTGTCGTATTTTACACGATAGTTAATAGTTGTATATAGGAAGTTTGTATGTAGATTTTGTACCATGTATTCAGCGACTCAGAATGGGCTTTGTAAACCTATTTTGGGGGCATCACATAATATATTATTAGTTATACCCCCCGAGGATCCAATTCTACAAGGACTTTCCAATCCCCGATTGTCATCATGGAACCTTGCAAAACCTGTTGAAAAATTAGGCAGCCATGATTCATCGCAAGCCCAAGATTGCAACATAAAAAACTTGAGTTGGAGAAGCGATCCCGACCTGCCACACCTTCATCTGATTCCACTAAATCAAGAAAGCAGTCGAACAAGTAGCAGGTAGAGTCTAGTTCTCCAGGTGGGAGACATCGGCCAAAATCATCTAACTTGCAGCATAGTGATAATCGTATTAGTGAGATCAGTTGTAAAATGAGGAATTTGAATTACAGAGAGAATGAGAATTTTGGTTATTAACCGAAATAACCGAATTGAAAATTCAGTTATTCGGTATTCGGTAATTCAATTATTTTTTAGTTCAGTTAATTATTCGATATTGAGATTTGAAAGATTTCGATATTTGGTTATATCCGAATAAACTATTCGGTTTGGACATAACCGAATTGCTCACCCCTAATCCGAAAGGTCATCAACCCCTCCTATAAATAGATAGGGGGTAGCCCTTTCAATTCATTCATTTTCTCTAGCATTCAAGCATAATAGAGCATTCTACTCTTTATTTCTTCATCTGTTTCCTTAGTTATTTTTTGAGAGAGAGTCAGAACATTTTTTTTGTTCGTAGAGTATATTTTTTATAGTGTTGCTAAAGTATACATTGTCATTGTATACTGGGAGACAAGTGCTATCAACTCTGAACACCGTAAAGAGTGCATAATTGTCTTAAAGACATAATAATACCAAGTACTAGCTTTGACAAATTAAATTATGTAATTTGAGATAAGTTATATATATAGTTTCCATTCTGTTTTCATAACAGATATATGTACAGTTTTTTGAAATTATGCCCATTTCTTTTATCAATGTTTATATGTTCAATTTGACATGCTCTATTAATTGGTTATTAATGTAGTGCATGCTTTATCTCTATACCACTTGCACTAAAAAAAACTAAGCCAAATAATAATTTTTATAATTATTATACCTCTATATATTTAGTTATAACCTCTCAATAAGAATAAAATTAATTTAGTCCCAACACTATGACTAAATAGAGGTTTAACTAGAACAAATATAAAACATACTTCTTAAATAACATACCTCTCTTAAATAACATACATTTATTAAAACTACGTCGTTTTAAAGATTCTTTGAAAAAAACAAGTGGGGCTGCAAGTGGCATTTTTATAAAAAAAAATAAGTGGGACCACTCTCTTTTAATATTATTTTGTTTTTTAAAATAATCTTAAAACGACGCAAATTTAATAAAAGTATGTTATTTAAGAGAGTTATATTATTTAAGGGATATACTTTAGAAGGTTTAACTATATATATTCTGTGATACATGGCGTGGTATCTCTTATTACACTTACAATAAAATATCAATAAATGAATGTTGGATAAGATAATAACTTTGTTTAGATAATAGTTTCTTTGGGTTCTGATTTGGGCACATGTACTAAAGTAATAACCTTGCTAAATGTATTAAGTACTAAATTTTATTTTTTTTAAATCCTTTATGGCCCAAATAAATATAAATTAATAATTACTAAATTTCATACAAAAATTTATATATATAATCCAACTTTTTGTAATAATATCTATATAATAAACTCAAACTTTTTAGTCAATCAACAATATCTATACAAAGTCATTTTTTTCTGAAAATATACATCTAAAGATACTTGTTTTTTCTTTATACCTAAACCAATTCAACCACATCCTTAATGTAACACCCCAGTCCCACATCGAAAGATAGGGGAAAAATTTGTCTGCATATAAGGAATTAAATAACTACCAATAGTACCTTTAAGTCATGACCTTTTGGGAGCCTGTGGTGGGCTAGATGACCCAAGAAGATACTATTGGGCCAGTGGTTTGAGGCCTTATTTGGATGGATTTGATTCGATTCGGACTTGGGATTTGACCCAAGATTTGTTCCGGACTCGGGATTTGACCCGGGTTGTTTCATATGGTATCAGAGTCGACTCTCGAAAGCTCGGGTCGGGTCATCCGATCGGGTTGCCGGAGGTGGGGACACGAAGGCTGGTGGTATTATCCCATAATGGAGAGATGAAGATCCGGAGGTGGGGACACGAAGACAGCCATTATTATCCCACAATGGCTAGAGATGCAAAGATCTTTGGTCCGTGTGTGTAACTACCAATAGTACCTTCAAGTCATGACCTTTTGGGAGCCTGTGGTGGGCTAGATGACCCAAGAAGATACTATTGGGCCAGTGGTTTGAGGTCTTATTTGGATGGATTTGATTCGATTCGGACTTGGGATTTGACCCAAGAATTGTTCCGGACTCGGGATTTGACCCGGGTTGTTTCACTTAACTTTTTGTAGTGCACTGTGCATACACAACTTTCAGAATATTTTGCTTGTGTTGTAGCAAGTAGTTATTTAAGGGGATTATTGTTTGAAAGGCTTCTTTTAACCAAACATTTGGAAGAACCTTCTGTTTTTCAAGACATTATAAGTTTTACCAATTCATTTTAATTTCTCTAGATTCAAGTTAATACATTAATTGTTGTCTCTTTATTTTTCTGATCACATACATAAATTGAAAAAATCCCACTAAAATAATAAACAATAAATTATTCATTTATCAATAAATAAATAATATCACTAAAGTAATATTTTTTTCCGATTAACTTCTTTCATCTAAGCATTAAAACTCAATTTTTTTCCTATCGTTTTGGGCTTTTTTGCATTAAATTCATTAGTTAGTACTAGTATAGTAGTATATTTTTCTTAAATAGAAAAAATGTGTTCATGGGCAAACAACCTCCATTGTTTAGAATATGTAAACAAAACAACCTCTATTGTTTAGAATATGCCCAAAAAATGTGTTTTGGGCTTTCTATTTGTTGCATACTTATGTAAAGAACCCTATAAATTATGGCAGGATAATACCATTACTAGACCTGGCAAACGGGCTGGGCTGGACCGGCCCAAACGGGCCGAGCCAAAACGGCCCAAGTTTTGGTGATCTGAAAAAGTGAATCACAAATCCCATGTTT
Organism: Panax japonicus; assembly: GCA_020205505.1. Taxonomy (NCBI): domain Eukaryota; kingdom Viridiplantae; phylum Streptophyta; class Magnoliopsida; order Apiales; family Araliaceae; genus Panax; species Panax japonicus. Next base: position 54,844,475 of record CM035111.1, on the reverse strand, counting down.
TAACAGCCGACCCGACCTGCGAGCTTTGACGAATTTATGACCAAATTTTGAAATATTTATGGGCCGATCTCAAACGGGGAGGCCGTCGCCGGGCGAGGCCAAAACGACCCATGTTTTCATGGGCCGAAAAAATGAAGCCCAAAGTCCGCGTTTTGGCGAGCGGACCGGGCCGGACCGCGAGCTTAAGTCAATTTTGTCAAGTCTAACCATTACATCTGACTCTATGGCAACCCTTCCGACGCCTATATCGGACACTACGGTGACCCTAGTGTATGTTGAATTTATGCTTGATGAGGACTATATATAATATATGTCATGGTAGATTTCTCTCAGCGCGGAATTAATTCCTCCTTTGTCTTATTGTCTTAGTTACAATTAATCAAAACATGAATGTCATGGACGGTAGCTAAATTTTGGACGGCCCAGATGATTTATTAAGGGGAGCAGATTTTGTAAGCGGCCTTTGACATTCAAAGGGGCCTATTGATGCGTTGGTGTGTAATCAAGGTGTATTTGTACCGCAGGAGCTGGAGAGTCGGGAACTGGATGAATTTAAGTTTATGATTGATGTTAATGTGATGGGAACGATTCATTTGACATATCAAAGCTTCTTTACCTGGAATGAAGAACCGTTCCCGAAGGGGACCGGCTTCAATTGCTATAATGTCCTCCCAAGCTGGGCTGGTCTGGTCAGGTGTGCATTCATATTTTTGTTTGATTATATTGAAATTTCATATTTTTATGCTGGATGTGTTGGGATTTAGGAATTTTTTTGACGGCTTAGCGAAGTCCACAATAGATTGATGCTTTTCCTAATTAAAAAGATGGAGGATGAAGTAGTGCTGATATGTAAATAAATTTTTAATTTTTCCTCTTTAGCCAAATAAAGACCCCAATGCAAATGAAACACTTGTAACATACCACATGCTATTTGCACATTAATCTTAATCTATGGATAATTCAATTCAAGATAACCACCATTCTACCATGGCTTAATAGTAAACTTGTACACGATCCTTGTAAGCGTATTCTACTAAATTCTTATATTTTAAATGCTCTTTTATACTCCCCCCCTCCCCCCCTCCCCCCCGTTCCACAAGAAACAATTCTTTTTTTTTATGATGCTAATATAAAATGACGTACTCGAGTTTGCTATCATAATTTCATAATTATGCCACCCGGTGTTACTTGGAACGTGATTTATTTCGGTTCGTAAAATCGATTTCGGCATGCGGTACGTTACATAGGCAAAAATGCAGTATGTTAGGGTAGTTTTATTTGAGTGTTTATAGTTTGGAATTCTCTTAAAATCTCTTATAAAACCAAGTTTGGAGTATTTTTGGTTGAATCAACAAGTTGGGTAAAAAATTTAGTACAAATGTGATGTTTGCACATTCAATACTAAACTAGAATATTGATATTTGTGAAATTATAGATAAAAGAAGGAGAAATATTTTGGTATGCTAAATTTAGAGTATTAATATATAAGAGTAACATGTTCGAGAACATAAGTACAAATATGCGGTTAGTTAGATTAGTAAGAGTGCCAGGTAAATCCGTAAATCTGTCGGCCACCATACTAAAATTATAATTTATTATTTATAGGAATAAATATGAAACAAAAATACATATTTAATATTTACAAATTTTGTAAATGAGAGGGAGTACTAAAACTAAGGAAATTATGGTGGAGATTAACTACTTCTGCAAATACAACAACGGTGAATAATTCAACATACTACTTGGTTAGTCTTGGTGTTGGGGGCCATTATTTGAGAATGAGTTTTTTGAGTGCATATGCTTGGATATTCTCTCTTAAAATTAAAAATTATTTATTTATTTGTGCTTGGTTACTTGGAATAACATCAGGTGCACTGTGTAGTTAGTTGTTAGTTAAGAGTTAGGTGCTGTTTGATTATATCTTATTACCTCTTAACAAATCATCTCTTATTCGTTAAGAAGTTATTTGATAAAAAAATTTTATCTCTAAATTGTTAAGACAGAAAATAAAATCTAAACTACTCAGCTGAACAAAATTGATTATTTTTGGGAAAAAACTAACGTCTTTAATATTATAAATTTGGCAAAAAGCACCTTTTGGCCACTGTGGTTATAGTGATTTAACGAATTAGCCACTGTGCTTTTAAAATATTCAATTAGCCCACTGAGCTTTTTAAAAATTAACAATCAACCCATTCCGTCCAAAAAATTGGACGGACGTTAACAGCTGGATTTAAAAAAAATAAAATTATGTGGTAATTACGTGGCAATAGATTTTAAAAAAATTAATGCTGACGTGGCAAAAAAATACATAATATTCATTTTAAAGTTTTAAAAATAACAAAAATATAATAAAATAAAACAGATTTATTTAAAAAATATTATTTTTTAAAACATAATTTTTTAAAAAAACACACTTTTTAAAAAAAATATATTTTTTTTTTAAAAACGGAACTTTTGTAAAAAACAGTTTTTTTTAAAAAAAATATTTTTAAAAACAGATTTTTTTTTAAAAAAATAATCAAAAAACAGATTTTTTTTTAAAAAAAAAAAATTTTAAAAGCAAATTTTAAATTTTTTTTTAAAACAGTTTTTTTTTTAAAAAAACAATTTTTTTTTTAAAAACAGATTTTTTTTAAAATTTTTTTTTTTTTAAAAAACAGATTTTTTTTTAAAAAAAACAAATTTTTTTTACTTTTTTTTTAAAAAACAAATTTAAAATTTTAAAGTACAATTTTTTTAAAAAGCGTACTTTTTTTGAAAAACACAATTTTTTAAAAAAACATAATATTTTTTTAAAAAACAGATTTTTTTAAAAAAAAAAATTAAAAACAGATTTTTTATAAAAAATAGATTTTTTTAAAAAAACAAATTTTTTTAAAAACAGATTTTTTAAAAACAGATTTTTTTTAAAAAACAGATTTGAAAAAAATCTGTTTTTTATAATTTTTAATATTTTTAAAAAAAATCTGTTTTTTTAAAAAAGTATTTTTTTAAAAAAAATTATGTTTTTAAAAAAAACTGTTTTTTTTAAAAATTGTGTTTTTCAAAAAAAGTACGTTTTTAAAAAAATTCAGTTTTTTTAAAAATTATGTTTTTAAAAAAAATTATGCTTTTTAAAAAATCTGTACTTTAAAAAAAATTATGTTTTTTAAAAATCTGTTTTTTAAAAAAAAAAATTTATAAAAAATTGTTTGAAAAAAACAGATTTTAAAAAACATATTTTTTTTTTTAAAAACAGATTTTTTTTAAAAAAAATTTAAAAAACAGATTTTTTTTAAAAAAAATTTAAAAAACAGATTTTTTAAAATCAGTTTTTAAAAAAAATCTGTTTTTTAAAAAATTTGTAAAATCTGTTTATAAAAAAAATGTTTTTTTAAAAAAATCTGTTTTTAAAAATCTGTTTTTAAAAAAAATTGTTTTCTTAAAAAAATCTGTTTTTAAAAAAATTTGTTTTTTTAAAAAAAATTGTAAAATCTGTTTTTAAAAAATTTGTTTTTTTTAAAAAAATCTGTTTTAAAATTTTTTTTTTAAAAAATCTGTTTTTTACAAAAGTTTCATTTTTTTAAAAAATTATATGTTTTTTAAAAAAATTATGTTTTTTAAAAAAATCTGTTTTTATTAAAAATAATATTTTTTAAAAAAATTTGTTTTATTTTATTATATTTTTGTTATTTTTAAAACTTTAAAATGAATATTATGTATTTTTTTGCCACGTCAGCATTAATTTTTTTAAAATCTATTGCCACGTAATTACCACATAATTTTTTTTTTTTTTAATCCAGCTGTTAACGTCCGTCCAATTTTTTGGACGTAATGAGTTGATTGTTAATTTTTAAAAAACTCAGTGGGCTAATTGAATATTTTAAAAGCACAATGACTAATTCGTTAAATCAATATAACCACAGTGGCCAAAAGGTGCTTTTTGCCTTATAAATTTCCTTTTGTATCCCTCTCCCTCCCAGAATTGATCGTAACTATTTTCCTCCTCTCCCTCCTCTTCGATTTGCCCATAGTCAGACCACCACCACGACACCATCAACCCATCACCATTACCATCATCATCTTCGACTAATGAAAAAAAAACTCTTATCGTATTCCCAACGATACTCTTTGTACTGATACTTCACTTCCTCCATGAGTGCCCAATAATGGTCTTTGTATAGCTCTGCGAGTTCCTTGAGCTGGCGAGACCGTCGACTTATTACCTCTCTCCATCCGAGTCAGAAACTCAGACTCGGACAAGACCGAGTCTTCGTCGATCTCCATTTGTGATGAGTCGGTGATGGCCTCGACCATTTCTGAGTAGCTGTGGGTTTGATTATTCTGTGATTTGGTAATGGAGTTAGGGTTGGGGGTTGGCGAATTGGGAATGTAGAGATTGATGTTGATTGTTCTTGACAGGCCATGTTTAGGGGAATAATCACATTAAAATGAAATTAAGGAAAGTTGTATTATACTTTTTATTTTCTAACATTTTTGTTGAAATTGAATATAGTGGGGGGAGGGTTAAAATGGTAAAATAATGTTATTCAGATATTTTGAAAAAATTAATTATTAAATAACATTTTTTTATTCAGACACAATTCTGAACAGATGTTCTATATTATTCAGAGGTTTAAATTATTTAGGTCTTAACACTTAATTTTATCAAACATCAGTACACCACCATGGTAGGGTGAAGAGCCCCTTGGGGTAATTTAAGGGCTATGCTGTGAGTATGTGACCATGGAATTATGGTCCCTGTTAACATTTTGTTGACCTGTGTGAGTATATTCTGAAATTAATAGTACTAGTTGATAACCCGTGCAATGCACATGCTAGTTTGTTTTTCGATTATATAATTTTTTAAAATTAGAATGGGAAAGATTTTTCATAATAATAATATTTTTTTTCATACAAATTTTTCGATTTATTTTTGCATGGCATAGCAATTACATGTATAAATATGTTGCTATTGCTATTTTATTACTTCCACAGTTTCACTTTTATTGCGATAACCCATTTTATTTAAGATCATTCAGTTGTTGCTCAATTTTTTGAATATTCTCTTTCATGACTTCGATCTTTGTTTGTAGCGTAACAATAGTTTCTTCGATCCTTGCATTCCTGACATGTCCATAACCACCATTGTCACTATTGCTATCACCGCTTCTTTCAATAATTTAGTGTTTGTTCTGCCCTTTATTTTTTGTTGGTATAGATCTGCAAATAAATGAAAACACATAAAATTTTAAAAATAACATGCAAAATAGGAAGAATATATTAGTTAAAAAAACAAACTAATAGTTGTTGCTCAATTTTCTGAATCTTCTCTTTCATGGCTTCGATCTTTGTTTGTAACGTAACAATAGTTTCTTCGATCCTTGCATTCTTGGCATATCCATAACCACCATTGTCACTACTGCTATCGTCGCTTATTTCAATAATTTGGCGTTTGTTCTACTCTTTGTTTTTTGTTGGTATAGATCTGCAAATAAATGAAAACACATAAAATTTTAAAAATAACATGCAAAATAGGAAGAATATATTTGTTAAAAAAATAAACTAATTACTTTACCTGATATCCATTATTTAGTATTTGTATGATATTGTTTGTGTATTGAATTTTTTGTTTATGTGATAGTAGTATTTATAGGTGTTTTATATTTAATGAGTATTTTTTTTTGTCATCAATTCTTATCCGTTATATGTTACCAATTTTAATATTTATGGCTATAGTGAGTGTTGTCTTTTGGATTGTCTATTATCCGTTATATGTTACCAATTTTAATATTTATGGCTATACTGAGTGTTGTCTTTTGGATTGTCTATATGAAACAACCCGGGTCAAATTCCGAGTCCGGAACAAATCTTGGGTCAAATCCCAAGTCCGAATCGAATCAAATCCATCCAAATAAGGCCTCAAACCACTGGCCCAATAGTATCTTCTTGGGTCATCTAGCCCACCACAGGCTCCCAAAAGGTCATGACTTGAAGGTACTATTTGGTAGTTACTTAATTCCTTATATGCAGACAAATTTTCCCTCTATCTTTCGATGTGGGACTGGGGTGTTACAAACTCCCCCACTTAAATTTCTGACGTCCCCGTCAGAACCGATCACACACACGGCCCAAAGATCTTTGCCTCTCTAGCCATTGGATAATACCACCAGCCTTCGTGTCCCCACCTCCGGCAACCCGATCGGATAACCCGACCCGAGCTTTCGAGAGTCGGCTCTGATACCATATGAAACAACCCGGGTCAAATCCCGAGTCCGGAACAAATCTTGGGTCAAATCCCAAGTCCGAATCGAATCAAATCCATCCAAATAAGGCCTCAAACCACTGGCCCAATAGTATCTTCTTGGGTCATCTAGCCCACCACAGGCTCCCAAAAGGTTTGAAGGTACTATTGGTAGTTACTTAATTCCTTATATGCAGACAAATTTTTCCTCTATCTTTCGATGTGGGACTGGGGTGTTACACTATTGATTTAACTCTGTATCTTAATTGTAATGCAATGTTGAATATCATGAATCCGTGTGAAAGTTTTGAAGATGAAAGAAAAAGAAAAACTATTGGATTGGAAGAGGCAACTGAATTAATGGTTTTCTGTTATATATTAATGGCTAATATTATGTATTAATGGCTAATATCAATTGTATATGGGATTTCAATTGATTAAAATTGGGTGTGTTAATTAATTAATTGAATTGAAATTGATTGAGTTGGAGGATAGGCTGTGAAATTAATTGAGTTTCTGTTGGAAATCAAATTGAAAGACAAATTGATTTGAAATTAATTTGAAATTGATTGAGTTGGAGGATAGTCTGTGATGTATTTATATATAAGGATTGATATGAACTCCCTGTGCTATCATATGAACATAATTTAAAAAACATAAAAAGTCGCAGCATTCAACTTGACTTCCTGAAATTCTGTCTCGTTAAAATTGGTTATTTGGCCCGTGACTGGATCAAATTCTTAATATTAAATAATAATAAAAAACAAAACAAAAAGGGCAAATTCAATTAGAATGTGTTTTGAATTTAAAAGATAGACTAACTATGGACGAATTTTTGTATTCATAGATGAGCCATGAAATCAATGTAATCGGTTCAACTGTTTTTTCTTATTTAAATCCATCCATCCATCCATCCATCCATCCATCCATCCATCTCTCCATGAAATGAAACCATAATTGTTTCTTATATTTGAATCTAAGCAATACTTTGTTCAAGAAATACAGAAAAAAAGAGAAGGAAATTTGTATATTCATTAGTCTTTCACAAGGTTACAACTATTAATTTTAAAGATCATGTCAACATAATAAAGCATCCAAGCCTTTAATACATAACCAATAAAATGTGATACCATACAATTCCTTGGCCTCTATTTTGTTCATTCAGCATACAAATTCACCTCTCATGGTGATGGTGATGGTACTAATGTTTCTAAGGTCTCCAAGACTTGTACCATCGATGGCCGATTTTTAGGGTAACGGTCAAGACATTTGAGAATTAGTGAAGATACAACTGATAGCATTGCACCCTTTGAAAAGTCATTCGTTAGTGATGGATCTAATATCCTCCTCACATTTCTCTTACCGGTTAGGAAAGGCATAGCCCAATCTACCAAATTTTTCTTCTCATTGTCCCGACCAACATCAAGCACCTTCATGCCTGTAAGAAGTTCTAGGAAAATCACTCCAAAACAATAGACGTCGCTCTTCACACCCAAATGACCTGCCCCAATTGAAGTTTTTTAAGTATCATGATTTTTACTCCGTATTTAAAGTTTCTTTTATTTAGCATAACGAACAATATCTTTTATCCCAAACTTACTAGTAAGGCTGTAATACGAACCAAACAGTTCAAGTTGAATTTGTACTCGTTCGACTAAAAGTTCAATTCGAGTTCGACTCGAAATATAAATGATTCAAATATGAACAAATTTTAATATTCGATAAATTACTCGAACCTATTCAAATTGCAATTTTCTATTGATACTCTGATCATATTCGCTCGAAAAGTTCAAATTATTCGAGTTCAATATCATGCTCGACTCGGTAGCTAAACGAGTCTCAATCAAACCTTATTTCATACCCGACAAATTTTGTGAACTAAATCTGAACAACTTAATACTTGACTACACTCGGTTCATTTACACCCCTACTTATTAGCACATACGCATTCGTGAAGACCAAGGATCTAACCAATTTAAATTTAAGGTTATGAATTTTACATATTTTAAGAGAACCATCTTTAAGTTGTTTAGTAAGTTTAAAAGAAGATGCAACCTTCCATAGTTGATAGTTCCATTACAAATCTACAATATCTCATTGATACTTTAGTCGTTACATGATCTGGAAAAGAGAGTAGAACTTTTTTCTTTTCTTTTTCAAATATTAAGGTTTGTATTAGACACATAAAATTATGTCAAGAAATGATAAATCTATATGCACACATATGGACTCATATAGTTAACTTAAAATATAAGGCATTTGTGGGGTTGTAAACAGCGTCAACCAAAATAAAAAAGCACATGACTACTTATAAGATACAAATTTGTACAATATAAAAATAAAATTACAAAAAAAAACCAGCTTTCGTAGTAACACTAAAAGATGTCAAAATAAACTAATTCACATTTGATTAAAAAAATGGTTATTTTATCCTTCTTTGAAACACTAGCCAAAACCTATTTAAATATCTATAAACACATGAAACAAAATCTCTCGGCATTTACCCCCCCCCCCCCCCCCCCCCCGTTCTCAAAAGCTAGACTTCAAATATAAAAAAAATGGCAAAATTAATGATTTGACGACTGTAGTTGGCACATTTTATTTAATGTACCATTGAATTTTTAATTTTTTTAATTACTTCATTAAACTAATTGTTATTTTAAAATTAAGTTAGTCCGTTAAAATAATTGAACGGACGTCTATTATTTATCTACGCGGCAGCATAAAAAAATAAAAACAAAACAAAACAAAAAAACGTGGTAAAAATATAATGAAAATAACTTAAAACACAATGACGTGTCATTTAAAATATACTCCTTTTCCTTCTTTGTCTGCACAATCAATAACCCACAAAATTTTTATTCCTCCACAACCACCGCGAGCCACCATAATTACCCATCGTCGTCTCCTGCTTCAAATGCTACTCCTCCCACATCTAATGCATCGGATCGGACCAACGCTCAATAAACCTTACAATTGCCTCCTTTGCAGTAACCCAATTCTCCAATTGTACAGAAATACATAAAAAGTCTGCTAGGGTTTTATGTGCGACGACGAAAATTTCCACGGTGCCATGAATCCGGCAGCGGCGACAAAGGTTGAGGTGGAGTGAAGGGCCAAAGAAGCAGCTATTTCGAGGAAAAGGGCAAAGGATTAATATCGTTGGATTTTGGGTCGTCTAGTTCCTTTCCGTTTACCAGATTTGGATCTTGGGCCGCGATTGCAACTAGTAATCAGATTTCGTAATCTTGCAGCTGGTTAGTTGGATTAAAGTAGTGGGTACTTTTTAGAGGTGTTTTGGCATAAAGATGAGACTGGTGGAAAAGGTATTTTAATGGTGTTTGTGCGGCACCTCAGGTGATGTTGGAATCTTTATCTCTCTTCTTCTTCTTTTTCTTTATATTTTTACAAATGGAAATAATTTTATCTCTCTTAAATGTTAATGGAATGAATGGAAACTTTGGGCTCGTCTGGTTCCTTTTCGTAAATCAAATTTGGATATTGGGCGATTGCTCTGTCTAATCGGGACCCTTTGTATTTACTACTTATTTATCTTCTAGGTTCAGATTTAGATGTTTGTTGATGGTTCTACTGTAAATCATCGTGGTTTTTTGTGAGTTGCATTCAATTTAGTTGTTGGGTCTATTGATTTGGGTCCTCTTTTGTTATAACTCCCTTTGGATTTCTGAAAATTACTTTAAAGACTACCGTGGCGGTGGAGGAGGATGTGTATGGCCTACAGGAGGAGGAGGCTGTTGCGGCTGCAGATTGATGTAGTGTGTTGAGGCGTTCGTCGAGGAATGAATGGCAGAAGCCAGTGAATTGCTCTTTCGGATGGCAGTATAAAAGTGCCAAGTCATTTTTTTTCTTTTATTTTTAACATCCACGTATGAAAAAAATTGAAAGGATTTAACGGCGGTTAACAGAATGGCCCAATTTTAAAATATTAATTAGTTTAATGGAATAATTCAAAAAATTAAAAGTTCAGTGGTATATTTAGTAAAACTTGTCAACTACAGTGGCTAAATCATTAATTTTGCCTAAAAAAATTGTCTACAAAAGGAAGTCTAAAGGTACACAAATCAAATATAAAATATGTTTAACTCAAAAGTTTACTTAAATGGGGTATACTAAGTTTAGAAAAGACTAAGATTCATTAGTATAGTTAAACGTTTATTTTGGACATCCTTTTGAGAACGGAGGGAGTATAATTTTTAAGAAATAATAATTTTGATAGAATAAGATAATGAATTTATATAAATAAAGGAGTGATTTACATAAAACAAGGTTTGTAAATATATATACAAAGGGTAAGAGTGTCAATGAAAACCTAATGTTAACGGTATTAACATGTAAGTGAGAGTTTACAACTTTTTTAACCACATGTGGTGAAATGTAAAAATGTGTAAAGCATAAGTAGTAATTACATTATATCCAAATTTAAGAGGTAATGTATACAGAAGCACATATATAATTCTTATTCGGTAATATTACAAACTCTTCCTTTTTTTTATTTTCTTTCAACCTGGATGTCTTATTTTGGTTGAAGTACCAATGCACCACCCGTGTCTATCAGTTTTTAGAGTTTATTTACGACAATGATTCACAAATCAGTAGGTTAGATTACTAAACCTGATGTACAAAATTTTGGAGGAAAAGAAGAAGAAGATATGTGAATGGATTAATGATATAAAATATCAATGGGAGTAATACTTTTTCTTAAACTTGAGTTCTTAAGAGGAAATAATTATACAGAAATCTCCACCAGTCTTTAGGGTTTTGTTTTTTAATAATCTACAGAATTATCTCCAACCAGCTCAATCCGTAATTATTATCAGCTTCATTAAAAAAAAGTAATTAGGAGTTGGACTGAAGCATATCAGTTGCTATTTTAATTACCAAATTACAACTTCCATGGTTAAGCATTTAGACCTTCTTGATACTTCATAAATTATGAATTATGATTAGGTTGATACCAACAAACAAATGAAGAAACAAGGAAACTTACCAGTGGCCACATACTCGGGAGCAGCATAACCATAGGTGCCCATGACACGTGTTGAGACGTGTGTGTCACTGTTTACTGGACCTATCTTTGCTAGTCCAAGATCGGAAAGCTTAGCATTAAATTCCTGACATTTATTCCAAAACATGAAGATATCAAACTATAACAACTTCTTGATCATAATAGATTCAACTATATAATATTTCAAAATTACTCAACCTCATACCCCATCCAGCAATATATCAGGGTCTTAAAGCTGCGGAGAATGACTTGCTCCTCTGCTTCGTGAAAGAAAGCAAGGCATCTACCTGCTCCTATCAATACTTTAAGCCGTACAGACCAGGGAAGTTCTGCTCTCTCTGCAAATATAGTATATGCATCATATAGTTACATTACTAACATTTGCTGAAACTATTCAAGTACTAATTGCTTTTCCTATTTTTTAAGCTTACCATAAATTTAGCAATTCTCATAATATAAATATATACCTTCTAAAAAATTGTTCCAAACTGTAATCCTCATTATTTAGTCATTTCACTAATGTAAAGAGTACTATATATATGGAGTGTTTAGAAGTATTGCTTACTGTAGAGGTGATTATCTAAGCTTCCCTTCTGCATGTATTCATAAACAAGGAGGAGTTCCTTGTCTTCCCGGCAATATCCCAAGAGCTTAACAAGATTGGGATGACTATAATTTCCCAAGAATTTTATCTCCGTCTGCACCAACAACTTCAAAAACAAATCTAAACATTCTTCAAAAACAAATCTAAGAGATTCTATAACTAACTATTACGTTTTAAATGACTGTCACGTGTTAAATGTCTTGGTATTACACATTTCTGAAAATTCTTTTGAGGATATACTCTACTCCATTTCAGATTGGTTTTCACTCCTCTCATATGTTCCTCCCTCAAGAATGCATATTGGATGATTCTTTTATGTAACAGCATTGTTGAAATTCATGTGCTCATTTTCTATATGCAACAATTTCTCTCTCTCTCTCTCTCTCTCTCTCTAAAATGCTGAAAGTTCTCGGAACGTTAAGCTCCGATATGCTAATCTCATAGTACTTTTTGCAAACACTCGCAACTTCAAAAGTCCAATTTAGATGCACAAAGATAGATAGACATATATACATATAGTGGCGAAGCTACATACACTACTGTGGGGTCAATTGACCCTACTGAAAAAAATAATTGCTTTATAATATTAGGTAAATTTTAAAAATTTTAAGTATTATATATAAATTGACCCCACAAAAATTTTAATACGGGATCAAATTGAAAATTTATAACTTTGTCAATTAAATTTTAACCACTCATATCCTCTCAATATATGTATATCTCTCTATAATATTTTAAACTAAATAATAATTTAATTTATATTATTTTTAAAAATAAATAATGAATTAATTATTTATGAACAGTTGTGATTAAAAAAGTCTATTATGAGTCAATATAGTATATATATATATAATATATTATTACTTATTATATTGTCATTGTAATATAGCATATATATACATATATGTGTGTTAAACCCGAAAGTACAAAAGTATTAAAAAAATGGCTTGGGAACACTGCCCCCTAACCCCGCCAAGTTATTTATAGCTTAGTAATAATTTTGACCCTACCAAAAATTATTTATGGCTTCGCCACTATATATATATATATATAGAGAGAGAGAGAGTTTCTTTTTCTCAAAGAAATTTGTTCTTTGTCTGAATATATACTCCATAATAAACTTAGTAAGAAAATATTAGAATGATGAAAGTTACATAATATAGTTGATGTAGTTAAACTAGTCTTTATACCACATGTACGAATATTTTTTAAACAAAGAAAGAACAAACGTAAAAGTTAATGGACTTTCCGTCCATAAAAAAGTTTCATGGACGCTCAAACATCAAAACTGAGTTACTTCTAAGGAAACATAATTTTCAACTAAGCCAGAATCATTTGTTGATGTTAGTAGAAAGTCCATAATTATCTCTATTTAGAGATTTAAACAAATAGGTAATATGACAGGAAAATGACCTGCCACTCTTCAAATCCTTGCATGCTATCTGGATTGTGTCTCTTAACGGCAATGGTCATTCCAACACCAAACTTTGATGGGGCGTAGGTGTTCTCATGGACCCAACCTTTGTAAACCATTCCAAACCCTCCCTCGCCCAACCTCATATCTGGTCCAAAGCCTCTTGTTGCTTTCCTCAACTCAGCTAATGCGAATATTTTCAAATTTGGGGCCATAATTCGCCCCCTTGCCTCCTGGATAACACCTTCACCTTTGACCACCACCATGTCGTTAGGGGTCCTGTTATTGTTGCTTCTTCGCTCCCTTGCCTCCTGGGAAACACCTTCATCTTTGACCGCCGACATCTTTGCAATCCTGTTATTGTTGCTTCTTCTGTTCCTTGAAGGCTTTACATCACTCTGTCCTGAAAAAGGGAAGGACAATCTAGGTAACATGATTATATGAAAAACTACCACAAACATACCAATAAAAACATATAGAAGAAGACTGATGATTTTGTTTGAAATGCGCGGCAGAAGTTCATCCGAAGCATGTATCCATTTTGTTAACATGTCAACTCTGTAATGATATTCACGGAAAAGACCTGGTTTTCTAGCTTAGTTATAAGAGTGTAAGAATATAGAATGAGCAAAATCTAAGGAATCAACTAGGAAAATTACTATGCTATGGAAACAAAGCAAAAACGGAAAAACAAAAATACCCCAGTTGGTTTTGGGAACTTGCAATAACTTTCCACTCAGAAGTTCATGAAACAAGAAACAAGAAGCAAGAAGCAAGAAGCAAGAAGCAAGAAGCAAGAAGCAAGAAGCAAAAGCAAGAAGAAAATCAGAGGAATAAAAACAAAATCAACGTAACAGGGTCATTAAGAAGGGAATCAAAGCTTAATTAGAGAAATATTCTGCAATCACCTTACTGATTCTAAAGTTATTGAAGCATGGCAGCAGGATCGCTACCATAATTTTTAGAAGCTGGAGTTGGATGCATGACTACTGCGAAAATAACTAGCTTTTCAGATTGGAGCACAAAAAGCACCTGGTCCTGATGGGCCGCTCTGTTAATCTTACCATGACTAGTTGCAATGCAGCATATTAGCGAAACTTCAGTAACAATTTGACCTTATATTTTAAGAACTAGCACATTCATCTACAAGTAAACTTTCAGAGTCGACTCTGCAAAGCCAACTACAAACTAATTTAAAAGGTTCTTGACAGAGAATAAAAAAAATACTCTAGCTCAATTTCGCAAAACCAAAAATGGTTTGATTTATGGATGTAATTTTGTTCAGTTCTATAGTTCCGGTTAGGTCTTGGCTCATATCAGAAAGCAGAAAGCGGTTTCAAGCTTTATGAAATTTATATATTTAGTTTTAAGGTCTTAAGATACTAAATGAGTAATTCATCTTTTGTCCCATTAAGAAGAGGCTTTCTGAGAAACAGATTCATCTCATAAACCAATATATACTCTATATCAACTTTATATAGCACTTTTGCCTTTTTACAAAATGAGAAATTCATCTTTGGGATATTTTTCACTTTTGCCTTTTTACAGTGGAATATATATATATATATATATATATATAGGGGAATATAGAGGTACACAAAGCTACACGGTCTACGATCGTAGAGTGATTTCACTCTACGATCGTAGAGTAGTCACTCCACGATTTGTGAATTCACTCTATTATCTGGGGACTACTCTACGATCGTAGACTGTGTAACTTTAAAAGTTACACGACTGTGTATCCATTTTTACCATATATATATATATATATATATATACACACACACACACACACACACACTCACACGTATATGAAGAGTTTTACCAGAAAACTTCCGGGATGTGCCGAAAAGAAACAGGCTTATCTTTTCCGTAAATGTCATCCTGGCAGGAGACTGCTCATCGTGATGCCCTCCATCAGCGTCATTTATTACTCCCTCTTCCAAAGAACAATTTTTATTCTCTTGGTTGTGATTAGCATTCTCCACCTCAACCATTGGAGAACCTAAATTTCCTTGGTTCCCCCCAACCATAGAGGAATCCACATGCTCTTGATTGTATTTCATAATCTGCTCCTCCAACTTAGAAGAATTAGCATTCACATTCACTTGGTCACAATTAGTAATTGGCGTCTCAATTAAAGTATAAATTGTGCCCCTCTCTTGCAAGGCCAATGCCGACTCTAGACCAACCACAACCTCAGCCATAGTTGGACGGTGTTTGGGTGCATTGTGCAAACATTGGATCGCAACCCTCACAAATGCCTCTAGGGAATTAGGCAAGATTTTCCCCTTGATGCTGGGATCAATTATCTGGTCCAAGAGTCCTTCTTTGAAGCAGTGTTGCGCCCATCCAGCTAAACCGCGTTGCTCTTCATCCAGACTGTTATCCACTGCCCGTCTTCCAGACAATGCTTCAAATAACACAACACCCAAGCCATACACATCAGATTTCCTAGTCAGTCTGTGAGTTGCGAAATAGTATGGATCCAGATACCCAGGTGTGCCTTTAACATGGGTACTTACATATGTAGAAAATGGCTGATTTGATGGACCAACTTTGGACAATCCGAAGTCTGAAATCTTGGCTGCCATATTTTCATCCAATAGAATGTTTGAACTCTTCACATCGCGGTGTATCACTCTGTGCTGAACACTTGTACCTGTGTGAAGGTAGTCCAGTCCACGTGCAGCCCCAATGCAAATCTTGAGGCGTTGCTCCCATGATAGAGCAGGTGAAGAAGTATCACCTTTCCTAACCCTCTTATGCAGATGATCAGCGAGGGTTCCACACGGCATATATTCATAAACAAGGATCATCTCATGACAATCGTCGCAGTAACCAACGAGAGAGACTAAATGGCTGTGTTGAAACTTGGAAAGCATCTCAATCTCTGTAAGAAATTCTTTGGGTCCTTGCTTCGACCCGGATTTCAACCGTTTAATAGCAACTGTAGTAGCTCCAAAATCAATGATCCCTTTGTAAACCTTCCCGAACCCGCCCTGTCCAATGACCAATTCATCGTGAAAGTCGAATGTGGCCCACTGGATATCACGAAGTGAAAAGCGTCGACATAATTTTTGTAAAGACAATGATAACTGGTTGGTTTGCTCAGTAAATTTTGCTTCTTGGAGTTGTTGAAGCTTGTAAACCAAAATATTCAATAGAGTGATCAGAATTATCACTCCATTCGAATTTTTAGTCATTGGAATGGATGTTGAAGCCGGACTAGGAACTGGGAAGATTGTTGTCAAACAAGAACGTAATTGTCGGAAATATTATTAACAGGGAGGCAAGGTAGTAGTTTATAGGAAGAACCAACTCAGATCAAAAAGAAAGTAACATAAATCCCAATTTAGAATATAGAAGAAAATATTCCCAAAAAGTATTCAAGATCCACAAACATGAAACTACACAGAGTTGACTTGACTGACTGCTACAGTCATCTACTGGAACTATTAGTAAAAGACCACAGGTCCACAACTAACGTTAAAGACACTAATGGCATACTTGAAATTTGAAACTTTAGAGGAAACAAAGAATACTCTATAATCAATCTATAAACTTATTACAACTTTGTTAGTAAATTTTTTATTTTATTTTATTTTTACCAACCAAGTGAACTAAAAAACTTTACCAGCGGAGTCACCATCAAATTCAATTCCGACCAAAAATAAATTACAGCAGTGATTGTAGGTGGGTCTTGGCTTACAGGAGGTTATATAAAATACCATTTAAAGTTTAAATTTTCAGAAAGAAAAACAAAAACTTCAATACCCGAAATAGCCGCGGCGAGGGCTTATCTCCGACGGCAAAACAAGGAGTGCAACAACTAATCGGCGATAAGTTATGCAATTCCGAACAGAGCTTACTCATCACTAGGAGCTTGATAATCGGATTAAGAGCTCAGCTCGGGATGCGACTCGATGCTGGACTTGCACAGAGCATCTCCGGCACCCAGACTATGTGATTCCAGCATATGGACTCCTTGTTAAAAAATAAGTTATTTTAGAGTCCGGCTATAAGTTGTTTTAGTTTTGCACCAATATGTTACCAATTTATTAAAATTGTATGGCAAAATTATACTAACTCAATATGGTGAAGTTGATTTTAAACTTCATTATAATCGGATCCGTTATTTTAAGTTGTGACTTATAAATAAAAATATTCCACATTAATTTAACTTATAAGTCTGAAATTAAGTTCAAACAAATTATGAAGGCGTTGAGCTCATAATGATTTATAAGTTAAAATTAAATATAAAAATTACTAAAAAGTACATTAATAAAAAGATGGGTAAAATAAAAGGGACAAAATATGTATTATATTTGATCAAACTAATTTATTTTAAAATAACTTATAAGTCATTTTACAATAAGTTGTAAATACTTGTTTGTTTTTTTGACTTAAAAATGAACTTATAAGTAAAAAAATAAGTCATTGTCAAACAGAGGAATAGTGACAAATATAAGTCACTATCGAAAAGGTTCTCGAGTGTTCTCCAATTTCAAACAAAAAGATTATATTGCTAAATTTTAAATACCCTTGTTATATTAGTACGATATAAAATAGTCTTGTTTGGTTAAAATTTTATGATATATATATATATATATATATATATATATATTGTGCTCTGTAAACTGGTTTAATATTTTATCGAGAATACCTGTTGGACTTTATTATTCGAGTTTAAAGCAGCAGCTGTTATGGTTGGGTCTTGGAAATTTTCTAGTTTTATTATCTGTATCTAGGCAACGTAAATTCAGATATATAGATTGATTCCTAAAGCGGAGCAGAGGAGGACAGGTATTATTTCAATTAATAGAGAAGAGGGAGGAGGAGGTGGAAGGAAGTAGGGTGAGCTTTTATTTTATTTAATTCGCCATTAATTTCATGCCTACTCTCTTTACACAGAAAAATAGCAACTTTGAAAATTCAACACTACCGGGGATACAAATCAGTTAATGAATCCTCATTTAAGGAGAAATTAGCAGATTCTTCTTTTTCTGGATCAAAGCTACTTTGCATAAAAAATGCAGGCTCTGAAGGTAATGCGAGAGTGAGAGAAACGCTATCGAGCATATGAGCAACTGAAGCCATGGTAGGTCTGTCAGCTGCATTTCCTTGTACACATAGCAGCCCAATGTGGATACATCTCATCATTTCGCCTAATGAACCTGAACTGCTTCTTATTAATGTTGGATCTATAACATTTGAAGCAGCTCCTGCTCGCCAATTTTTCCAAGCCTGAAATGATAGTATGTATAAGCTTTCATGACTTGAGAATAATGTGGCTAGTGATAAAGTTTATGCATGTTTGAACTTACATAGCTTGCAAGGCCCTCTTCATTCTCATTTAGGAAAGAACTGTTCTTCTGACCACTTATTATTTCCAGAACTAATATGCCAAAGCTAAACACATCAGACTTAACTGAGAACTCCCCATGAATTGCGTACTCTGGTGCCATATAACCACTGCAATGGTTACATCTCTGTTAATTGTCAAACTTGAGCCAGCGAACATAAAACCACTTTTATCTAAATGTTTTCAGTAAAAATGAAATAAATATTGAGAATTCTCAAGCGCACTAGTCACTAGTTGTATAAAATGGTGCAGGACTTACTAGTTACTACTTGTAGTGTCTCGGGTTTCATCTAGGTCGAACAACCTTGCCATGCAAACATCTGCAATTTTGGGATTCATCTCTGCATCTAACAGAACATTGCTAGCTTTTAGATCACGATGAATAATCTGTAGCCTAGAATCTTTATGAAGGTAAAGAAGTCCCCTAGCAACGCCTCCTATGATTTTGTATCGTCTTTCCCAATCCAAATATGAACTCTTTCTTGAATCTACAAGTGAACTCTTTCTTGAATCTACAAGAACGATCAACCATATTGCATGCTTCAAAGCTCAATTGTATTATAACTGCTATCTCCATTTCAAAATATAAGATCACTTGTCCTTGTATGTTACAGAGGCAAATTATACAAAAAACAATTAATATTATATTTTGGAACAGAGGGAGTATTTAATATTTATTACAAAATCTCAGCTTTAAACATTTTACGAACATTCTTATACTTAAATACTCATGGAAATCAAAAGAGATCATCCACAAAGAAGAGCAGAGTTATGTACTTTACCAAATATATATACAGAAGACAGAATCCTTATTTTTTAGAAGGTATATTCATGTATTTGAATTTTTATTCATATATATGATGGTCATTTCACTAATGTAAAGAGCACTATATATATATATATGGAGTTTTTAGAAGTATTGCTTACTGTAGAGGTGATCATCTAAGCTTCCATTCTGCATGTATTCATAAACAAGGAGGAGTTCCTTGTCTTCCTGGCAAAATCCCAAGAGCTTAACAAGATTGCGATGACTACAATTTCCCAAGAATTTTATCTCCGTCTGCACCAACAACTTCAAAAACAAATCTTAGCAAAACTAAGTATTCTAAGAGATTCTATAACTAACTATCACATGTTAAATGTCTCAGTAATACACATTACTGAACATTCTTCAAATTCTTGAGAGCTCTACTTCATTTCAGATTGGTTTTCACTCTTCTCTCATATGTTCCTCCTTCAAGAATGCATAATATAACAGCATTGTTGAAATTCATGTGCTCATTTTCTATATGCAACAATTTCTCTCTCTAAAATGCTGAAATTTCTCGACACGTTAAGCTCCGATGTGCTAATTTCATAGTATTTTTTTGCAAACACTCACAACTTCAAAAGTCCAATTTAGATGCGCAAAGATTGATAGACATATATATATATATATAGAGAGAGAGAGAGCTTCTTTCTCCCAAAGAAATTTGTTCTTTGTCTGAATATATACTCCATAATAAACTGAGTACGAAAATATTAGAATGCTGAAAGTTAGGTAATATAGTTGATGTGTTCAAACTAGTCTTGTACGATTATTTTTTAAACAAAGAAAGAACAGATGTAAAAGTAAATGAACTTTCCGCCCATAAAAAAGTTTCATGGAGGCTCAAACATCAAAACTTGAGTTACTTCTAGGGAAACGTAATTTTCGACGGAGTCCGAATAATTTGTTGATGTTAGTAGAAAATCCATATTTATCTGTATTTAGAGATTTAAAAAAATAGGTAATATGAAAGGAAAATTACCTGCCACTCTTCAAATATTTGCATTCTCTTAACGGCAATGGCCATTCCAACACCAAACTCTGATGGGGCGTAGGTTTTCTCATGGACCCAACCTTCGTAAACTCTTCCAAACCCTCCCTTGCCCAACCTCGTATCTGGTCTAAAGTGTCTTGTTGCTTTCCTCAACTCAGCTAATGTGAAAATTTTCAAATTTGGGGCCATAATCCTGTTATCGTTGCTGCTTCTTCTGTTCCTTGAAGGCTTTGCATCACTATGTCCTGAAAAAGGGAAGGACAATCTAGGTAACATAATTATATGAAAAACTACTACAAACATACCAATGAAAACATATAGAACCCCAAATCCTCGTCCAAAGACGATTTCAGAGTCATTCGACTCTGCAAAGCCAACTACAAACTTATTTAAAAGGTTCTTGACAGAGATAAAGAAAATACTCTAGCACAATTTCCTAAAACCTGTTAATGCACCTTTTCATACATGAGTTTTGATCAATATGGGGATTAATTTAGACCCATTAATTGATTGAATTTGTATTAAATTAAAAGTGCATTTGATAGTCTATTACAAGGAGATTAATAGAGAGTAATATATGATTCAAGTAAGAATTATATATTGTGTTTTAATTGTATCAAAAGTGGAGAATATGAAAAAGGTTCATTGTTGTTTAAGAAAATTATTTTCTTTTAAGTCCCACATTGAGTAGGAATAAAATATTTAATACTTTATAAGTATATGTGAATAATTTAATTGACTAGTGGTACTAAAGGAAAGGCTAGGAGTTGGCCGCCTGTGTCCCAGAACCCAGGGTCGTGTCAAGAGCCCACCCAAAATGGTTTGATTTATGGATGTAATTTTGTTCAGTTGTTGTCCCATTAAGAAGAGACTTTCTGAGAAATACATTCATCTCATCAACCAATATATAAGCTATATCACTATATTATTGTGAAGGACCCAACCACTCCAAAATTTCCATGGTTTCTTATCCTCTATTCTTTTTGCTGATTCTAGAAACTCAATTGTTAAAATATTTAAGTTTCTCAATGGTACGATGGTACCACTCGATAATTGACCCAACTTAGGGATATATATGCACTTTTACCTTTTTACAGTGGATATATATATATATATATATATATATGAACGCACACATGTTGGTATATGAAGCGTATTACCAGAAAACATCCGAGCTTTGCCGAAAAGAAACAGGCCGATCTTTTCCGTAAATTTCATTCTGGCAGGAGACTGCTCATCGTGATGCCCTCCATCAGCGTCATTTATTATTCCCTCTTCCAAAGAACAATTTTTATTCTCTTGGTTGTGATTAGCATTCTCCACCTCAACCATTGGAGAACCTAAATGATTAGCATTCCCCCCAACCATAGAGGAATCCGCATGCTCCTCCAACTTAGAAGAACTAGCTTTCGCATTCACTTGGTCACAATTAGTAATTGACGTCTCAACTAAAGTATAAATTGTGCCCCTCTCTTGCAAGGCGAATGCCGACTCTAGACCAACCACAACCTCAGCCATAGTTGGACGGAGTTTGGGTGCATTGTGCAAACATTGGATCGCAACTTTCACAAATGCCGCTAGGGAATTGGGCAAGATTTTCCCCTTGATACTGGGATCAATTATCTGCTCCAAGTGTCCTTCTTTGAAGCAGTGTTGCGCCCATCCAGCTAAACCTCGTTGCTCTTCATCCAGACTGTTATCCACTGCCCGTCTTCCACACAAGGCTTCAAATAACACAACACCCAAACTATACACATCAGATTTCCTAGTCAGTGTGTGAGTTGCGAAATAGTATGGATCCAGATACCCGGGTGTGCCTTTAACATGGGTGCTTATATATGCAGAAAATGGCTGATTTGATGGACCTATTTTGGACAATCCGAAGTCTGAAATCTTGGCTGCCATATTTTCATCTAACAGAATGTTTGAACTCTTCACATCGCGGTGTATCACTCTGTGCTGAACACTTGTGCCTGTGTGAAGGTAGTCCAGTCCACGTGCAGCCCCAATGCAAATCTTGAGGCGTTGCTCCCATGAAAGAGGAGGTGACGAAGTAACACCTTTCCTAGTCCTCTTATGCAGATGATCAGCGAGGGTTCCACACGGCATATATTCATAAATAAGGATCATCTCATGACAATCGTCGCAGTAACCAACGAGAGAGACTAAATGGCTGTGTTGAAAATTGGAAAGCATCTCAATCTCTGTAAGAAATTCCTTGGGTCCTTGCTTCGACCCGGATTTCAACCGTTTAATAGCTACTGTAGTAGCTCCAAAATCAAGGATCCCTTTGTAAACCTTCCCAAACCCGCCCTGTCCAATGACCAATTCATCGTGAAAGTTGAATGTGGCCCACTGGATATCACGAAGGGAAAAGCGTCGACATAATTTTTGTAAAGACAATGATAACTGGTTGGTTTGCTGGGTAAATTTTGCTTCTTGAAGTTGTTGAAGCTTATAAACCAAAATATTCAATAGAGTGATCAGAATTATCACTCCATTAGAATTTTGTGTCATTGGAACGGATGTTGAAGCCGGGCTAGGAACTGGGACTGGGAAGATTGTTGTCAAACAAGAAAGTAATTGTCGGAAATATTATTAACAGGGAAGCAAAGTAGTAGTTTATAGCAAGAACTAACTCAGATCAAAAAGAAATTAAGAAGAAAATATTCTCAACAAGAATTGAAGATCCACAAACATGAAGCTAAATTTTGATTGGTTCAAACTAATGCCAACCCTAAACGGAGTTGACTCTGGCTGCTACAGTCATCTACTGGATGCTCACAGCTCATTCGAGGAAATGCTAATAAAAGACCACAGGCCCACAACCAACGCTAAAGACACCGGCGGCATACTTGAAATTAGAAACTTCGGAGGAAACAAAGAATATTGTATAATCTATAAACTTATTAAAACTTTATTAGTAAATTTTTATTTTTATTTTTTTTACCAACCTAGTGAACTAAAAAACATTACCAACGGAGTGACCATCAAATTCAATTCCGACCAAAAAAATTTACATCAGTGATTGTAGTTAGGACTTGGCTTACCGGAGGTGAAATAATATATACAGTAAAAAATTTGGCCCCATTTTGGTTCTAATTATAAATAAGAATAAACTCCATATTATAAAAAGTTATAATTTTTTTAGGTTCCTTCTTAAAAAACTTACCTCCATATAATAATAATTATCTACGTATGGCAAAAAATATATGCTATGTTTCATTAAAAGTTAAAGATAAAATAAAATATCTAGTTTGAGACAATGATTTATTTTTTAGAGTTGATACAATATCTTTAAATTTGCAAGTATGTAACAACTCATTAGCATGGACACCTTCTTGTTAAAGCCAAAAAGATTTTAAAATTTTGAGGTGACTTTGTATATTTCTAACACTATATAGATATTGATAGAATTTGAGCCTAAATTAATATGGGTGTCATTAATTATTTGTAATGATTTCATACATTAATGTGTTCTACTCCATGAGTAGATTAAATTAAGTATTTGAAAGCTCAAATTCATGAAGTAATAAATGAGATATTAACTCCCAAAGATCATCTTTAGAAATGATAAATGATAATAAATACATGTGAGAAAAGTCAAGTCCCACATCGATTAAGAACTAAAATCTTAATGTGTTTATATATCAGAAAATTGCTTTTGAATTTTGGCCCCAAGTAGACCTGGCAAACGGGCGGGCCAAGCCCAAACGGGTCGGGCCAAAAACGGACGGACAAAAAAAGCTCTAATTTTGACGGGCGGGGCAGCCCGCGGGACGAGACCAATTCGTGCCTATTTTATGCTATTTTTTTGGGTTTGGCCCAAACGGGCCGGCGTACGGCGGACCATGCCAAAAACGCCCTGGATTTACTGTGCTAAAATTCTGCAGCCCAAAGCCCGATCCGTGGTGGGCGGCCTGGCTCGCGGTCTTGGGACTGTTTTGCCAAATAGAGCCCCAAGGGGCACTCCACTTTGGTGGAAGGGAGAGTACCTAGCCAAGGCTTGGTTTGAACCCACACGCGCGTGCCATCATTGTTGACCCACGTGGCTCATGGGTCTGGGTCCTTATATATAATTTTTTGGACAAAATTTATTTAAATTTTTGTTTAAAAAAAGTAAAATTTTATTAATTTTATTTAATTTTATTTAGTTCTATTATTAAAATTGTGTTTTAATAAATCTTATTTATTATAAAATATTGTGTCGTTTTGAGAAGCGGTATCTGCTGAAAGACTATCAGTCTGAACGGACGCCCCAAGACTACGTCATTTTGTCGTGCCTTTTCTGCTAAGGCTAAACTACGTAGTTTTGGTTCTGCTAAGGCTAAAACTACGTCGTTTTATGAGTCTGAATAGACGCGCCCATTCTGCAAAAGAATTAAAACTTACGTCGTTTTGACCAAAGGTTGTTATGTCATGCCTTTTCAGAAGAACCTCATGCCTTTTCAAGTGTTAAGTGTCCATCCGAAGTAGGGCTGAGCAAAAAATGGAAAAAATCAAAGAACCGATCACAACAGATTTTTTTAACTGAATTATTTTGAGTATTTGGTTATTTTCGTTAATTCGGTTATAACCGTTTTAATATTTTGATATTCGGGTATGAATACGGGTAATTGAAATATTGTTATTCGGTTAACCGAATAACCGAATAGATTTTGGAATAAGCAATATGACGCCCCCAAAATAGGTATACATCAACCATTCTGAGTCGCCAAACACATGGTACATAAATAAATACAACTTCAGGTAATACAATTGTCGTGCAAAATACGACAACACATATACTGTGAGTTTAAATACAAATATTGTCTTCTAGACAATATCCACACTCAAATAAGTCTTCATTACAATTATTGATACACTATTTTACAAAATAGTGAGGACTACTAAAACATCTTTCTTGAACCATCACTCCATACCCCAGCTAGTTCCTGCTATGTTCTCACCTCTTGAGAAGAAAAATGGAACTAAAAAGAAAAGAGTGAGCTCAACTAGCCCAGTAAAGAATATTATGACTAAGATAATATACAACAAATTATCATTAGTCTTCAACAGGGAAAAATCTGATAAAATATAATTGACAACAAGTTTTAGATCAATAACTGCAGCGGAAACAACAATCCATTAGAAGAGTCAAGTAGAGAATGAGTTCTACTATTTTCTAATATTTAAAAGTCCATCATCAATATTTTATCCCTGTAACAATAATCAATATACATCTTTAATCAAATATTCATCTTTGCACTACAGGCCAAAGATATTCATTTGTATCACCAGTTGGTCATGTTCATCTCAACATCTGTTTATCTTTGCACTACGGACCAAAGATATTCATCAGTTAATCATTCATCTTTGCACTACAGGCCAAAGATATTAAGTAATATCATCATTTAGGACTGAGGATGATGAAAAATATATTAAAGAAAACGAATCCAGTGAAACAAAATAACAAATATTAGATATTCGTATTACAGTTTATCCAAGATCAATAATACTCCATAATAACCAATTTTGAAGCAAAATTCAAAAATAAAGATCAAAACATGATACAATCAAATATAGTAACCATAATAGACATCTTGGACAAAAAGGAGAAAATTTCATTTTTCGGTGAATAGTATCGTATTCGTAAATAGTGTCGTATACGTGAATAGTACCGTATACGTGAATAGTAACCCCGACACAAAAAGTTCCAAATTTGATAAAAAGTTCAGACCAATATTTCGGCATAATGATATTAAAGAAAATAATATCATTTAAGAAGAAATAACACCCCTTACCTCAAACGAACAGTACTTCTGATCGGAATATCGGATATGAGGCTAAATAAAATTTTTGCTGAATAGCAACTCTCAAAATATCAAAATACTCACAAAATACGCTCAATAATATAGACAAAGAAAGAGAGAAAACTTGTTTCTGGTGTGATTTTCAATTCTAACTTAGCCCTCTATTTATAGGAAAATGTTAGCATGCCGAAGCAGACTTGACCTGCTACCTGATGGCTTTACCTGCTACTATTACCACCCACCACATTTGAAATAAAATTCAGCATATTTTTTCACCAACCAAAAGTGGGGCCCACCAATTCTAGAATTTTTCACCAAAATGATAAATTCTGAAACTTTAACAATTTCTGAACCAGTCACCTCTTAAAATTCATAACAAATTAAACGTTCATTTTTAACATTTCAAAATTTATGGACATATACTCAACTTATATATGTATAAGATATCCAAAAATCACAACGATCCAACGGTCAGATTAAAAATTATAACTCCTGCAATATATCTCAAAAACACTGGTTTAATTTTAATACCTCCATTCCGACAAAATACTGATAAAACACCTCAATATTAATTCTTTTATTTTTAACCACAATAAATATATCCAACATTTATATCCACATAAAATAAATATTTTTTATCATATGAATCAATAATTAATTATTCATAAATAATATTACAGAATCATATTTATGACAATTAGGCAGTTCCCAAGAAAGAGGGGGCTTTCCGATAAGGATTTCTCCTTACTGGCGGGCAAGTAGGTGACCAAACCTCTCTTTGACAAAACTTTCTAGACATTACCAATAATGTTATCTAATAATATTATTCAAATAATATGAATTATTGATCTGATAATGGGAAATATTATGCAGTAACAATTATTGAAACAACAATAATATAAAATATCAACGCAGTAATTATTGAACCAATAAAATAAAATATTGAACAGTAATTACTGTAAAAATTATTGAGTAGTGCCTTCTTACGTAAGAATCAATAATTCAAAAATATTATGCAAAACCGTGTGCTACTGTGCAACCACGCGTATTACTGTATTTTAACCACCGGGTATTCCAACAGTGTTAACAGTAACAACTACGCCGTTATTTTTAAAAACTCAAACTTGTCATTTTCTTCATCCGACAGTTATTCTGTTATGGGGCCCACAAATGACTGCGCCGTCGTACGAATATTCCCCGACAACAAGAATATTCCACGAGCAAACGAATATTCTCCGACAACAATGATTATTTTATAACCACTTGCTTATTTTGTAAAATATGCACATTTCACCCATAACCAAAGAATTATATCAAATTAACACTTTATTATTCACAATAATAAATAGATAAAAATTAATTTTATTTATAATAAGTTGGGGTCTTACAACCTCCCCTCCTTATAAAATTTTGTCCTCGAAATTGGCGTACGTACCTGGTGTATCGAAAAGGTGCCTCGCTTCCATTTCCGATTCCAACACCCAGGTCATTTCTTCAATCGCATGGTTACGCCACAAAACCTTAACTTGTGGTATAACCTTTGTGCAGTATGACATGCTCTTTCCTATCCAAGATCTTGACAGGTACATCCTCGTACGTTAAATCTTCGGCTATGTCGTCTGGTTCTAACGCAATAATATGATTCGGGTCAGTCCACATATTTACGTAACATCGATATGTGAAAAACGTTATGAACACGCGACAAACTTAGTGTTAAGGCAAGTCTATAGGCCATAGTTCCTACTCGATCGAGGATTTCAAATAAATCGAAGCCTTGAGCTTTCTTTTCTTCATCGATTCTTACTTCTAGAATAACGCATTCTTGTACCTTCTTCTTTATATTCATCAGCTTTGGTGTGTAGCTTGAGCAGTTTTAACTTTATCGATTAAAGTCGATTCTACTCGTATATTCGTTATCTTCACGTGGGTCCCTAGAGTCTTTAACTCTATCTTCATCATTTGTAAGTTATACGAAATGGGTTTTTGTGTTAACAATGTCGCACTCGTAAACGCATATGATCTTCTACTCAACGCGTCAGCTACCACATTCGCTTTCCCACGATGGTATTGAATGGTACGATCGTAATCTTCAACAGCTCGAACCAACGTGTTTGGCGCATTATACGTTCGTTTTGGTTGAAGAAATATTTAAGGGTTTTAGAAATGGGTTTTGTACTGGGGTCAATACAAGATTTGATTTCACGCTTTAGGGGTAGGCTAAAAAGTCCTTCAGGAATACGTCAGGAAATTCACTAACAACAGAAATAGCATTCAAATCTGACGTATTTTTGTTTAAATCCATGAAATGGGCTAAGAAAGCTTGACATCCGTTTTTCAATAAACGAATGGCTTAATGGCTTGATATGAAAGTGTTTGACTTCAATGATTTGGTTGTTTGAATTCGCATAACAGGTTGGTTAGGAATATGAAAACTAAGAACCTTACGAAAATAATCAATTTTGGCATGATGATTGGTTGACCAATCAATCCCTAAAATCACATTAAAAGCAAATATCTTTAAAGAGATAAGATCAACAGGTAATGTGATTGTGCCCACTTGGATCGAACAAGATTTATAAACAGTGGATATGATAAAAGTTTCTCCTAACGGAGTTTCCACAGATAAGTCAAATTCTAATTTCTCCGGAGTCAAGTTTAAACGTTGAGTACAAGCAGGAGAAATAAAAGAGTGGGTAGAACCGGTATTTAATAAGGTATAAACTTTTCAAGAATTTATAATTAATTAACCCGTGCTAACCTCGTTCGGGTTACTCGCTCTTTGAGAAGTCACAAAAAACGCTCTTCCTGAAACCACCGACTTTGTTTTGTCCATATCCACCTTTGGTGCCATCGTCCCAACTGGACTTGATTTTGCTACAGGACAAAATTGAGCTATATGGCCATCTTTTCCACAACTAAAACATATCTTGGAAAGATGTGAATAGTTTGGACTTATATGTCCCTCCTCTCCGCATCTGTAGCATCTAACTGGCGGTCGTTCTCCTCCCCTAGAATTTGTTGCTGTTGCCGACGTCTTCTCGTCATCGTTAAATCTTCTCTTCTTGAAATTTCCACTTGAATCATTTCATCTATTATCTTGGCCATGATTACCACCGAAGTGGTTACCATTTCTGGCATGATAATTTCCTCCATGATGGTTATCATTGTTCCGATGACCGTTGCCACCGGTACGTACGATTATTATCGTGTTGTTGCTCGTTATCCTTCGGTTAGGGCTGGCTAATTATCGCGTTCCAATAACTACATCTGAATATAAACAAAGTTTATGAGAAATGAGGTATTGACGTATTTCGGGTTTCAAACCTCGCAGAAACATTCGCATCATTCTCTTCTCATTATCAACCAAATGGGATGCAAATCGGGATAACTCAGCAAACTTAGCTTCGTACTGCGATACGTTCATATTGTTTTGCTCCTAGTTTGATGAACTCAACCATCCTTCATGTGACGAATACTTTCGGGTAAGTACTTGTCGTTAAACAATTCTTGGAACTTCTCCCAAGACATCTTCAGTGCGGCAGATTGAGTACGCTTTACAGATTTCCACCAGTAATCTGCCTCTCCTCGCAACATGAAGGTGGCAAAGGGAACCTTTTGCTCCTCAGAAGCATCCCAAGACATCAAATATCTTGGTGATCTGCTTTATCCACGTCTCTGTCGTAAGTGGTTCTGGCTTTCCTCAAAAATTCTAGGTGGTCCCAACTCCTTGAACTGCTTGGTTGTGACAGACCGCGCGTTGCTATCACTTCCACCCTGTATTTTGTAAACGAGTCTCCCTCGTCTGATTTTGCATGAACTACAAAAATCTCCTAAATATTCCATCATTCATCGTTTGTTCGGTAGTGTTGTTTACAAGAGGAATATTGTCTTCATGTTGCACATTCTCCTAGGTAGTGATTAAAGGTGTCTCCACTGTCTCATTCACTCCATCGTTAATATTTTCCTGCTGACATTCTTAAATACTTACCATAAAATAAGGGTTAATTAACATATCACATATTAACCATATGCTCTGACTGACCAACCAAATAACAAATAAGGTCATACTAGCGAAGGAATTCCCCGACTCTCCCCTCCTAGTTCTTGCCTCACATCTCAGCCAGCGATCATATCCCTAAGCTCTCGTACCAACTGTGACTTTTGACACCAACTTGTGTCAGCACCTCACAATGATACATATCAGTTTGCCACCGCAGAACGGCGTCCCCTACGGAGAGTCTGGTTTCGGTGCATTCCCCATCAACAGGATGTCACCAGATAGAGGCTCGGGGCTCTTTTTTTATAGCTTGTGATACCAACTGTGACGCCCCCAAAATAGGTATCCATCACCCATTCTGAGTCGCCAAATACATGGTACATAAATAAATACAACTTCAGTAATACAATTGTCGTGCAAAATACGATAACACATATACTGTGAGTTTAAATACAAATATTATCTTCTAAACAATATCCACACTCAAATAAGTCCTCATTACAAATATTGATACACTATTTTATAAAATAGTGAGGACTACTAAAATATCTTTCTAGAACCATCACTCTATACCCCGGCCAGTTCCTGCTATGTTCTCACCTCCTGAGAAGAAAAATGGAACAAAAAGGAAAATGGTGAGCTCAACTAGCCTAGTAAAGAATATTATGACTAAGATAATATACAACAAATTATCATTAGTCTTCAACAGGAAAAATCTGATAAAATATAATAAACAACAAGTTTTAGATCAACAACTGCAGCGTAAACAACAATCCATTAGAAGAGTCAAGTAGAGAATGAGTTCTACTATATTCTAAGATTTAAAAGTCCATCATCAATATTTTATCCCTGTAACAACAATCAATATACATCTTTAATCAAATATTCATCTTTGCACTACAGGCCAAAGATATTCATTTGTATCACCAGTTGGTCATGTTCATCTCAACATCTGTTCATCTTTGCACTACAAGCCAAAGATATTCATTAGGTAATCATTCATCTTTGCACTACAGGCCAAAGATATTCATCAGTTAATCATTCATCTTTGCACTACAGGCCAAAGATATTCAGTAATATCATCATTTAGGACTGAGGATGATGAAAAATATATTAGAGATTCGTATTACAGTTTATCCAAGATCAATAATACTCCATAATAACCAATTTCGAAGAAAAATTCAAGAATAAAGATCAAAACATGGATACAATCAAAGATAGTAACCATAATAAACATCTTGGATAAAAAGGAGAAAATTTCATTTTTCGGTGAATAGTGCCGTATTCGTGAATAGTGTCGTATATGTGAATAGTAACCCCGACACAAAAAAGTTCCAAATTTTAAAAAAAAATCAGACCAATATTTCGGCATAATGATATTGAAGAAAATAATATCATTTATGAAGAAATAACATCCCTTACCTCAAACTAACAATACTTCTGATCGGAATATCGGATATGAGGCTAAATGAAACTTATGTTGAATAGCAACTCTCAAAGTATCAAAATACTCACAAAATACGCTCAATAATATAGAGAGAGAAAGAGAGAAAACTTATTTCTGGTGTGATTTTTAATTCTAACTTAGCCCTCTTTTTATAGGAAAATGTTAGCACGCCGAAGCAGACTTGACCTGCTACCTGATGGCTTTACCTACTAGTATTGCCACCTACCACATTTAAATAAAATTCAGCACATTTCTTCACCAACCAAAAGAGGGGCCCACTAATTCTAGAATTTTTCACTAAAATGATAAATTTTGAAATTTTAACAATTTATGAACCAGTGCACCTCTTAAAATTTATAACAAATTATACGTTCATTTTTAACGGTTCAAAATTTGTGGACATATACTTAACTTATATATGTATAACATATCCAAAAATCACAACGATCCAACGGTCCGATTAAAAATTATAACTCATGCAATATATCTCAAAAACACTAGGTTTAATTTTAATACATCCATTCCGAAAAAATACTGATAAAACACCTCAACCTTAATTCCTTCATTTTTAACCACAATAAATATATCCAACATTTATATCCACATAAAATAAATATTTCCTTATTATATGTATCAATAATTAATTATTCACAAATAATATTACAGAATCACATTTATGATAACCAGACAGTTCCCAGGAAAGAGGGGGCTTTCGATAAGGATTACTCCTTACTGACGCGCAATTAGGTGACCAAACCTCTCCTTGACAGAACTTTCTAGACATTGCCAATAATGCTATCTAATAATATTATTCAAATAATATGAATTATTGATTTGATAATGAGAAATAATGTGCAGTGACAATTATTGAAACAACAATAATATAAAATACTTAATGCAACAATTATTGAACCAATAAAATAAAATATTGAACTAATAATTACTGTAACAATTATTGAGTAGTGTCTTCTTACGTAAGAATCAATAATTCAAAAATACTGTGCAAAACCGTGTGCTACTGTGCAACCACGCGTATTACTATATTTTAACCACCGGGTATTCTAACAGTGTTAACGGTAACAACTATGCCGTTATTTATAAAAACTCAAACTTGTCGTTTTCTTCATCCGACAGTTATTCTGTTATGGGGCCCACAAATGACTGCGCCGTCATACGAATATTCTCCGACAACAAGAATATTTCACGACCAAACGAATATTCCCCGACAACAATGATTATTTTATAACCACTTACTTATTTTGTAAAATTTGCACATTTCACCCATAACCAAAGCATTATATCAAATTAACACTTTATTATTCACAATAATAAATAGAGAAAATTTGATTTTATTTATAATAAGTTGGGGTCTTACAAGCAAGACCATAAACAAAACTTATACACAAGCTCAATCCAGAATGAAAGAAAAGTGTACCAGAGAAAGTCACAAAGTGAACATGTAAGACACCAACTTTTTATGAATAAAGATTTAATTTTTTCTGAATAATATTCTAAATAGTAATGGTGATAATTTAATAAATGATATAGTTATATATGATATGCGTAAATTTTACAAAGCAAGCAAATTGTCATAAAATATTCGTTTTGTCTAAGAATATTCGTTTGGTCGAGGAATATTCTTTTTTTCGGGGAATATTCGTACGACGACGCAATCATTGATGGACCCCACAACGGAATAACTGTCGGATATAGAAAGTGGCACAAATAACATTTTTATAAAAATAACGGCAAAACTTTTACCGTTAAACTGTTGAAATACCCGATGATAAAAGTATAGTAATACGCGTTGTTCCACTAGTGATACACGGTATTGCACAGTAGCACACGGTATTGCACAATATCTCAGATTATTGATTCTTACGTAAGAAGTCACTCAGTATTCAATAATTGCCACACTAATTACTGCACTAGTATCTCATATTATTGATTCAATAATTGTTACAGTAGCATCTGCACAATATTTTATATTATTAAATCCATAATTGACACGATACATTTACTCATATTATTATTAGCATTATGGACAATGTCTAGAAAGTTCTGTTGAGAAAAGGAGTTAGATTATTTAATTGTGCGCCAGTAAGGAAAAATCCTTATCGAAAAGTTCCCTCTTTCCTGGGAACAATCTGGTTGTCAATATTGTGAGTTATAATATTAATAATAAATAATTGTAGAAAGATTAAAAATGTGTTGATTGAAGATAAGTGAATTGTGGTAAATATTTATTCAATTTTTGATATAAATGGAGGGGTTTGTCATTATACGTTTGTTGTAAGTTTGACTTATTCTATGAGACTCATATGTTATCATATAAGAGTCACTTTCGCCAATAGTACTTGTCTTTACCATATGTCAAACCACTTGTCTTTTCGCATTACAGACGTCAAACCACTTGCATTTTCGCATTACAGGCGTCAAACCACTTACCTTTTCACATTACTGGACTTCAAGCGACTTGCCCCTTCACATTGCAAGGGCTAAGCTAGAATTTTTCTATAAATAAAAGTTTATTTATTTCTTCATTCTCACCAATTCACTAAAGCTATAGAGAGAAACTATAGAAAGAGAATAAGAGAGAAAGAAGAAGAGTATTTAAAAAGCAAACACACACCACCAACACAAAGTTCTGGCACTACACTAGTGCAGTATCTAGTCTTTTATTAAGGTAAATGATGTTATTTTCTTCATACTCATAAGGGTTGTCATTCTATTTCTTATTAAACTGTGGGAATAATCTGTCTACGCGGATTATCGCATGCCTTGTGAATAACCCTTCGTATTCATTCTTTATTAGTTGTGGAAATGATTTATCTACGCAGATTAATTATCGCACGACGGCTGAAAATCTATTTGCAGTTTCGTATATTCTTTCATACTCCATATTATGTAAGTGATATTATTTCATTTTATATTCCTAAATCTAAACTTACTATAGTAAGTATTGCTTCTATAATTTCTGAAATAATTAGAAATTTCTTGAGGTTTATGCTTCATCTAATATCATTTCATTAGAATATTGGTCTGAACTTTCTTATTAAATTTTAATCTTTTCATGTCGGGGTACTATTCATCCTGGGTACTATTCATGTCGGGGTACTATTCATACCGGAGTACTATTTATTATGGGTACTATTCACATCATAGTACTATTCACGACAAAATTTTATTTTATTTTCTTCTCCAAATTCTTTTTGAAATATGAATCTTAAATGTCATTCTTGAATTTTACTCCACAATTAGAGATCATCTTGACAATTTGGACATTCTTGAACTCTGGATAAATTAAATTATAAATCTCTAATATTTATCCTTGATCTCACTTGATTCATTCTTTATATCATTGTCATCATCCTCATGCTTATATTGTGGTGAAAGTCATCTTTGGCCTGTAGTTCAAAGACGGACTGTTGATTGGTATGATTATGACCAGAAATTATGTATTGGTATAATCATGACCTTTAATGTTATAGGCAAAAGTTTGTGGTGAAAGTCCTCTTTGGCCCGTAGTGCATAGATGGACAAGTGTTTGGCATGATCATGATCACTGGTGATACAAACGATTATCTTTGGCCTGTAGTACATAGATAATTCGTTGATTAGAAATAATTATTGATTTGTGTTACAGGGATAAAATATTGATGATAGACTTTTAAATCATAGAAGATAATAGACATCATGCTCTACTTGACTCTTCTAATGGATTGTTATTTTCGTTGTAGTTGTTGATCTAAAACTTGGTGTCTATTGTATTCTATCAATTTTTTCCTTGTTGAGTACTAAGGATAATTTGTTCTACATTATCTTAGTCATAATATTCTTTACTAGGCTAGTTGAGCTCACCTTTTTCTTTCATTGTTCTCTTCAGGAAATGAGAATATACTTGGGACTAGTCGGGGAATGGAATAATGGTCTAAGATGGTTACTGTGACGCCCCCAAAATTAGGTATACATCACCCATCTTGGGTCGCCAGATACATGGTACATAATTCAAATACAACTTACTAATACAACTGTCGTGTACAATACGACAAAACATAAACTGTGAGTTTGAATACAAATATTATTTACTAGAGATTATACAAACTCAAAAGGAGTCCTCATTACAATTATTATCACACTATTATACAGAATAGTGAGGACTACTAATGTTATCCTCTGGACCATCACTCCGTTCCCCGACTCGTCTCAGCTATATTCTCATTTCCTGAAGAGAACAATGAAAGGAAGGGTGAGCTCAACTAGCCTAGTAAGAAATATTATGACTAAGATAATGCAGAATAAATTATCATTAGTCTCCAACAATGTTAAACTAATAAAATACAATAGACATCAAGTTTAACTGCAGCGGAACAAGCAATCCATTAAAAGAGTAAAGTAGAAAATAACATCTACTATCTTTTATGATTAAAAAGGTTTTTCATCACTGTTATCGCTGAGACTCGGCTTAATAAATATTCCACATCATCGAATCACCCATGCACTACGGCCAAGGATATTCTTTAGTATCACGACCACAATTATCCATGCACTACGGGCCAAGAATATTTGTGTATTCATTAATGGTTATGATCATGCCAACAACTGTCCATCAATGCACTACGAGCCAATGAGAACTTTTACCACATCATTTGTAACATTACGGTCATGATTACACCGAATAATCCCTGGTCATAATCATACCAAGTCCATCTATGCACTACAGGCCACAGATGACTTTCAACAAAATATAAACATGAGGATGATGACAATGATATAAGAATTCAATAAAATAAGTTCAAGAATTATTTTATCCATGAATTATTAACGTCCAAATTGTCAACATGATACTGTTTTATAGAGTAAAATTCAAGAATGATCAGAAGAATATTTCCTATGAAAAGATACTGGATGAAGCGCAAATATCAAGGATATTCTACTAATTTCATGGAGTATAGAAGTTGAAAACTTTAACCAACTGAGTATAATAAATAATGGAATAACAAAAGAAATCACCATGCATGCGGTACTTCGCATAGACAGGTTATTCCTAACAGAATAATAATAACGGAACCAGGTCAGGCAAAATTTGCACCGACAGGATGTTCCAACAGAATAATAAAGACGGAACCAGGTCCGGTGTAAAACACACAGACAGGATGTTCCAACAGAATAATAATAAGACGGAATCAGGTCCGGTGTAAAACACACAGACAGGATGTTCCAACGGAATAATAATAAAGACGGAACCAGGTCCGGTGTAAAACACACAGACGAGATGTTCCAACAGAATAATAGAAGAATGTCACCAAGTATAGGGTAGACCGCGTATACAGGTTATTCCAACAGAATAATAAGAAATAGAATAACAACAGTTCTCTTCATGAATAAGAAAGAATAACACCCCTTACGAGTACAACAAATAATAATCCCTACCTTAAGAAGAAGAGTACTGGATATATAAGTAGTGAAGTAGCAGAATACTTTCTTCTTTTCTCTCTATAGTTTATCTCTCTAGAGTTTCAGTGAATTCGTAAGAAAATAATGAATGAATGAGCTTCTATTTATAGAAAAATGGAATGCTTAGTAACTAACTCATGAACGGTCGAGATTGATTTACTTTAATCTGACGGTCCATATTTAAAGCAAATTTTTTTAAATAAAATATAATATATTCTATTTATAATCTAATAAAACGAATAACTTTATAAAAGATTTTACTATGCAAACACTATGCAGGCACTATGCATAATAAAATATAATATATTCTAATTATTGTCTAATAAAACAGATAACTTTATAAAAGTATTCTGTTTTATATAAAAAGATTTTCTGTATTATTACATTAATAATACCAACAAAACTGAGTGACTTATCACTTAAGCATCAATAATTAATACTGTGTGCTACTATGCAACCACGCGTATTACTATACTTTTAACACCGGGTGTTTCAATAGTTAACGTAAAACTTCCGCCGTTATTTTCATAAAGTATTTTTGTCATTTTCTCAATCCGATAATAATTCCGTTGTGGGGTCCACCAATGATTGTGTCATTGTACGAATATTCCCTGTTAAAACGAATATTCCCGACCAATCGAATATTATATAACAACTTGCATACTTTGCAAAATTTATAAATATTACCCACAACTATTATATCAATTTCACTCCATAATATTCAAAAATAATATTTATAGAAAATTCATCTTTATTCAAAAAGTTGGGGTTTTACAGTTACTATAGTAGTATTTACTATTCTATAAAATAGTGTGATAATAATTGTAATGAGGACTTTATTAGAGTTTATATATTGTATACGAGATAATATTTGTATTGAAACTCACAACTTATATTTTATCGTATTTTACACGACAGTTAATAGTTGTATATAAGAAGTTTGTATGTAAATTTTGTACCATGTATTTAGCGACTCAGAATGGGCTATGTAAACCTATTTTGGGGGTGTCACATAACATATTATTAGTTATACCCCCCGAGGATCCAATTCTATAAGGACTTTCCAATCCCCGATTGTCATCATGAAACCTGCAAAACCTGTTGAAAAATTAGGCAGCCATGATTCATCGCAGCCCAAGATTGTAACATAAAAAACTTGAGTTGGAGAAGCGATCCCGACTTGCAACACCTCCATCTGATTCCACTAAATCAAGAAAACAGTCGAACAAATAGCAGGTAGAGTCTAGTTCTCCAGGTGGGAGACGTCGAGCCAAAATCATCAAACTTACAGCATAGTGATGATCGTATTAGTGAGATCAGTTGTAAAATGAGGAATTTGAATTACAGAGAGAATGAGAATTTTGGTTATTAACTGAAATAACCGAATTGAAATTCGGTTATTCGGTAATTCGGTTATTTTTTAGTTTAGTTAGTTATTCGGATAGTGAAATTTGAAAGATTTCGATATTTAGTTATATCCGAATAAACTATTCGATTTGGACATAACCAAATTACTCACCCCTAATCCGAAAGGTCACCAACCCCTCCTATAAATAGATAGGGGGTAGCCCATTCAATTCATTCATTTTCTCTAGCATTCAAGCATAATAGAGCATTCTACTCTTTATTTCTTCATCAGTTTCCTTAGTTATTTTTTGAGAGAGAGTCAGAACATTTCTTTGGTTCGTAGAGTATACTTTTTATAGTGTTGCTAAAGTATACATTGTCATTGTATATTGGGAGATAAGTTCTATCAACTCTGAACACCGTAAGGAGTGCATAATTGTCTTAAAGACATAATAGTACCAAGTACTAGCCTTGACAAATTAAATTATGCAATTTGAGATAAGTTAAATATATATATAGGGCTATATGTATATACACAGCTGTGTATTACACAGTAGACCTATGGCGACAGATTTTTTGGGCTATAACGATGGTAAACTGTCGCCATAGCCCAGAATAGCTATGACGACGGATGAAACCGTCGCTATAGCTCAAAAAATCGTCGTCATAGCCTACTGTGTAATACACAGCTGTGTACATATATTTTTCCCATATATATATATATATATATATATATATATAT
Organism: Panax japonicus; assembly: GCA_020205505.1. NCBI lineage: Eukaryota > Viridiplantae > Streptophyta > Magnoliopsida > Apiales > Araliaceae > Panax > Panax japonicus. The sequence goes on along the minus strand of CM035111.1, from coordinate 54,805,256 downwards.
ATATATATATATATATATAGTTTCCATTCTGTTTTCATAACAGATATATGTACAATTTTTTGAAATTATGCCCATTTCTTTTATCAATGTTTATATCTTCAATTTGACATGCTCTATTAATTGGTTATTAATGTAGTGCATGCTTTATCTCTATACCACTTGCACTAAAAAAACTAAGCCAAATAATAATTTTTATAACTATACCTCTATATATTTAGTTATAACCTCTCAATATAAGAATAAAATTAATTTGGTCCCAACACTATGACTAAATAGAGGTTTAACTAGAACTGATATAAAACATACTTCTTAAATAAAACACCTCTCTTAAATAGCATACATTTATTAAAATTACATCGTTTTAAAGATTCTTTTAAAAAAACAAGTGGAGCTGCAGGTGAGCATTTTTATAAAAAAAATAAGTGGGACCACTCTCTTTTAATATTATTTTGTTTTTTAAAATAATCTTTAAAACGACGCAATTTTAATAAAAATATACTATTAAGAGAGTTATGTTATTTAAGAGATATACTTTAGATCCATTCTGAAGGTTTAACTATATATATTCTGTGATACATGGTGTGGTATCTCTTATTGCACTTACAATAAAATATCAATAAATGAATGTTGGATAAGATAATAACTTTGTTTAGATAATAGTTTCTTTGGGTTCTGATTTGGGCACATGTACTAAAGTAATAACCTTGCTAAATGTATTAAGTACTAAATTTTAATTTTTTTTAAATCCTTTATGGCCCAAATAAATATAAATTAATAATTACTAAATTCCATACAAAAATTTATATATATAATCCAACTTTTTGTAATAATATCTATATAATAGACTCAAACTTTTTAATCAATAAACAATATCCATACAAAGTCATTTTTTTCTAAAAATATACATTTAAAGATATTTGTTTTTTCTTTATACCTAAACCAATTCAACAACATCCTTAACTTTTTGTAGTGCACTGTGCATACACAACTTTCAGAATATTTTGCTTGTGTTGTAGCAAGTAGTTATTTAATGGGATTATTGTTTGAAAGACTTCTTTTAACCAAACATTTGGGAGAACCTTCTGTTTTTCAAGACATTATAAGTTTTACCAATTCATTTTAATTTATCTAGATTCAAGTTAATACATTAATTGTTGTCTCTTGATTTTTCTGATCACATACATAAATTGAAAAAATCCATCTAAAATAATAAATAATAAATTATTCATTTATTGATAAATAAATAATATCGCTAAAGTAATATTTTTTTTTCCGATTAACTTCTTTTATCTAAGCATTAAAACTCAATTTTTTTTCCTATGGTTTTGGGCTTTTTTGCATTAAATTCATTAGTTAGTACTAGTATAGGAGTATATTTTTCTTAAATAGAAAAAATGTGTTCATGGGCAAACAACCTCCATTGTTTAGAATATAAATTATGGCAGGATAATATCATTACTAGACTTGGCAAACGGGCTAGGTTGGACCGGCCTAAATGGGTCGGGCCAAAATGATCCAAGTTTTGGTGGTCTGAAAAAGTGAAGCACAAAGCCCGTGTTTTAACGGCCGGCCCGACCCGCGGGCTTTGACGAATTTATAACCAAATTTTGAAATATTTATGGGCCGAGCTCAAACGGGACGGGCCGTCACTGGGCGAGGACAAAACGACCCATGTTTTCATGGGCTGAAAAAATAAAGCCCAAAGTTTGCGTTTTGGCGAGCGGGCCGGGCCGGACCGGACCGCGGACTTGAGCCAATTTTGTCAAGTCTAACCATTACATCTGACTCTATGGCAACCCTTCCGACGCCTATATCGGACACTACGGTGACCCTAGTGTATGTTGAATTTATGCTTGATGAGGAGGACTAAATATAATATATGTCATGGTAGATTTCTCTCAGCGTGGAATTATTGCTCCTCTGTCTTATTGTCTTGGTTACAATTAATCAAAACATGAATGTCATGGACGGTAGCTAAATTTTGGACGGCCCAGATGATTTATTAAGAGGAGCAGATTTTGTGAGCCGCCTTTGACATTCAAAGGGGCCTATTGATGCGTTGGTGTGTAATCAAGGTGTATTTGTACCGCAGGAGCTGGAGAGTCGGGAACTGGATGAATTTAAGTTTATGATTGATGTTAATGTGATGGGAACGTTTCATTTGACATATCAAAGCTTCTTTACCTGGAATGAAGAACCGTTCCGGAAGGGGACCGGCTTCAATTGCTATAATGTCCTCCCAAGCTGGGCTGGTCTGGTCAGGTGTGCATTCATATTTTTGTTTGATTATATTGAAATTTCATATTTTTATGCTGGATGTGTTGGGATTTAGGAATTTTTTTGACGTCTTAGCGAAGTCCACAATAGATTGATGCTTTTCCTAATTAAAAAGATAAGATGGACGATGAAGTAGTGCTGATATGTAAATAAATTTTTAATTTTTCCTCTTTAGCCAAATAAAGACCCCAATACAAATGAAACACTTGTAACATACCACATGCTATTTGCACATTAATCTTAATCTATGGATAATTCAATTCACGATAACCAACATTCTACCATGGCTTAATAGTAAACTTGTACACGATCCACAAGAAACAATTCTTTTTTTATGATACTAATATAAAATGACGTAATGTCCTCGAGTTTACCATCATAATTTCATAATGATGCCTGCGGTATGTTTTTTGGTTCAGCATATCAACATTTGCCTAACCCCTTGAAAAGATGATTGCGGTTGAATTTGGGATTTCAAGGCAGCTTTAGGCATCAAATTGTGGAGCTGGGTCAGTTTCTCTAACTCTCATGTTTGCAGCTTTTACATACAATTCATGGGATAAATAACTTGATGAATCATTGATTATGTCAACCGCCAACATTGGACCAGGATCAATATGCAAAATGAAACTGCTAATTCTCTCATTTAAATTTAACAGTCTGTAGCAAAGGAGAACATATTTTCATTTTGCTAGAATTTTCTCTTTCTTCTTTACAACTTTGGTGAGAATGAACGAAGTGACTGCATATGCTTGGATATTCTCTTTTTCTTAAAAATAAAAATTATTTATTTATTTGTGCTTGGATACTTGAAATAACATGTACTAGTTAGTTGTTAGTTAAGAGTTAGTAGGGTGAAGGGCCCATTGGGGTAATTTAAGGGCTATGCTGTGACTCTGTGACCATGGAATCCCTTCTTGTTAACAATTTGTTGACCTGTGTGAGTATATTCTGAAATCACTGGTATATGAACTCCATGTGCTATCATGTGAACATAATTTAATTAACATAAAAAGTTGCAGCATTCAACTTGACTTCTGAAATTCTGTCTCGTTAAAATTGGTTATTTGGCCCGTGACTGGATCAAATTCTTAATATTCAATAGTAATAAAAAAACAAAACAAATAGGGCAAATTCAATTAGAATGTGTTCTGAATTTGATTCATAGACTAACCAATTTTCTATGGACGAATCTTTGTATTCATAGATGAGCATGAAATCAATGTAATCGGTTCAACTGTTTTTTCCTATTTAAATCCATCCATCCATCCATCCATCATGGAATCTCACCATGTCAACATAATAATACATCCAAGCCTTTAATACATAACCAAAAAAATGTGATACCATACAATTCCTTAGCCTCTATTTTGTTCATTCAGCATACAAATTCACCTCTCATGGTGATGGTGATGGTACTAATGTTTCTAAGGTCTCCAAGACTTGTACCATCGATGGCCGATTTTTAGGGTAACGGTCAAGACATTTAAGAATTAGTGAAGATACAACTGATAGCATTGCACCCTTTGGAAAGTCATCCGTCAGTGATGGATCTAATATCCTCATCACCTTTCTCTTATCGGCAAGGAAAGGCATAGCCCAATCTACCAACTTTTGCATCTCTCTGGGCTGTTTACGATCAATCACCCTCCTGCCTGTAAGAAGTTCCAGGAAAACCACTCCAAAAGAATAGACGTCGCTCTTCATATCCAAATGACCTGCCCCAATTGAAGTTTTTTAAGTATCATGATTTTTACTCCGTATTTAAAGTTTATTTAGCATAACGAACCATATCTTTTATCCCAAGCTTATTAGTAAGGCTGTAATACGAACCAAACAGTTCGAGTTGAATTTGTACTCGTTAGACTAAAAGTTCGATTCGAGCTCGACTCAAAATATAAATGATTCAAATATGAATAAATTTTAATGTTCAATAAATTACTCGAACATATTTAAATTGCAATTTTCTATTGATACCCTGATCATATTCGTTCGAAAAGTTCAAACTGTTCGAGGTCGATTCAAGATTGTGCTAGACTCGGTAGCTAAACAAGTCTCAATCAAAACTTATTTCATACCCGACAAATTTGTGAATCAAATCTGAACAATTTAATAACTTGTTAGCACATACGCATTCGTGAAGACCAAGGATCTAACCAATTTAAATTTAAGGTTATGAATTTTACATATTTTAAGAGAACTATCTTAAGTTGTTTAGTAAGTTTAAAAAAAGATGCAACCTTCCATAGTTGATAGTTCCATTACAAATCTACAATATCTCATTGATACTTTAGTCGTTACATGATCCGGAAAAGAGAGGAACTTTTTTCTTACTTTTCTTTTTCAAATATTAAGGTTTGTGTAAGACACATAAAATTAAGTCGAGAAATGACAAATCTATATGCACACATATGTACTCATATAGTTTTAACTTTCAATATAAGGCATTTGTGGGGTTGTAAACAGCCTCGACCAAAATAAAAAAGCACATGACTACTTATAAGATACAAATTTGTACAATATAATTATATAAACATAAAATTAAAAAAAAATACCAGTTTTCGTAGTAACACATGAAACAAAATCTCTCAGCATTTACTCCCTCCGTTCTCAAAACTGGACTTCAAATATATAAAAAAAATTGTCTACAAAAGGAAGTCTAAAGGTACACAAATCAAAAGGAGTATAAAATATGTATAACTCAAAAGTTCTCTTAAATGGGGTGTACTAAGTTTAGAAAAGACAAAGATTCATTAGTATAGTTAAACGTTTATTTTGGACATCCGTTTGAGAACGGAGGGAGTATAATTTTTAAGAAATAATAATTTTGATAGAATAAGATAATGAATTTATATAAATAAAGGAGTGATTGTTTACATAAAACAAGGTTTGTAAATATATATACAAAGGGTAAGAATGTCAATGAAAGCCTAATGTTAACGGTATTAACAAGCAAGTGAGAGTTTACAACTTTTTTAAACCACAAATGGTTAAAAGACCCACATGTGGTGAAATGTAAAAATGTGTAAAGCATAAGTAGTAAATTACATTATACCCAAATTTAAGAGGTAATGTATACAGAAGCACATATATTATTCTTATTCGGAAATATTACAATCTCTTCCTTTTTTTATTTTCTTTCAACCTGGATGTCTTATATTGGTTCAAGTACAAATAACAATGCTGATGCACCACCCGTGTATTTACGACATGATTCACAAATCAGTAGGTCAGATTACTAAACCTGATGTACAAAATTTTGGAGGAAAAGAAGAAGATGTGTGAATGGATTAATGATATAAAATATCAATGGGAGTAATACTTTTTCTTAAACTTGAGTTCTTAAGAGGAAATAATTATACAGAAATCTCCACCAGTCTTTAGGGTTTTGTTTTTTAATAATCTACAGAATTATCTCCAGCCAGCTCAATCCGTAATTATTATCAGCTTCATTAAAAAAAAGTAATTAGGAGTTGGACTAAAGCATATCAGTTGCTATTTTAATTACCAATTACAAGTTCCATGGTTAAGCATTTAGACCTTCTTGATACTTCATAAATTATGAATTATGATTAGGTTGATACCAACAAACAAATGAAGAAACAAGGAAACTTACCAGTGGCCACATACTCGGGAGCCGCATAACCATAGGTGCCCATGACACGTGTTGAGACGTGTGTGTCACTGTTTACTGGACCTATCTTTGCCAGTCCAAGATCGGAAAGCTTAGCATTAAATTCCTGACATTTATTCCAAAACATGAAGATATCAAACTATAATAACTTCTTGATCATAATAGATTCAACTATATAATATTTCAAAATTACTCAACCTCATACCCCATCCAGCAATATATCAGAGGTCTTAAAGCTGCGGAGAATGACTTGCTCCTCTGCTTCGTGAAAGAAAGCAAGGCATCTACCTGCTCCTATCAATACTTTAAGCCGTACAGACCAGGGAAGTTCTGCTCTCTCTGCAAATATAGTATATGCATCATATAGTTACATCACTAACATTTGCTGAAACTATTCAAGTACTAATTGCTTTTCCTATTTTTTAAGCTTACCATAAATTTAGCAATTCTCAATAATATAAATATATACCTTCTAAAAAATTGTTCCAAACTGTAATCCTCATTATTTAGTCATTTCACTAATGTAAAGAGTACTATATATATGGAGTGTTTAGAAGTATTGCTTACTGTAGAGGTGATTATCTAAGCTTCCCTTCTGCATGTATTCATAAACAAGGAGGAGTTCCTTGTCTTCCCGGCAATATCCCAAGAGCTTAACAAGATTGGGATGACTATAATTTCCCAAGAATTTTATCTCCGTCTGCACCAACAACTTCAAAAACAAATCTAAACATTCTTCAAAAACAAATCTAAGAGATTCTATAACTAACTATTACGTTTTAAATGACTGTCACGTGTTAAATGTCTGGGTAGTACACATTTCTGAACATTCTTCAAATTCTTTTGAGGATATACTCTACTCCATTTCTGCTTGGTTTTCACTCCTTTCATATGTTCCTCCCTCAAGAATGCATATTGGATGATTCTTTTATGTAACAGCATTGTTGAAATTCATGTGCTCATTTTCTATATGCAACAATTTCTCTCTCTAAAATGTTGAAAGTTCTCGGAACGTTAAGCTCCTATGTGCTATTGCACAAAGATAGATAGACATATATATATATATATATATATATATATATATAGTGGTGTAACTACATACACTATTGTGGGGTCAATTGACCCCACTGAAAAAAATAATTGCTTTATAATGTTAGATACAATTTAAAAATTTTAAGTATTATATATAAATTGACCCCACTAAAATTTTATAAATTTTCTATTATACGGGATTAAATTGAAAATTTATAACTTTGTCAATTAAATTTTAACCACTTATGACACATATCCTCTCAATATATGTATATCTCTCTATAATATTTTAAACTAAATAATAATCTAATTTATATTATTTTTAAAAATAAATAATGAATTAATTACTTATGAACAATTGTGATTAAAAAAATATATTATGAGTCAATATAATATATATATATATATATATATCATATATTATTACTTATTATATTGTCATTGTAATATAGTATATATATACATATATGTGTGTGAAACCCGAAAGTACAAAAGTATTAAAAAAATGGCTTGGGAACACTGCCCCCGAACCCCCGCCAAATTATTTATAGCTTAGTAATAATTTTGACCCTACCAAAAATTATTCCTTCGCCACTATATATATACATATATGTGTGTGAAACCCAAGAGAGTTTCTTTCTCCCAAAGAAATTTGTTCTTTGTCTGAATATATACTCCATAATAAACTGAGTAAAAAAATATTAGAATGCTGAAAGTTACATAATATAGTTGATGTATTTAAACTAGTCTTTATAACACCTGTACGAATATTTTTTAAACAAAGAAAGAAAATATATAAAAGTTAAATGGACTTTCCGCCCATAAAAAAGTTTCATGGAGGCTCAAACATCAAAACTGAGTTACTTCTAAGGAAACGCAATTTTCAACTAAGCCACAATCATTTGTTGATGATAGTAGAAAGTACATATTTATCTCTATTTAGAGATTTAAACAAATAGGTAATATGAAAGGAAAATTACCTGCCACTCTTCAAATCCTTGCAACCTATCTGGATTGTGTCTCTTAACGGCAATGGTCATTCCAACACCAAACTTTGATGGGGCGTAGGTGTTCTCATGGACCCAACCTTTGTAAACCATTCCAAACCCTCCCTCGCCCAACCTCATATCTGGTCCAAAGCCTCTTGTTGCTTTCCTCAACTCAGCTGATGTGAACATTTTCAAATTTGGGGCCTCCTGGATAACACCTTCACCTTTGACCACCACCATGTCATTAGGGATCTTGATATTGTTGCTTCTTCGCTCCCTTGCCTCCTGGGAAACAACTTCATCTTTGACCATCGACATGTTTGCAATCCTGTTATTGTTGCTTCTTCTGTTCCTTGAAGGCTTTGCATCACTCTGTCCTGAAAATGGGAAGGACAATCTAGGTAACATGATTATATGAAAAACTACCACAAACATACCAATGAAAACATATAGAAGAAGACTGATGATTTTGTTTGAAATGTGCGGCAGAAGTTCATCCGAAGCATGTATCCATTTTGTTAACAATGTCAACTCTGTAATGATATTCACAGAAAAGACCTTCTGGTTGTTTAGCTTAGTTATAACAGTGTAAGAAAATTGTTAATATAGCCTTAAAGCAACAGTCTAGCTATATAAAGGATCTGCGTTGAATAAAATAAAATTTGTGTGAAGGAGGTCAACTCAAAAATGAAGGGGTCAAAGAACAACTTTCCAAATTATACAGAACACTGAGAATAGATAGAATTAGCAAAATATAAGGAATCAACTAGGAAAACTACTATGCTATGGAAACAGAGCAAAAACTAAAATACCCCAGTTGGTTACGGGAACTTACAATAACTTTCCACTCAGAAGTTCGTGAAACAAGAACCAAGAAGAAAATCAAAATCAACGTAACAGTGTCATTAAGAAGGGAATCAAAGCTTAATTAGAGAAATATTCTGCAATCAGCTTTCTGATTCTAAAGCTATTGAAGCATGGCAGCAGGATCGCTACCATAATTTTAAGAAGCTGGAGTTGGATGCATGACTACTGCGAAAATAACTATCTTTTCAGAGTGGAGCACAAAAAGCACCTGGTCCAGATGGGCCGCTCTATTAATCTTACCATGACTAGTTGCAATGCAGCATATTAGTGAAACTTAAGTAACAATTTCACCTTATGTTTTAAGAACTGGCACATTCATCTACAAGTAAACTTTCAGAAGTCGACTCTGCAAAGCCAACTACAAATTAATTTAAAAGGTTCTTGACAGAGAATGAAGAAAATAGTCTAGCACAATTTCGCAAAACCAAAACTGGTTTGATTTATGGATGTAATTTTGTTCAGTTCTATAGTTCCGGACCTCCGGTTAGGTCTTGGCTCATATCAGAAAGCAGAAAGTGGTTTCAAGCTTTATGCAATTTATACATTTAGTCTTAAGGTCTTAAGATACTAAATGAGTAATTCATCTGTTGTCCCATTAAGAAGAGACTTTCTGAGAAATAGATTCATCTCAGAAACCAATATATACCCTATATCACTATATTATTGTGAAGAGCCCAACCACTCCAAAATTTCCATGGTTTCTTATCCTCAATTATTTTTGCTGATTCTAGAAACTCAATTGTTAAAATATTTAAGTTTCTCAATGGAACGATGGTACCACTCCATAATTGACCCAACTTAGGGATATATTGCACTTTTACCTTTTTACAGTGGAATATATATATATATATATATATATATATATATATATATATATATGAATGCACACACGTTGGTATATGAAGAGTTTTACCAGAAAACTTCCGAGCTTTGCCAAAAAGAAACATGCCGATCTTTTCCATAAATATCATCCTGGTAGGAGACTGCTCATCGTGATGCCCTCCAGCAGCGTCATTTATTATTCCCTCTTCCAAAGAACAATTTTTATTCTCTTGGTTGTGATTAGCATTCTCCACCTCAACCATTGGAGAACCTAAATGATTAGCATTCCCCCCAACCATAGAGGAATCCACATGCTCTTGATTGTATTTCGTAATCTGCTCCTCCAACTTAGAAGAATTAGCTTTCACATTCACTTGGTCACAATTAGTAATTGGCGTCTCAACTAAAGTATAAATTGTGCCCCTCTCTTGCAAGGCCAATGCCGACTCTAGACCAACCACAACCTCAGCCATAGTTGGACGGAGTTTGCGTGCATTGTGCAAACATTGGATAGCAACTCTCACAAATTCCACTAGGGAATTAGGGCAAGATTTTCCCCTTGATGCATGGGATCAATTATCTGGCTCCAAGTGTCCTTCTTTGAAGCAGTAGTTGCGCCCATCCAGCTAAACCGCGTTGCTCTTCATCCAGACTGTTATCCACTGCCCGTCTTCCAGACAATGCTTCAAATAACACAACACCCAAGCCATACACATCAGATTTCCTAGTCAGTCTGTGAGTTGCGAAATAGTATGGATCCAGATACCTAGGTGTGCCTTTAACATGGGTACTTACATATGTAGAAAATGGCTGATTTGATGGACCAACTTTGGACAATCCGAAGTCTGAAATCTTGGCTGCCATATTTTCATCCAATAGAATGTTTGAACTCTTCACATCGCGGTGTATCACTCTGTGCTGAACACTTGTACCTGTGTGAAGGTAGTCCAGTCCACGTGCAGCCCCAATGCAAATCTTGAGGCGCTGCTCCCATGATAGAGGAGGTGGAGAAGTATCACCTTTCCTAACCCTCTTATGCAGATGATCAGCGAGGGTTCCACGCGGCATATATTCATAAACAAGGATCATCTCATGACAATCGTCGCAGTAACCCACAAGAGAGACTAAATGGCTGTGTTGAAACTTGGAAAGCATCTCAATCTCTGTAAGAAATTCCTTGGGTCCTTGCTTCGACCCGGATTTCAACCGTTTAATAGCAACTGTAGTAGCACCAAAATCAATGATCCCTTTGTAAACCTTCCCGAACCCGCCCTGTCCAATGACCAATTCATCGTGAAAGTTGAATGTGGCCCACTGGATATCACGAAGTGAAAAGCGTCGACATAATTTTTGTAAAGACAATGATAACTGGTTAGTTTGCTGTGTAAATTTTGCTTCTTGGAGTTGTTGAAGCTTATAAACCAAAATATTCAATAGAGTGATCAGAATTATCACTCCATTCGAATTTTGTGTCATTGGAACGGATGTTGAAGCCGGACTAGGAACTGGGAAGATTGTTTTTTGTCAAACAAGAAAGTAATTGTCGGAAATATTATTAACAGGGAGGCAAGGTAGTAGTTTATAGCAAGAACTAACTCAGATCAAAAAGAAAGTAACATAAATCCCAATTTAGAATATAGAAGGAAATATTCTCAACAAGAATTCAAGATCCACAAACATGAAACCAAATTTTGCTTGGTGCAATCTAATGCCAAAACTACGCGGAGTTGACTTGACTTACTGCTGGATTCTCATTCGAGGAACTACTAATAAAAAACTACATTTCCACAACCAACGCTAAAGACACAATCTAATGTGCTTGTTGGAATTTGCAAGTAAATTTTTTATTTTATTTTATTTTTACCAACCAAGTGAACTAAAAACTTTACTAAGGGAGTAACCATCAAATTCAATTCCGACCGAAAATAAATTACAGCAGTGATTGTAGGCTTGCTTACCGGAGGTGAAATAAAATAGCATTTAAAGTTTAAATTTTCAGAAAGAAAAACAAAAACTTCAATACCCGAAATTGCCGCGGCGAGGGATTATCTTCGACGGTAAAACAAGAAGTGCAACCGGCGATAAATTATGGAATTCCGCACAGAGCTTAGTCATCACTGGCTGGGAGCTTGATAATCGGGTTAAGAACTCCGCTCAGGATGCGACTGCATGCTGGACATGTCCGCGTTTTCCAAAGTCTATTTCTTCCACCATTTTGTATTGTGTTTTTGTGATAGTGTACCAATTTGTGGAATTACTTACAGTCTTGACTCACTCTTTTCTTTACTGTTACTGTTCTCTCCAATTTCAAACTAAAAGAGTATATATGATCATTATTACCATAAAGTTAAAAAAAAATGGCCTTGATTGGTTAAAATTTTGAAAATTGATATTTTTATATTATTTAAAAACCGTCACTAACGAAAATTTTTATATAAAAATATCAAAAAAATCATGTAAAAATATCACTTTTTTAAAATCTTATGACATATAAATTGTATTATGTGCTCTGTGAAGTGGTTTAATATTTTATCTAGAATAACTGTTGGACTTTCATTTGTGAATTTATTTAGCTATCGATTCGTCTTAAAAACGAGATCAACTACTATACAAAATTGTTTTTAATTAAAAGAAATTCCAGCCATTATATATCATGCATTGTTTAGTTTTATTTTTTTATCACTTTAGATGCTCAACTCTACTAATAAAAAAAATATTTCCAATTCAGTATTTAGGGGATGGATAAGAATTAAAAACACCCCAATAAGGGTGTGTTTGATTACATCTGATTAAGACAAGTGAAAAAATTATTCTTTTAATGGCTCTTAATCGGTTAGACACAAATATAAAGGCTCTAACTCATTTAGAAGCATATCTGAGCGAGTTTTTCTTTTTTTGTGGACAAAAATAACCTTCTCATCAATATTACAAATTCTCTTTTGTATCCCTCCCTCTCTCTCTCTTTGACCAAATTGATCATAATCTTTTTTCCATCATCAAATGAGGTGCTTTTGTTAGTGATTTAAAATAAGTTGTAGTATTTGGTTAAAATGACTTATAAATTAAATGAATTGTAAAGATAACTAGAATATGGACAAAAGAGTATTATATTTGGTCAAACATATGTATTTTAAAATAAATAAAAAATTATCACTTCTCAAAAATAACTTATAAATCAATTTATAAATAAAATAAGTCACCCAGGAACACCCCAAATAGTAAAAAACTAGTATATCATTTGATCAACTTGCCCTAAAAGGCTCGAGAATATGGGATTGATTCTTTCATTATAGATATTTTTAACGACCGACACAATTATTTATTATTATTATTATTTTAAATTATATAATTATTATTGATTTTTAAAAATTAATTTAATGTATTTTTAAATTCAAATTGTTTTGAGATAAATTTATTAAAATAAATAATTTTTATAATAAATAATTCTTTTAAGATAATTTATAATATTTAGTATTGTATTAACTAAAATAAAAAGAATTTATATCACATAACCGTCAACCCTCCTCAAAATGCTTTCTAGATCCAATTTTTTAGTGTTTCGTTTTTAATATGTTAAATATAATGTGTATGATTATTCTTAGTTAATTAAATATAATATTTGTATGACTAAAGGGGTGTTGGGCAGTGAATTATAAGTTGGTCAAACTAACTTATAAGTTTTTTTTTTTGAGTGTTTGGGAGTTACTTATTTTTAACTTGTAAGTTAATTTTTAAGGAAAAAAATAAGTAATTATTTGTTACTCATTTTAAAATAATATTTATTTTGTCCCTCTTTTTATTAATATCTTTTTAGTAATATTTATATTATTTTAACTTATAACTAATTATGAACCGAACAACTTCTTAACTTATTTTAACTTAATTTTTAATTTATAAATCAAAATTAATATTAAATATTTTGACTTATAAATTACAACTTAATAGAACTTATAAATCAACTTATATTTTAACTCATAATTCCTTTAAAATAAGTCGTTCCCGAAAATATGTACGGTAGAATTTAGATAGATGTACTGGAAATAAAACACAAGCAACAAGAAAGCAATGTCGTAATTTTGGTATTCTGCCACGTTTCATAAATTGCCACCCACCGCTATATATATAGCTTAGCTGAGTTCTCATCTTCTTCATAAATTAGCCGACTACTTCTCTTGATCCAAATTTCAATAGTCCAACTGCACCCATGGCTTGCTCCCAAAGTTATTTCTTTCTCTCTCTTCTTCTTCTTTTCTCCATTCTCTGCATCAATCACACCGCCATGTGCGATGGTATGTATTTTCTTGATTATACACCTTTCATTTCTTGATTTCAGGTGACTTTTTCTTATATTTTTTAATTTATTTGATCACTAGTTTGTACTCTTATTATGTTTTTGTGTTCATATGTTCTGATCAAGTGTTTTGCTTCATGGGCTTTGATGTATTGCTCATTTCAAGCTGCAAATTGTATCACAGTTGGGATTAAGATCTAGTTTCTTTTTTTATTACCTTTTTAGTACTTCCTTATGTAGTTTTGTAGATGGGTTTTTCAGTTAATGAATGGGTGATCTGAGTATGGAATTCCTTGAGCTGGGGGTATGTTAAAATTGGATGGGGATTTTGTTGTTTAAGCTTGGATCTGCCTATTTCTTCTTTCCCAGAATGCTCTCTATCTCCTTATTTATTCCTAATTTTGGGTAAATTGGGTTTGTGGAATGTGATTTGAGTGTGTGCCTACTGCCTGTGATATTAATTACTAAATTTAGGCTGCCAAACTCTACTAAATATTTGCATTTTAGATTCTCAGGGGGTATATATATATTTCGTGCTAGTAATATCCAAATGCAATTAATAATGCATTATGCTCTTTATGACTAATTAAACGAAAGAAATCAAGGATATTAGTTGTCAAAGTAATCCGCTGCTATGGGTGAATTTGAGGATCTCAATGACTCAATGTAAGGGGAAAACTAATTATTATGGCATTTGATTTTCAACAGTATTTGTTGGAGAGGGGTTTCATGATCCTGGGTGGAGGTTCTTTGACTACTTCATTTTGTACTATGTTCTTTGATAATTAATCTAGTTATAGGGTGAATGATTAATTTGAATTCGTTTTAAAAAGATTGACTATGTCTTACCTTTTCGGAACAATGGTATCTTTTATAGTTTCTGAAGACATGAGCTCTGCCTCTTTATTGAAGTATGTATGGTATGGTATATAATTGTACACATATTTTTCCTTAGATATGTAAATTTGGTTCTCCTCATAAAGTAAAGATAATTCAATTGCAAAACACACAGAAAAGGGTGTATAATTTCATCCATTGCAGAATCTCAAATCAGGACAAATACTACTATTTTTCCAACCATTCTTTTATTATGTATTTGCACTAATTTTATTCTTCGCCATTCTCAATCAGATGAGGAAGAAAATCTTCTTCGAGGCATCAACAACTATAGGGCAACTCTAAATTTGTCAGCTCTAACAGATAATGATAAAGCAGAGTGCCTCGCTGACGAAATTGCAGATGAGTTCAAAAATAAACCCTGTACAAACACCACAGGTGCCAACACAGTACCAGGAACTGAGCCTCAGTTCTCTGATTACCCAAACCTTCTAGCCAAATGCAAGTTAAATGTGACCACAACAAGGGATGGGGCCATATTGCCTGCTTGTGTTCCCAACCTTGTTCAGGATGTTGTCCTCACCAACTATACACAATCTCAATACGCGGGTTCTCTAAATGACTCGAAGTACACTGGAATTGGGATCGGCTCCGATGATAACTGGATTGTTGTCATTTTGACCACAAACACATCTACTGGGGGCTTTGCTGTTGGTTCTTCCGATTCAAACAATTTCGGTTCCAAGCTTAGTCCAGTTCACCCTATGATGTTCTTATTGATGGGACTTCTCTTCTTGATGGGAGCCAATTAAGCAAGTGCATTTTCAAATCTTTCATGTTGGTCTTGTTGTTGATACTATTCTAGTGGAGGCCGAATATCTTAGTTACCAGGATATGCTCTCATGAAAATAGTTAAAACTCAAAGCTGTCTGTGCCTATCTCAGTGCACTATAGATTTATATCCAGAAGTAGCTGAATTTGATACGGATTTTGTTTCATTTTATAGCAGTTATCTTTTTGGATTTGATGTATGGAGGTGAAACCTAGAGTAAATAATATCGATCTTGGAATATGGAATTATATGTCAAATCTTATTTATAATACCTAGAGTAGCTGAATTGGCTGTATTGAAACATGGAAAGCATCTCAATCTCTGTAAGAAATTCCTTGGATCCTTGTTTGGACATGGATTTCAACCAGTTCAATAGCAACTGTACTTGCTCCAAAATTATAGATCCCTTTGTAAACCTTCCCAAACCCGCCCAATCCAATAACCAATTCGTGAAAATTGGACGTTGCCAACTGGATATCACGAAAAATGTAAAGAAAATGATTTACTAATGCTGTAAAATGAATCAAACACATTTCGAGTCCACTCGAAATATAAATAATTCAAATATAATAAAATTTAAAAGTTGAATAAATTGCTCAAACCTCTTTAAATTATAATTTTTTATTGATACTAGGATCATATTTGTTCAAAAAAAGTCAAACTGTCCGGGTTCAATTCGACATCGTACTAAACTTTATTTCATACTTTATATTCGGACAAATCCTCAAATCAAATTTTATTTCACACTCGATAAATTTTATTCAGTATGTACTTATTCTCACACCGAACTAACACTCCGGTGTACTTATTCAGTATGTGCCTTATTCCATTGTTCTTATTCTATTGTACTTATTCTGTAGGATTGAATGCGCTTTTTGTGATTGAGACGCGTGGAAGAATCTTGACGTTAACACTCATATTTTGCTTCTTGAAGTTGTTGAAGCTTATAAACCAAAATATTCAATAGAGTGATCAGACAAGGAACTGGGAAGATTGTTGTTTGTCAAACAAGAAATTAATTGTCGGAAATATTATTAACAGGGAGGCAAGGTAGTAGTTTATAGCAAGAACCAACTTACATCAAAAAGAAAGTAACATAAATTCCAATTTATAATTTAGAATTTAGAAGAAAATATTATCAACAAGAATTCAAGATCCACAAACATGAAACCAAATTGTGCTTGGTGTAATCTAATGCCAACAATACGTTTCAATTTTTTCAACCAGGTTTCACTTTCGTTCAATTAAGATCTATTCTACTGCGGACATGATAATTAGACATGAAAGTTTTACAATTTCACCTATTTTTCTATTTTAGTTCAATTGAAGTTGAAGATGGTGAGTTCATAGAGTTAAAATTGTGAGAGTTATTTACTTTTTAATTACTAGTTTTTAATTAATTTTCTCCATTAACTAAGAGCCGAAGTACATGGAAAGCAATTGTGTAAATTATGTTCTAATAATTTAATAGTACTATTTTTTTATTTTGCGAAAAATAAATAGTTAATGATAGTTGTAAGTAAGATTATATCTAATAATTAATTACATATAGTTTTGTTTCCCTTCTGTTTTATTTGAAAATTTAGGTGTTAATGATATTGATAAGTAATTTTTTTCATAATTATTACTTAATTCTTTTTTTCGAATAAAAAAGAACCTCATAAATAGATGTTTCATTTTTAAATTATTTTTAATTGTTGCTGTTAAATTATAATATAATATTACATTTATGCCTATTTTGTTTCTATAAAATTATTTAAACTAATTATAAAATGAGTATTGTTTTAACACACCAGCACTCACATCCTAGGTGTTAAATTCACTACTATCAATTTATGACGTGACAACTTCAACTGAATTCAAAGTAGAAAAAATTAATAAGTTTAATCATTTAATTAAAAAGTTGAAAGATCAATCACTAAAGTGAAAAAAAGTTAATAATTCAGAGTAATAATTTACCTATAAGCTTAATTTTTAATTATAAGTTACATTGAATAGCCTATCCGGCGGGTCTCATATTTGTATGTCTTTGTATATCAACGTATTACATCATGTATATCCATTCTCAAAAAGAGAAACAGAGACAGCCGCGACTAATAAACCAGGCGTCTTTATGCCGTAAAAGATAAAGAAAAACAAAAACAGAGACTATTCGCATACATACTAATCAACATTTTAAAATATTTTAATAATTATTCTTTTTTTATGCTCTGTTTATCCGTATAGTTTAATATATTTTAATTTAATCTTTAGTCGTAATAACTATGTAAGCACATATTAAATCATGTACTCCATTTTCAAATCTGTGTCATAAGATGGAAAAAAAACAGAGACTATTAAAAGTTCGAGAAGATGGGAGTGATTCGCTGATTTAACAAGCGACATAATTATATATTTGTATGGCTAAATATGTACGGAAGAATTGAGACTAGATGTATAGAAGATGGAACAAAAGCAACAAGAAGACGCTGTCGTATTATTGGTATTGTGCCACGTTTCATAAATTGCCTACCACTATATATATAGCTTAGTTGAGTTCTCATCTTTTTCATAAATTAGCCTAGTACTTTTCTTCATCCAAACTTCAGTCCTCCAACTGTGCATCCATGGTTTTCTCCCATACTTATTTCTTTCTCTCTCTTCTTCTTCTTTCTCCATTCTCTGCATCAATCATACCGCCATGTGCGATGGTATGTGTTTTCTTGATTATACACCTTTCATTTCTTGATTTCACCCGACTTTTTCCATCTGTCTTATATTTTTTTTTTAATTTTTTAAAAACTAGTTTGTACTCTTATTATATTTTTGTGTTCATATGTTCTGATCAAGTGTTTTGCTTCATGGGTCTTGGTGTATTGCTCATTTCAAGCTGCAAATCATATCACAGTTGGGATTATGATCTGGGTTTTTTTTAATTACCTTTTTAGTACTTCATTATGTAGTTTTATGGGTTTATGTGTGCCTACTGCCTATGATATTTTATTACCTTTTTAGTTATGTAGATTTGTGTGTGCCTACTGCCTATGATATAGATTACTAAATTTAGGCTGCCAGAGTCGATTAATTAATCGCATTTTAGATTATGAGGAGGAGTATATATTTCGTGCTGATAATATCCAAATGCAACTAATAATGAATTATGCTGTTTATGACCAATTAAACAAATGAAATCAAGGATGTTAGTTGTCAAAGTAATCCGTGGCCATGGGTGAACTTAAGGATTTCAATGTAAAGGGGCAAACTTAATACGATGGCATTTGATTTCAACAAGATTAAGATTTGTTGGATAGGGGTTTCATGATCCTAGGTGGAGGTACTTTGACCCCCCAACCCCCTTAACTCATGAAGTGACAAAAAAAATTATGGTGCTGACCACTACATTTTGTACCATGTTCTTTCTTAATTCTAGTTATAGGGTGAATGTTAGTTTGAATTCGTTTTGAAAGATTTACTATGTCTTTCCTTTTCAGAGCAATGGCATGTTTTATAGTTTCTGAAGGCATGAGCTGCCTCTTAATTGAAGTATGTATGCTATATAAATATACACATATTTTTCTTTAGAAATCTAAACTTGGTTCTCCTCATAAAGTAAAGATAGTTCAATTGCAAAGTACACAGAAGAGGGAATATAATTTCATCCATTGCATAATCTCAAATCAGGACAAAAACTACTATTTTTCCAACCATTCTTTTATTATGTATGTGCACTAATTTTGTTCTTCTCCATTCTCAATCAGACGAGGAAGAAACTCTTCTTCGAGGCATCAACATCTATAGAGCAAATCTAAATTTGCCTGCTCTAACAGAGAATGATAAAGCAGAGTGCCTCGCTGAAGAAATTGCAGACCAGTTCAAAAATCAACCATGTACAAATACCACATGTGCCAACACAGTACCAGGAACCGAGCCTCAGTTCTCAGACTACCCAAACCTTCTGGCCAAATGCAAGTTAAATTTGACCGCAATAAGGAATGGGGCCATACTGCCTGCTTATGTTCCCAACCTTGTTCAGGATGTTGTCCTCACCAGCTATACACATACCCAATACTCGGGTTCTCTCAATGACTCGAAGTACACTGGAATTGGGATTGGCTCTGATGATAACTGGATTGTTGTCATTTTGACCACAAACACGTCTACGATCCTGGATGGAGGTAATTTGAACACTTCATTTTGTATCATGTTCTTTCATAATTCTAGTAATAGGGTGAATGATTAGTTTGAATTTATTTCGAAAAGATTTACTATATCTTACTTTTTCGGAACAATGGTATCTTTTATACTTCCTGAAGACATGAGCTGCCTCTTTGTTGAAGTATGTATGGTATATAAATGTATACGTATTTTTCTTTATAAATCTAAACTTGGTTCTCCTCATAAAGTAAAGATAGTTCAATTGCAAAGCACAGAAGAGGGAGTATAATTTCATCCATTGCATAATCTCAAATCGGGACAAATACTACTATTTTTCCAACTATTCTTTTATTATGTATTTGCACTAATCTTGTTCTTCACCATTCTCAATCAGACGAGGAAGAAACTCTTTTTCGAGGCATCAACAGCTATAGGGCAAATCTAAATTTGCCAGCTCTCACAGAGAATGATAAAGCAGAGTGCATCGCTGAAGAAATTGCAGACCAGTTCAAAAATCAACCATGTACAAACATCACATGTGCCAACACAGTACCAGGAACCGAGCCTCAGTTCTCAGACTACCCAAACCTTCTAGCCAAATGCAAGTTAAATTTGACCGCAATAAGGGATGGGGCCATACTGCCTGCTTATGTTCCCAACCTTGTTCAGGATGTTGTCCTCACCAGCTATACACATACCCAATACTCGGGTTCTCTCAATGACTCGAAGTACACTGGAATTGGGATTGGCTCTGATGATAACTGGATTGTTGTCATTTTGACCACAAACACGTCTACAATCCTGGATGGAGGTAATTTGACCACTTCATTTTGTACCATGTTCTTTCATAATTCTAGTAATAGAGTGAATGATTAGTTTGAATTCATTTCGAAAAGATTTACTATGTCTTACTTTTTCGGAACAATGGTATCTTTTATACTTTCTGAAGACATGAGCTGCCTCTTTGTTGAAGTATGTATGGTATATAAATGTATACGTATTTTTCTTTAGAAATTTAAACTTGGTTCTCCTCATAAAGTAAAGATAGTTCAATTGCAAAGCACAGAAGAGGGGGTAAAATTTCATCCATTGCATAATCTCAAATTAGGACAAATACTAATATTTTTCCAACTATTCTTTTATTATGTATTTGCACTAATTTTGTTCTTCACCATTCTCAATCAGATGAGGAAGAAATTCTTCTTCGAGGCATCAACAACTATAGGGCAAATCTAAATTTGTCGGCTCTAACAGAGAATGATAAAGCAGAGTGCCTCGCTGAAGAAATTGCAGACGAATTCAAAAATCGACCCTGTACAAACACCACAAGTGCCAACACAGTACCAGGAACCGAGCCTCAGTTCTCAGACTACCCAAACCTTCTAGTCAAATGCAAGTTAAATGTGACCGCAACAAGGGATGGGGTCATATTGCCTGCTTGTGTTCCCAACCTTGTTCCAGGTGTTGTCATCTCCAACTATACACAATCTCAATACTCGGGTTCTCTCAATGACTCAAAGTACACTGGAATTGGGATTGGCTCCGATAACAACTGGATTGTTGTCATTTTGACCACAAACACGTCTACTGGGGGCTTTGCTCTTGGTTCTTCCGATTCAGACAATTTTGGTTCCAAGCTTAGCCCAATTCACCCTATGCTGTTCTTATTGATGGGACTCCTCTTCTTGATGGGAACCAATTAAGCAAGTGCATTCAAACTCTTTTAGGTTGGACTTATATGGTCTTGTTATATGGAGTTGTTGATACTATTCTAGTGGAGTTGGATATATATATCCAGAAGTAGCTGAACTTCATACGGATTTTGTTTAATTTTATAGCAGTTTTCCTTTTGGGATTTGATGTAAGGAGGTGAACCTAGAGTATATAATATCGAGTCTGTAGTATTTCCATTCAATAATTCACCATTACTCTTTTCCCCGTTTAGGTGTTATTTTCTGAGTTTCTCTTTCCTGTTCGTTTATACTATTAGTCAAAAGTTCATGTAGATGTTGGAATTATGTTTTATCACACTTGACATTCCACACCTAATTATCACCCGAGAGATTACATTTGCAGTCATTCAACTCTTACACAGAGGTTGTGAGTAAACGGAAAAGAAAATAAATTGATTAAAAAGTTCTCTCCATTTCTGAAAGAGTTAGAATTGCAAACTGACTCAGGTCAGAAGTCTGAATCTAATTGAGGCTCTATTAGTGGCAGCGGAACCATATAGTAATAAAAACTGTCAATCTACAAAAGTGAGCATGGTTTTAAAGCTTTTGAAAAGCAATTCGATGTAGGTAATTGGTGCACCAGGCTGTCAAACTGAATAAAAATTATGGTAATTAGATACTGTGAATGGACTGACTTGGACCTTACCAGGTTATCAAGTAGGTACCAGCCAGATAACATTTTCAATTTGATGCAATCATGCAAAGAAAAGTCATTAGCAAAACATATAGTAGATTACCCAAAAAACACAACAAACAACTAATTTAAACTTGCCAATTAGGTTGAGAAATGCATTGTCCAAGCAATAAATGGCATTGCCATAAAATTTAAGCACATAGTTCGAGGGGTCTCAAATTTTTTGTCTCAAAAAGTGTCTCAAATAATATATCACTATAACATTGATCGGGTAGATCTCATGTAATTGACTAGACAATAAATTATTATTAAACTATTCTATGCCACATCATTTGAGATCAAAAATTTGAAACCCCTAACATTACTCATTCCTAAATGCACTTGCTCTAAAAGTAAAATTTACTTCAGTATATCTGGACTTATATTTAAGAATGCCATTTTGAACACCTTTAGTTACCTGGAAATAGCATAATAACAACCCAATCACAAGACAAGTGCAAATGGAGTAAAGGAACTTTATAAGAAAAGAAGCTTGATCTCGTACATGACAAAGATGTGTACCAGCCAAGGCCCAAAAACTGGTGTTTATTTGACCCAGCAAACTCGGCATTATGAAAAAACAAAAGGAGAAGGGTGTGGGGTAGCTATAGGAGGGGAGGGGGAATGGATGATAATGAATAATGTTTGGCCACAGCCTCCACTCACACTAGTTGAAATTTGCCACAATATCATTCCACATTA
Source organism: Panax japonicus (assembly GCA_020205505.1). Lineage (NCBI taxonomy): Eukaryota > Viridiplantae > Streptophyta > Magnoliopsida > Apiales > Araliaceae > Panax > Panax japonicus. Next base: position 54,782,433 of record CM035111.1, on the reverse strand, counting down.
TGCGGATCTCCTAGAGCCTCCTTATTTACAAGGAAACCATGAAAGAAATCCACCATTATCTTCACAAATTTAAGAGCTCTTCAATCTGGTCCTGGTTACAAACAAAGACCTCCGAATTGCTAATAGCAGTACCCATGTGCTCTTTGTTATCTTCTCCTTTATCATTAAGAGCAATGCTGAGCTCAGCACTGTCTTCAGGATCTGGGCGTCCAAGCCTTTAAAGAATCCTAATAGGCCTTCCCTTTTCCATATGGCGCAGAGAGCACCATACAATGTTTTCTGGGATTTCATTTTAGCCTCGTCTTTTACGTCTTCTTTTGATTCAGCAGATTGAATCATCACCTTACACCTGTCCAAGTTACACATATTTAAAAAAACAAACATGTGAATTTCCAAATGCATGTTCTATATTCGTATGCCAATATGTATAAATACCTCCAAAATTCAACATGTGAAAGTAAAAGGGACCAACTCCCTTTTTATTATGTTCTTGAAACCACTTACGTGTCATGAAACACAGGGAACAACAGGTAACTTGATAAGAGAAAGGAAAAAGCAGAAGTATTGACCTGATTGCAGGGTATGTTAAGCAGGTGGCAACACATTTTGAGACAGCACCCAACATAAAAGCAGAAAATGCAGAAAGAGCTTGCGGAGATGATTCTGCACTTTCATTATTGCTTTGCTGTCCCGTCAGTATTCTTAGTTTCAACTGATCAAACACAGTGTACTGCATGGAATAGAAAGTTCTGGTTAAAACTTGATTTAATCATCTTTTAGAAGCAAATCTAATTTCTTCCAGTTCTTAAGATTCAAAACATAGTTATACAGGCTGAAAATTACCATCAAAATCTCTATGTTGAAGTTCATTAAAACAACCACAAATAGAACCTTCGTACAAGAAAGCTTGATCAAGTACCTGGATGGATGGATTTGCTGTCAAAAGAAGAGATATGCCTAGACCATCAAATGCCTCCCTCCAAGTGCCCTCTGAGAGGGTTTTCCACAGCCCTTTGGACTTCCCAAATTCACTTGTTTGCATCCTTGACGAAGCTGTATCCAGAGGCTGAAATGATAAACTCAGATTTAGCTAATTCAACTTCAGGAATAGTTAGTGAAGGCCACATGGAATAAAAACTACGAGTTTGTTTAACATGATTGACCTGGGTTATAATGACAGTACAAGCTCCAGCAGCAGCAGCAACAATCAAGTTAGCTTTTTTTCCCATAGATTTGGATCCACTTTTGACCAAGTAGAGCCTCTTAAAGAAGCTGTATCCATAGAAGTAGACAAACTGCGAGATAAAAGACTGCAGATTTTTTGTCCCGAGACCTTGGTACAAAGAAAGAACTTGACCATTAGAAACTGCCTCCCATAGAACATCAGAAAGGTTCCTGGCATAAACCAAAGAGTGAATTAGATTACACACATCAAAAGCAAGTCTTGTTTTCACAATTTGCTTCATTCAAGGCACAATTGCAACATAGCCAATTGTGTAAACATTTGAAGCATTACTTGCGGAGAATCATTGCTAGGACTCCTTAGAAATCTATCCCATCCTTCCTTTTCGGCAAGAAGGGCTAATTACCCCTCGACCATCAGCCATCCTTCCATATATAAGTCCCAAAACAGTAGAAAGATTTCCAAGCTCACCCCTTGGCCCTCACCTCACAGCATACTTCTATAATAAAATGAATAACATTGGAGAATTATTTTTCTCAAGCAACCGGAAAGCCAGTTGATTAGGCTCTAAATCTAAATTCAACACATAAACGGAAACAAGAAAGGTAACTGATGAAGTAGAAAACATGTAGTTGACATCAAATAGTTGGGATTTGACACTAAATGAGTCGAGCTGAGAAGTGTTGGGAATGAGCTACACATAATTAGGACTGAGCAAAAAACGGGTATAACCGAATTACCGAACCGAAATAATTTAACCGAAATTTTCTAAAAATTCGGTTATTTTTAATATTTCGGTTATATCCGAATTTTTTTACTGTTTTCGGTTAGTTTGTACGGGTTTCGTTTTTGGTTATTCGGTTAAACCGAATAAAGAGTTATGCTTATCTCAAAATAAAGAGTTATCTAATCTAAAATTATGTCATTTATCAGTCGTCACTCCCACTCCTCATTCACATCATCGCCTTCGGTAAGCTATTTTCCCTTATTTAGGGTTTTGATTACTCTTAGGACTGAGCAAAAAACGGATATAACCGAAAAACCGAACACAACCGAAATAATTTAACCGAATTTTTCTGAAATTTCGGTTATTTTCACTATTTCGGTTATATCCGAATTATTTTACGGTTTTCGGTTAGTTTGTACGGGTATCATTTTTGGGTTATTCGGTTAAACCGAATAACCGAATAAAATTGTATAAAGGAGAAGAATTTACATAACCGAACAGCGGAACAGGCGAAACTCTAAATTACTTGAACTCTCTCAGAAGTCAGATCTACTTAGACTACTTTACTCTCTCTCTCAGTCATTACTCCTTACTCCTTACTCCTTAGTCCTCAGATCAGATCTCAAACTCTCTGTCTCTCAGATCCAGACGAGTCGAGTAGTCGACCGACGCCCAGAGGCCCCAGACCCAGACACCCAGTCACCTAGCTCTCGATTTCTATCATCGGTCGACGGCTCGAACTGAGAACTGAAGGTACGGACTACGGAGAACTGAAAACTGAAGCCTGAAGGTACGGAGAATTTCTATCATCGGTCGACGGCTCGAACTGAGAATTGAAGGTACGGAGTTTCCTTCAACTTTGATTCTTTGACTGTGAGAACTGAGAAATTCTTTGTCTTACTGAACTTTTCTTGATGAATGATGGGTCATAGGTCTAAGTTCTAACCGTCTAAGTCTTCAGAGGATCAGAGACTCAGAGTCAGAGTGGTGTTTCTTTGCTCATTAAAATCAATTTATTTGGTCATTTGTTTCTGACTTACTGACTACTGAGTTACTGTTTAGCAAAATAGCAAGCCAGCTACTTGATTTTTTCTGAAACTTGTGAGTTGTGATGTAATTTGTCAAAATTATCAAAATTTGTGAAGTAATTTTGACTCAAAATTATCCTCGTTCAGTTCTGTTTCTATGCTTATTCTGCAATTTCCTATTAGTTGTTATTCCAAATTGACATGATCAACTATTCAACTTTGAAATGAAGCTTTGGTTTTGAAGTAACCAGAGTAATTAGCCAAAATCTTGTTAGCACTTAGCAGGAGCTACTTTGTTTTTTTTTGTTCATTTCTTATAATTGATTAATTGAGTAGCGAATTACATTTCAGCAGCACTGCAGCAACACTTTTGCTTATGCTTATGTTTACCCCTTGAATGTTCAAGTCTTCAACAACAACAGCAGCACTGCAGCAGCTAGCAACTAAACTGTGTTGCTGCTAGTTTATGTTTATGGATTGAATGTAATTATGTTTATGGATTGTAATTATGAACTGAACTATGTTGCTGCTACTTTAGTTTATGAACTGAACTGTGTTGCTGCTAGTTTATGACTTATGGATTGAATGTAATTATGTTTATGGATTGTAATTTATGAACTGAACTGTTGCTGCTAGTTTTTCAATTCGGTTTTTAACCGAATAACCGAATAACCTATTCGGTTATTCGGTTATTCGGTTATTCGGTTAGTGTCAAATTCGGTTAGTTTTTCGGATACCAAAAACAGTGCTTATTCGGATATCGGTTATAACCGAATTTGTGGTTCGGTTCGGTTATTAACCGAATGCTCAGTCCTAATTACTCTTGGACCTCTTCAGGTCAGCCCTTCACGGCTTCACTCATCGCCTCATGACCCTCATCACCTCATCACGTCATCTTCTTCACTCAACATCAATCACTCATTTGCAGAATCAAGGGTTAACATCAGTCACTCATCAGTCTCATCCCAAACAACAGTCGCTCATCCTTTGGCCTCGACAGTACGTACTCTACTGCATCAATTAAGGGGTTAACATCAATTGGAGGCCATCATTCTACCCAATCTGGAGAATCAAATTCATCATCTTTATCCCAATACAAGGTATTTTTCGTCAGTTGTGAATATTTGAAAGATTGGGCTGAAATTGGGTGTTCTTTATTTTATATTTCTATTGGGTATTACTGTTTCTTGTGTGATGGATTGATTGCATTCTCGTTTGGGATCCATCTTCTTGCTAAAAGGATTTTAAACTTTGAGGATTTTGGATTGCCCACCGAGTGTTCGACAAATTGACTGAGTAAACTTTGCACTTGTTCAGTTATTAACCGAAGGTATTCGTTAATTCGGTTATTTCCATAATTCGGTTAGTTTTTCGGATATTGAAATTGCAATTATTTCGATTTTCGGTTATAACCGAATAGCCTATTCGGTTCGGTTATAACCGAATGATCAATCCTAAGTCATAATCCTATTATAGCATAATTGACAAGAGAGTTAATTCAAAATCAGATCACTGGGAATTCTATAATGCACACACACTTGCATAAAGCACAAAGCTTTCTATTAAGTCAAAATTAAAAATTACTAGCAGCAGCAGCAGCAACAAGTATGATTCTTTCACCAAAGATTTCAATCACTCCATGTAAGACCAACAACTTCGCAGGAGTAGCCAAGTATAATACATATTTCTTGTATTTAAATAACACCCAACTAACGTAGCAAAAAAATAAAAAAATAAAAAACACCCAACTTCATTTTAAAATTTTAACCGTTTACTCATAAAAAACATAAAATTTAAAATAGAAAAAATAAAAAATAAAATTCCATTAACATTATTATCATCATTCATCACCCACTTGTATATACGATTTTTTTAATTTAATTTTCTTTTAAAAAAAAAGGCTCTCGTAGTTTACTGAGAAAGGTGAGCATTGTTGGAAAAATAGCAGTAGCACTAGCAATAACAGAAGCAGTAGCAGAGCAATAACAGTACCAATAGCAGCTCAATAGCAGCTCAATAGCAGTGCAGTAGCAGCTTATTAACAAGACTAACAAATCAGAAAATTGGAACAACTTAGCTGGTATATGGAAGAAGCCGAGGCGTAGCAAAGCTACTGTCCTAAAAAGTGATTCCGCTCTCACTGGTTATATGAACCGTACAGTTGAGCTCCACGCGTTCACCTTCCATGATGATTCAACGGCAAGCCTTCGATTGCGTGTACTAGCAGAAGAAGGCTATGGACTTGTCTTTGTGGATTGCCCAGAATAGAATACACGAACAAAAATTAGAATAGGAGAAGGAAGAGTGTTCTGTTTCTGTGATATTGTTGTTACTAAAGAGAGCATACGAAACTGTTATTTATAGACAAAGAAGAAGAGGAACGCTGGAAAGGAAGAAGAAGATGAAGATTCAGTAACGTAAAAAGGAACGTTGCTATAATAAATAAGGTTTACGATACTGAACGTTGGGGATTAATGATGAAAAACAAGGAATTCAAGCAAAACAAAGGGCTCATGTGCGCGAGCCCATCCCTCTTTCCTCAACCATACCATGTTACAAAGCATAAGCCAATATATTTTGGAGCATAACCAACAAGCATAAATTCTTAAACCAGATCCAAATCAACCCAATAATTCACATAAAAAGGTCAAAGAATTTGTCCAATATAATACATGATTAGGCAGAAGAGGTGATTTATAAAGAAAGAAACCTGTATTTAACTTGGTGATTATCAGCTCCTCGAACTTCGGCTTGGTATTTGGTCTTGCAGGTATCTAAAGGGTATAATACGGTAGTGCTGACCAGTGCTCCAATTGCCCCCGACGTTGCCTCCGCCACCGATTCCATATCAAACGCCATAATATCTCCCTCTTTCCTTTCCCTCCTAATTCTATGTACTCGTAAAATTCAACTAAATTCTATGTATCAAATCACTAAAATTCTAGAGCTGTGAAGAGACTACCAGCACATAGCTTGGTTGATTGTAGGAGGAGGGGAATTTAATTGAAACCAATTTCTTCAGTTGTTTTATGACTTTTTGGGTAATTCCACTAACAGTGGAGTATTATATAGGAGTACTCTCGTATGCATTGGGAGTCGGAAAACGTGAGCAAATGGCATTTTTTTTAATCTGTCCTTGTCCTGGTTTGGGAACGGATCGGACGAGTCAGCTCATCTCAGTTGACCCGTCAAATTATGGGAGTACAGTGTTTTTCACGGGCAAGCTAATTAGTATAACGATTTCCGTTAGTCGGTTGTCGGCGCTCCGACCATATTTAAATTGTCCTCCTCTTAAGTTTTAGTACATCCGTTCTTAAAATATTATCGTTTAAAGTTTTAGCACATAGATTAAAAAAGTATCATTTACCAAATAAAATTTATTTAAAAAATTGAAAACTATTAATACAACGGAAAGAATTTCTTGGGACAATGAGAGAAGGTAGGGGTAATATAGAAAAGTAAATAATTTATTCTCCTTTAAAGTGATAAACGACAAACTTTTTGGAGCAAATTTTTTCTTCTAAAACGACACTCTTTTAGGAACGGAGGGATAAAGAACAATTTGAAATATAAAAATCAAGAAGTTCAAATCTATCTAATAAAATACAAATGATTTTGAATTTCACGCTCACTCAGTAAATCATCTGGGTCGTTCAAAATTTGACATAAATTCTACCGTCCATACAGGGCCGGAGGCACGGGACCCAGCTAGTTACTAATAAAGTCCAACTTAAAATGTAAATTTATATTTCTCCCGTTTTAAGATATATATTTTTATCAATATTTTTATTTTATTTTTATTTGTATTTTAAAATATATAGAGAGTAACTATGATTAAACATAGTATTCTTTTCTCAAAGTAAATGAGTCTATATCTCCATACAATTAATATTGTTGTAACCTTTTGCTTTATTAATATTTAAGAACACATATGGTGCGTAATTTAAAAATTGTACTAGTAAGATAATTTATTTTTTATCTAAATTTTAGTGATATTTTTGGAGAAATTATGTAGAAATAAGAGAAAATTAACAGATGCATATATTTTTTTTTATTGAAATGGAATTAGGAGATAAAATTAATGAATTATTTAATTAACAACTTCAAGAAAATAGATAAACTTTATCTTCTGTCGTACTCCCTCCGTCACAGGATAAAAGTCCTGGTTGACTTTTTGCGCATATTAAGAAAGATGATAAAATGACAAAATTGTCCATATTTAATTTCTCATTTAATTGCATAATTTTTTGCACATTACTTGTTATGCTCCATAAATATGCCTAGAGAATAGAAATATAACAATTAATAATAAGGGTATTATAGGCAAATTATTGTAAAAATAGATTGTAAGACCCCAGTTTTTATAAATAAAGATGAATTTTTATAATTATTATTTTTGAATATTATGGAATAAATTTGATAAAATATATAGTTGTGGGTAATATTTATAAATTTTGCAAAGTACGCAAGTTGTTATAAAATATTCGTTTGGTCGGGGAATATTCTTTTTGTCGGGGAATATTCGTACGACGACACAATCATTGGTGGACCCCACAACGAAAGTATTGTTGTAGTTAGAAAACGACAAAATTATCTTTCTATAAAATAACGGCGGAGGTGTTACCGTTAAAACTGTTGAACTACTCGGTAGTAAAAGTACAGTAATACGCGTTGTTGCATAGTAGCACACGGTATTGATTATTGATGCTTACGTGAGAAGTCACTCAGCTATACTCAATTATTGCTACAGTAATTGCTGCATCATATCTCTTATATTATTGATTCAATTATTGTCACAGTATCATCTGTATAATATGTTATATTATTTAAACAATAATTGAGACGACAAGTTATAAATGATTAATAATTGTTGAAAGATTAAATATGTGTTGATTAAAAAATAAAATGATTTCTGGTAATTTTTATTCAATCCTTGATGTATATAAAGAGTCTATTATTAGACATTTGTGGTAAGTTGAATTATTTATGGGGGGCCATATGTCATCATCTAAGAGTCTTTTTCGTAAATAGTAATTACCTTCGTAAATAGTAATTACCTTCATAAATAGTAATTACCTTCGTAAATAGTAATTACCTTCGTAAATAGTAATTACCTTCGTAAATAGTAATTACCTTCGTAAATAGTAATAAATCTTCTATAAATAGAGGCCTAGGGCTTCATTATTTTTCACGAATTCGCTCAAGCTATAGAGAGAGACAGTATAGAGAGAATAAGAGAGAAAGAAGAAGAGTATTCGGTTACTACACTACTGCAGTATTCAATCTCCTAAATAAGTAAGGGGTGTTATTCTTTCTTCTTGAAGAAAACTTATGTTATTCCATTCTTTGTTATTCTGTTGGAATAACCTGTAAAAGTGGCATACCCTATACATGACCTGTATACGCGGTATACCCTATACTTGGTGAAATCCTTATGTTATTCCATTCATTATTATTCTGTTGAAATAACCTGTATACGCGGTTTACCCTATACTTGGTGACATTCTTCTATTATTCTGTTGGAACATCCTGTCTGTGTGTTTTACACCGGACCTGGTTCCATTATTTATTATCCTGTTGGAATATCCTGTCTGTGTGTTTTACACCGGACTTGGTTCCATTATTTATTATTCTGTTGGAATATCCTGTCTGTGTGTTTTACACCGGACCTGGTTCCATTCTTTATTATTCTGTTGTAATATCCTGTCTGTGCGTTTTACGCCGGACCTGGTTCCGTTATTTATTATTCTGTTGGAATAACCTGCTTGTGCGGTCTATCGCATGCATGGTGATTTTTTTTGTTATCTCATTCTTTATTATACTCAGTTGGTTAAAACTTTGACTTCTATACTCCATGAAATTAGTGGAATATCCTTGATATTTGCGCTTCATCCAGTATCCTTTCATGAAAATCTTCTTCTGATCATTCTTGAATTTTACACCACAAAACAGTATCGTGTTGACAAATTTGGACATTAATAATTCCTGGATAAAATAATTCTTGAACTTGTTTTATTGAATTCTTATATCATTGTCATCATCCTCATGTTTATATTTTGTTGAAAGTCATCTGTGGTCTGTAGTGCATAGATGGACTTGGTATGATTATGACCAGAGATTATTCGGTGTAATCATGACCGTAATAATACAAATGATGTAAAAATTAAAAATCCTCATTGGCCCGTAGTGCATTGATGGACAGTTGTTGGCATGATCATGACCATTAATGAATACACAAATATTCCTGGTCGTAGTGCATGAATAATTGTGGTCGTGATACTAAAGAATATCCTTGGCCGTAGTGCGGGGGTGATTCGATGATGTGGAATATTTATTAAGCTGAGTCTCAGCTATAACGATGATGAAAAACCTTTTAAATCATAAAAGATAGTAGATTTTATTTTCTACTTGACTCTTTTAGTAGATTGCTGGTTCCGCTGTAGTTAAACTTGATGTTTATTGTATTTTATCAGTTTAACACTGTTGAAGGCTAATGATAATTTATTATGCATTATCTTAGTCATAATATTTCTTACTGGGCTAGTTGAGCTCACCCTTTCTTTCACTGTTCTCTTCAGGAAATGAGAATATAGCTGGGACGAGTTGGGGAACGGAGTGATGGACCAGAGAATAGTATTAGTAGTCCTCACTATTCTGTTAAATGGTGTGACAATAATTGTATTGAGGACACCTTTTAAGTTTGTATGATCTCTAGTAGACAATAATGGTATTCAAACTCACAGTTATGTTTTGTCGTATTGTACACGACAGTTGTATTAGTAAGTTGTATTTGAATTCTGTACCATGTATCTGGCGACTCAAGATGGGTGATGTATACCTAATTTTGGGGGCGTCACATAGATCATTTAAGGTAAGTAGACATTTAACTTGGAACTACCTAAAATAGTAATAAAGACTTTTATCCTGGGACGGAGGGAGTAATAAAATAAATAAAATAAATTAAGCTAATTTGAATTGAGTTTTTATGATTTGACGAAGTACATTTTAAAAGCAAAAAAAAGGTTTATTTTTGAAAAACAGACCCCACAAACTTTTCCCTCTCTCTCTTCTCATCACTCGTCAATTATCGGTGCTTACTCTCCGGTCTCCGGTCTTCAGCAAAAATGAGAATCAGAGAACAATAATTACTAGTACTGTAGATTTACTTTTCCACAATCAGGCCAAAATTTCCACCCAATTACACTCACTCCCATACGATCAAAATGCAAGACTTTATCGGCTCAGTCCGTCGGTCTCTGGTCTTCAAACCTTATAATGATGATGGCAGTAGTTTTAGAGGATTCGTCGATAAGATCGGCTCCAGCATCCAGAAATTGAGAATCGGACTGTTTGTTAAGCCTACGGTTCCAGCACTGCCTCCTTCAGTTGCGAAGTCAGGTTCCGGCCGGAGCCGGCCCTGGGCAAGGGCAATCAGGGCGACCGCCCAGGGCCCACAGTTGAGGAGGGCACAAATTTTTTAATAAATTTATGTATTTATGTGCATAAAAAAAATAAAAAATTAGCGATATTTTGCATTGAAAATAATACGTTAGAAAACATTAAATATGATAGTATAATTGATATTTTTGCATCTAAAATTGCAATAAGAAGACATTTTAAATGATGTTTTGTGGTTTAGATTTCATTGGGCAACACTAAATAAATACCCACTGTAGTTGGTATGTTTTACTGATTGCATCATTGAACTTTTAATTTTTCAAATTACACCACTAAACTAATTATTATTTTAAAATTGGGTCATTCCGTTAAAAAAATAAGCGAACGTTAATTTTTATCTACAAAATTAATGAATTACTTACTGTAGTTGGCACATTTTACTGATTATACCATTGCACTTTTAATTTTTCAAATTATCTTATCACACTAATTAAAAATAATTATTTTAAATATTTTGAAAAATAATTATTATTTTAAGTAAAAAATATTAGAAACTTTTTTTCTTCATAAAATGAGTAGAATTTCATAAAATATATATTCAAAAAAATTAAAGTAATTTTAAATTAAATTAATGTCTACTTAATTTTTTAACAGAATGACCCATAAATTTTTTTAAAAAAAACTAAAAATAGAAATTAAAATAAAAAACAGTAAAAGAAAAATAAAAAAACTGATTCAATTTTTTCAAAAAAGAAAATAATAATTTTTATAAATAAATATTATTTTCAAGAAAAAAATTGGAAAATTCTTCATATTTAAAAAAAATGAGTAAAATTTTATAAAATATAGATTCAAAAAAATAAACTTTATTTTCCAAAGGAAAAAAAGTTTTTTTTTTAAAATCAGTAAGATTTCATAAAACTTTAATTTTTTTAAATCTATATTTTATGAAATTTTACTCATTTTATGGAAAAAAAATTAAAGTTTCTAATATTTTTTACTGAAAATATTAATAATTGTTAAAAATATTTAAAATAATCATTTTTAATTAGTTTAATGGGTTAATCTGAAAAATTAAAAATTCAATGGTGTAATCATTAAAACGTGCCAATTACAGTGTGTAATTCATTAGTTTTGTAGATAAAAATTAACGTCCGTTTATTTTTATTAACGGAACAACTCAATTTCAAAATAATAATTAGTTTAATGGAATAGTTTGAAAAATTAAAAGTTTAATTGTGTAATGAGTAAAACTTGCCAACTACGGTGGGTATTTCATTAGTTTTATCGATTTTATTTATATTTTTATTTTGTAGGTACATGTGATGATTCTTTACTTCGATAATATTTTAAAATATTTTTTTATCTTTTATAAATTTTTATAATTTTAATAAAATTAATTAGTTGATAATTTATTTATTTATTTATTTAAATCGTATAAAGGGGCACATTTCAAAATTTTTGCCCCGGGCGTTAGAAAACGCTCTGGTTCCGGCACGGCCAAAAGAGACGACGCACCAGCGATCCGATGGCGGAAAGGGGAATTGATTGGTTCCGGGGCTTTTGGCCAGGTTTATATGGGGATGAATCTTGATTCTGGAGAGCTCCTTGCTGTAAAACAGGTTAATTTTTGTAATTGGGAGTTTCTTTAGCTGATTTTCGTTTTGGGTTGTGTTAATTGTGTTAAAGCTTTGATTTTGATGTTGTTTGGTTGTGCAGGTTTCAATTGCTGCAAATACTGCTTCAAAGGAGAAAACACAGGTAGGGATTTTTGTTAGTTGCTTCAAAGGAGAAAACACAGGTAGGGATTTTTGTTAGTTTCTACTACCCTCTGTGTTCTCAATTCACTATGTATGACATTTAAACTTTTGAATGATTAAAAAAAGGAATATTTTTGGAAAAAGGAGTTTTATTTGGTTGCACCTAAACCATATTATGCAATTGGAATTGGTTGCCTGTTGATATTCTAGCCAATTTGAACTTGCTTGGCATACTGGTTCATTTTATCATACTTTTACATAGATCAGTTAGATAAAGTTTTAGTGCATGGTATTAATAATTTTTTAACCTTTTGCTTTTACCTTATTCTCATAGTAAGAAAATTTAACTCAATTAACATGTTGGTCTGTTGATAGGATCACATTTGAGAGCTTGAGGAGGAAGTGAAGCTACTAAAGAATCTCTCACATCCAAACATTGTCGTGAGTATATGACTATATGTGTTGTTATTTTTTTTAATTGTGTGGAAGCAATATTATGTATCTGAGAACCTTTTTATTTTCTAGAGATATTTGGGAACTGCAAGAGAGGAGTAAAAATCATTGAATATTTTGTTGGAGTTTGTTCCGGGCGGATCAATATCGTTACTCCTTGGGAAATTTGGGTCTTTCCCCGAGTCTGTAAGTGATGCAATTTGTTCAATATATTGAAATTAAGTATTTAAGAAGTGAATTTGTAGAAGTTAAAGAATGTTGGTGAATTAGCGTTTGTTTGGCTGCATACGTCTATGTTTGTTGGTTGATAAATTTTGAGTGTGTTGCTGAGTCTGATATGAAGATCATGATATCCATGATATAGCAGCTGTCCTAAACCTAGACTTCTAATATTATACATTAACATTATGCATTGTATCTCTATGCTATTACTCCCACCTTTATTTCATTCGCTAGGAACTCTTGACAGTTTCCTTGTAACTGTATGGTGAGCAGGTTTTGAAAATGTACACAAAACAGTTGTTGCTGGGCTTGGAATACCTTCACAAAAATGGTATCATGCACAGAGATATCAAGGTACTTTTGGCTTTCTGCAATTTGTAATTATCAGGCAAAAGGTTTCACCATGTTGATCCTCTCTCTATCTGTCATATATATGTTTCTATCTATAATGCATATGCTTTATTCAGGGGGCAAATATTCTTGTTGATAATAAGGGCGCATCAAACTTGCTGACTTTGGTGCATCTAAGAAAGTTGTCGAACTAGTATGAACTTGTTTGTTAAAGTTTCTTTTCATTTTATATTTCTTTACAAGATTTTTCCTTAGTTTCATGAGCGATATCATTTGCTGTTGAAATTGCATCATGACCATGGTTTATATGTTGCTACAGGCTACAATGACCGGTGCCAAATCAATGAAGGGTACTCCATATTGGATGGCTCCTGAAGTTATTCTCCAAACTGGGCATAGCTTGTTAGTACTTTACTATTTTTGCACAACTCAATTCTTGTAGCTGACTAATTATAGTTTCTTTCCTAATGTGATACTTGCACATATATTGTAACTTGGTAGAACCTTTTTCTTGGGTCATACTTTGATTAAAGTAAAAGAGAAAACGTTCTTAATTCTTCTGGATCCAAATCTGAAAATATTTTTATATAGAAACATTAAATATACAAGTCTTTTTTTTACCCAATAATTCAGTGTAACAAAAACAGAAACAAACACTTTGACAAAGTCACAAAATGCGATGTGGCTTTAAGTATTGTCTGTTGAGATACTTATTTCCACTTTATGTTTTGTACTATGTTTAAGCAACCATTAACCGAATTATCCACTGCAGATCCTTGCAATTCTTCCCAAATAAGAAACTATGACTAAAGTTCATAGATATTTATGTGTGTGTGTATTATATGCGAATATTTTGCATTATGTTTTTTTATTGTAAAAAAATGAACACTGAAGCGCTGTAGTGCAGAAAATATCATCTGTTGTTGTTGAAGTAGACCTATGACTAATGTATTTCTACCGTGCATGTTTCATCTCTAGGCAACTCAAAAAAGTGCTTCAAGACACTCTTTTGACCACTTCAGCATATTTGGATACTTTCTAGTACATTATATGCTTTCTTTGTATTATCTTAGTGTGGGCTATGTCATTATCTCATGGATTTAATGTATTGTCGTGTTCCATGTTTTGTGATCAATTGATCTCATTACTTTCGATACATATTCCATCTCTGCTGACATATGGAGTGTTGGATGTACTGTTATTGAGATGGCTACTGGAAAGCCTCCTTGGAGCCAGCAGTATCAAGAAGTACATGCAGGAAACACCTTCTCTATATAGATTATAGCCTTCTTGATAACACATTTCTTGTCTGATTGACATGAATTTTAGGAATCCGTATTATATCATCCCACTTGCTAGTGAACCAAGTATTATTTTTCCTTTTAGGTTGCCGCTCTCTTCCATATAGGGACAACTAAATCTCATCCGCCCATCCCAGATCATCTTTCTGCTGAGGCTAAGGATTTTCTGTTAAAATGACTACACAAGTATATTCACAATTTTTTGTTTTCTAATAGTGTTACACATTTTATTAAATTTAATAAACATCTGAATTGATGTGGATGTTGGACCAAATCCCTTAACTCAAAACTTTTCAAAGGTTTTCTTTCTTTCTTTATTTTCTATCTGCCTTTTGAATATAAAATTAAGTCATGCAACCTTCTTTTCCTTTTCTAAGAATTAGTTTTAGAGGTCTATTTGCCTTCAAACAAAAAAATTCTTGAAATAATTACTTACACAGGGTTTGTTTGCCTTTTAAGAATATAAGTCTTGAAATAATTACTTACAGGGGTCTGTTTGCCTTTAAAGAAAATATGTCTCTACAAGGATCTGTTTATTTGAAAGTACTGAAAAAATATATAGTGACTAACATGTTTGTAGCTAATGGCTGTCATCTAGTTCATTGTTTTGCCTTCATTCTTTTCCCCATTAGAATAGTTACCAAGGTTGGTTTGAGATGTGGTGGGACTTGAACCATATATAAAGTTATGAAGAGATGCTCTATAATTGATTTTTAACACTTTCTTTAACCAATGTGGTTTAAGGAGTCAGACTTCAGGCCTACTGCATCAGATTTGTTGCAGGTACTTCCGAATTCCGTGCTGTTTTCACATACCACCAATGTTTGTTGTGTTTGGTAGATGCTTGCTAAGCTCTATGTTAGAATGCTTCATTCTTTTGCAACATTTCAAATGCAAAAGTCATTGTTTTAATATTACTAATGTATTCTTGTATCTGCTCATTATCTGCAGCATCCTTTTGTTACTGGAGAATATCAGGAAGCCCAACCTGTGTATCGCACTAAAGTTCTGGTCTGTATACAATTCTCAAAATTTCAAATCCGTATCTTTACCTTCGGATTTCTTGTGTAAATCTTAGTATTCTTGCAATCAGCAGGACAATTTTGGAAAGCATATGGAAACATCTAGGACGGGCATTACAAATTCGTAAGCTTTCATTTAATGACTTTTGATGTTCTTAAAATTTATCATCTTGTGTAAATTTATGTTTTTCATTATTAACTTGAGAGTGAAAAATGTTTTCCTTAGCGCAAGCTTCTCTGAGAGACAGAAAATTGAAAGAAGAGCTTGACGAAGAGCTTGAAAGGAAACGAGGTACGTGTTACCTACCAATTTGTGATAATTGCAGATATATTATGATTATCAATTCCATGCGACATTTATGTAAATGTGCTTACTCCTGACGACCCCTTTAAGGTTTGTAGGCAACATCTTTGCAATCCCCATGTTAACGCCAAGATCTTTCGCTACGTCCCAATCACGTAAGACGTCCTGATCCTGCACAGTAAACACGATCAACATCAAAAGCTTGACGGCTTCGACCGTCGGGGGATAGCTCAGGCGTGAGAGTCAGTACAGGCCGTTATAAGGGTTAACAATGGAGGATAAAATATCTAGTGTTCTTAGAGTGATAAAAATTCTTAGTTGTGTGTATGCGTACCTTTGCTTGGAGACTTTCTTGCTAGGTTATACTCTCTTGCCTGGTTTACCGTGCCACCAACTCTTATCTGACACAGCCCCCTACTTCTCCCTGATCTCAGCCGGATGCATGCAGGTTGTCACCTTTTTCCCACTGTACATGTCGCCGGCCGGATATAATCTCATCCACATTAATGATCTGCAGACTTTTGGTCAACAACCTTCCTTTTACATCATTACAAGTCAAAGACTTGGATATTAAAAGATACAATGGATCAACCCATGGACCCGGTCCAATATTATGGAGATATAATGTAGATAATGTAAGGATTAGTCCCAACAACTTTAGGACCCAATAGTGGAGATCCAATGGATTAATTAAATAAATAGGCCCACTCCATTCGGCCCAATAGGAGAAATATCATGACTTTTGTGACCTCCACTAGAGGTCTGCAGTTCACTGTAAGATAGTACGAAGCTCCTGTCACATGTTTCCAAAGAACCAAGAAACTTTTGTGTTTTTATTGATACGGTGTTTGTTTATAAGGAAGTAGTAAAAATCATGAGTTCACTTGAGTTGATTTAATTCTTTGCCCACTAAAACTCACTGGATAAAATTAGCCAATTAGTTGGTTTCTTGGATGAATAGTTGCCCTTAGTCTGGGTTATTCAGTACTCAAACATTTGAAATATCTCATTTAGAAAATCTGTATCTTATTCTATTCTTTTCATCGTTTTTTTTGGGATTCATACTACGAATAGATAGCTTCTTCATACTCTTGGTCAGGGTTATCATAAGTAGGACAGCAAAAGAGCCAAGCTCGAGCCAAGTAATCAAGTTGTGTTTAAGCTCGACTTGTTTTTAAATGAACTGAGCCCAAGCCGAGCTTTCCTTTAAGCTGTTCATGAGTTGTGTGTTTTTTTTTTATTTAAAAAAAAATTATAAAGGTATAACTTGTTTGGGAGGTTAGCTAGTGTTTGAACGTCCAAATGCACCACACGGGCGGTGAGTTTGTTGCATTTGTAAGTTAGGTTCAGAGAATGCACTTGTGAACAATCAAGATTTTTAGCCTCTAAATGGTAAAAACTCAACAAATGCAGCAAACCAAACTTGAAAACGACCTAAAGTTTATATAACATCATATAAGAATATTATAAACTTGTAATAAAATTAGGGAAATGATATTAGCACTCCAAATTTCTCTATTTGCACTCCATTGTAGAATAAAATTTACTCTATTTTCAAACTTAAAATGGAGTGCAAATGAAGAAATTTGGAGTCTATTTATCACTTCCCTAAAATTAAATCATATATTTTTTATAAACAACCAATAATATACATGAAATTAATTAATTATAAGAGAATCGTGTTCTAGTAAATATGTTACTCCATCGGTTCCAAAATATAAGATCATGATGATTGAGTTTTTGAAATCAAGTTAAGACATTTTCAAGTTCAAAATCAACATGGATTCCATTAGTTTTTGTCAATACAATGATGACTACTGCAAACTATCTAAAAAGTATTATTCATTATAAGTTTGAGTTTAAAAATGTGTTTGATTGACTTTCAAAATTCAATAATAATATCAACTAGTTATATGTGATGATATCCTAATTTAATTTCAGGTTATGAGTTGGATAGAATTGGATTACTGAAATACTGTTCCCTTTTTAATTCTGGAATTGTGGAAAAGCAACGTGTGCATGCACAATCAGCAGGAAAGTGAATTAAACAATGGTTTATATAGGCTCTCATGTTCATGATCATCAGTTGTACAAAAAAAAAGGTGTTAATTGCACATAACTATTTGTCGGTTAATTGCATGCATATAGATAGAACTATTTGTCGGCTAATTGCGTTGAAATTGAACAAAGGAAAAAAAAAAAGAGAATAATGATTGATGCAGGTAGGTTGGTGAACATGGAACTATTTAGTCAAACATGGGTAATGATTTGCTTTGTGAAATCTACATACATACTACTCCTAAAGATTACCAAAATCCCATTAAATTCCGTTTGTTTCCTGACAAATACAATGTGAAAGATTTTCTTTGCTGGTTGGTGAGTTCTAAAAAATTTACACACTTTTTGAATGTTTTTATGGAGGAGAAAAATGAATCAAATACTTCGGCTAAAAGTTCGATTCGAGCTTGACTCAAAATATAGATGAGAGTAATTGAATAGCTCAGAGTAATTGAGAGAAAAAGAGAGAAGTATTAAAATGAAATTTTACAACAAAATGAATTACTTAGTATTGCTATATATTAATGAGATTTCTTAATATGTAATGTCTTAAACGAATCAATTTCATATTGGCTTCAAATTAAAGGAATGTTTATGATAAAATTTCATTTGTCGATTTAACGTCTCTAATTCAAATTTAAATATCAAACTTTGATTTCATTCGGCTCCTATTCGTTAACATACCGCCAAGTCATTTTTTATGTTTTTAAAAAAGCTTTATCAATTTCTTTCTATTTGTATCTCCCTGCATAACAGAAGGAGGGTGTAACATTTTTAGAACTTGAAAGATTGAAAAAGAGTACAAAAAATCTAAA
This sequence comes from Panax japonicus, assembly GCA_020205505.1. Classification (NCBI taxonomy): domain Eukaryota; kingdom Viridiplantae; phylum Streptophyta; class Magnoliopsida; order Apiales; family Araliaceae; genus Panax; species Panax japonicus. The sequence continues at coordinate 54,763,811 of CM035111.1, read as the reverse complement.
TTACTATTGAAGCTTTGCTGACCGTCCTTAAAATTTATATTACATGATTTCTTCAATAATAAAAAAATAAAAAAATAAAAAACAAAAATAGAGTTACTGATATATAGTCACTAAGAAGCTTTTCCTTTTCTACATTTTTTTTCTTCTTCCTCACAGGTTTTCTTTAAAATTCCAGATGTAAGTATGTAACCTATCCTGTGAAAATCTCTCTCAATCTCATCCAATATGGAGGAATTAAGCCATATAGTCTACCTATCTATTCCAAAAAATAAGTTGTATTTTTAATAAAAAATTATTAATAATAGTATAAAATAACATAATATTTTTAATTGTATCATCATAATTATAAATTTTACTCTTTTTTCCTTTGTCAGTCATAAAAACATTATAAAAAAGTTAAAAGAGAAGAGTTACGTTGCATGTGTATATATCCTTTCCATGCATGCGTGTATATATATATATATATTATATATACTCGTCCTCATCTTCTTCTTTTTAATTCTCTCTCTCTCTCTCTCATTTTTCTTTAATCCTAATTATTATTTTTGTACCATACCTACATTGGCTGCCATAAATGATAAATGAAAGAAAATTCAAAGGTTAAACAACGGGGTCTTTTTCTCTCACACACACGAGAAAAACAAGAGAGGAGCGTATAAAATCGCACTAATAATCAAAGATTTTATTGATTGCCATTAATACAGCTATTCGAATTCGATTTGAAATGTTAAATTCATAATCAAATTCGAATTGTATTTAAAAAATTCCACTCAGATTTGACTTAATTCGATTTGAATATTTATAATTATATTAAATTATTTTTTTAATTCTTATACACAACTCTAAAACGTATATATCTGAATTCCATGAGTTTGTGTACGTAGGTCCTGCCGTGGGTCTAAACTCTAATACCATGGCATATAGGCAAATGTCGTACAATTTACATGGTTATTCACAGAAGTGGTTAGTATGAAGTTTATTTTAGAATAAGTTGGTCAATTGACCAATAGAATACTGACACGCAGACGAGATTGTATGTTCAACTTTTGTTGGTGGGGGAGGTACATTTATTCTTTAACATATTATATTGAATATTATATATCATGACATCACCATTAAGTTTCTAGCAAATGTTGGGAATATATATCAAATATGTTTGCAAAATTTAATATAATTTTATTTTATTTTAAAAATAGTTGTTTTAAACAGGTATTTTGTATCTAAAAGAAATATGAGATTTGTTATATCAATTAGACGAATTCGGTAGCATTGCTCTTAAATTAAACCAAGATGCTAAAAACAAGAAAAATATTTGAATGAGGATGTAAGTGTAAAAAATCCCTATACCGGATAAGCACAATTGTCAAGCACTACTTAAAAGGTTCATTACCAATATTGAAATGTACATCTGTATAATTCATTAATTTAAAAAATTAATCCAAGACCACACACACACATCACAAATTATTGAATTTATGAGGTTCAAATAAATTAAAATTAAAATAAAAAGAAAAGTTGTTAGCAAGTGCTTTGAGGAAATCCAATCCTGAAACACCACTAATTAAAGCATATATAGAAACAGACCAAACAAACCACAAAAAAGAAAAAGAAAAGAGAAAAAGGTGTTCCTTAATTAATTAGGAAAAGATTAAAACAATTAATACTCTATAATTTCTCAAACATTATTTAGTGGCAAAAAGATTGAGAAAAATACTAGCTTTTAGGGGGCCCTCAAATTTAATTGCTTAATTGGGAAGGATGTATATTCCTTTTCCTTTTATATATATATATATATATATATATATATATATATATATATATATATATATATATATATATGATTCCAAAGAATCTCATATACTATAATATATAGGCAATTTGCAAGAATATACTAACGTATACTCTTGACCCTAAAGAATATACTATTTTTTTAAAAAAAGATTTATTTATACTATATTTTTACGATTATTTACACAATATTTAGTAACTGTATTGTTATATTATCTTGTTTCAAATTATAAGATTATTATTGACTTTTAAAAGTCAATTTAATGAAGATATTTAAAACTTAAAATTTAGATAATTCACTAAAAAGTATGAAACAGTAAATTTTACAATAAGTAATTAATACTTTTTATTAAAACTATAAGAATTTATGTCAATTATTAGTTAATTTAAAAATGTCTTAAGTTAACTTCAAAAAGTCAATAATAACCTTATATTTTGAAACATAGTGTACTTTAGAACATGATCATTTTATATTATCATTAAACTCTTTTATGGAATAACTTTATAATTTCAATTTTCACACACACAAACACACATATATAGCGACAGTTTTTTGAGATATAGCGACGAAAAAACAATCGCTATTACGGGTTCATTTTTGGTCTACTTTTCCTCATTTGCTGCAGAATCTCTTCCATCTATATATATAAAGTTTGTTGGTTATGTTTGTGTCGACAGTATTATGTTTGTCGTAGACTTTGGTACATTAGGTGGCAGCACTTATTTTGTAGTATTCCGGTAACACCAGGATACAGATTCTTGTGAATTAAATGAACTTAAAAACGGATTAAATAAATATAAATTAATTACCGGCAAATTAAATGATCTTCATGTCCAGTAACATATAGTATCTTCAGTAACCAGAACTTAGGTGGCAATACTTATTGGAGTGATTCTTTCAAATTCATTTTATTTAATTATAGTATTTCACAACATCTTATCTCAATCCTTGTCAATCTTTGAGTTTTGAATCTAATGACTTTAAATATATATATATATATATATATATATATATATATATATACAGCCGATCCTGTCCGGACTCCCGGACATGATTAAAATGCGGACCCCAAATTTTTTTTTTTGCTTTTTTTTAAAATAACTAAAAAAATATTTAATATTTTATGGAACTGAAATTTTTCCATAATACAATGTTTTGAAGGTGATTTGAATACCTATACCAAAAAATAGTGGTACAGTCTGCACAGACTGTACATACATGTTTTGTTATACGTACCCAAATCACGTCCAAAACACTGTATTATGAAAAAAATTCAATTCCATAAAATATTAAATATTTTTTTAGTTGTATTAAAAAAAGCAAAAAAAGAATAAAAATTTGGGGTCTGCATTTTAGTCATGTCTCGGGACTCTATATATCTATCTATCTATATATATATATATATATATATATATATATATATATATATATATGGGACTATTAATCAGACTTTGAAGTTTTTAGTCAACTGATTAGCTACTTTTATAAATAAATTACAAATTATAATATTATATATTCAAAACCTTTTATTGTGGTTCTGATCATCTTCGTTGGAGACAACCGAGATGAACCATTCAAAGCAATAAAATGAATTAAGTTATTCTCATTTTAAAAAAATTGATACCAAGGTATGATTAAGTCAGTAAGACAAATAAGTGCAACATTAATTAATTAATTATCAAACTTATTTAACATTATTTTATCTTATAATAATATTGTTAATTTATTATATGTTGAAGGACATGAGGAAACTCCTCATCTATCTGAAAAGGAGAAGGAAAAGTTGGCAAGTAGATCATTCACATAATATTAATTGTTACTTTTTTTTTACTTTCAATTATTGTTAAACGATTGTTTAAGTAAATATTTAAACAATTATTTCTTTATTATTCTTAAGTATGAAAATTTAAATAACAATTAATAAAGATAAATATCAATAGAAAGAATATAGTAAATTATACTCATTCCAATATTCATATGGTTTAGATTCTTGGATTGGGGGACATATGACCCCCCTCGCCCTCCCCCTCCCCCTCCCCCTCCCCCTCCCCCTGATTCCCCCTCCCCCTGATTTCCCCTCTGAGTATCTTACAACTAAAAGACCGACCAGTGAGCATCTCTCTTCCAATGTTTATAGACGGTACTGCACTAGTGTTCGATCAACTTGAAGAAGCAGAAGAAAAAGAAATTTTATTTTATTTTTCCAAACAAAATTAAATTTGATATAACCTCAAAAGAGGTTTTTCGGCTTTAGGGAAAATACTTGTAATTCCCTGTGGCTCATATATGTTGGATAATTTCAAGCCTATTGGACAAAACTACACTCAGATTTACCCTTTGATATATATATATATATATATATATATATATATATATATGTTCTGGGAACTTGAAGCTTAAACCCACATAGAGAGGCCATGTTCATGTTCATACAAGTATATAACGGTAATAACTACTAACTTCAAGCACGTTTTAATAGAAGAAGCCATGAAAAGGAGAATGGGGGAGAAAATTTGAAAATATTGTAAACATCCCAACAAATTAAAACTTTAAGAAGTTGCCACCCAAAAAGGCTCCCAATTACATAATCCATTATCAGTACCATGTCCTCCTTCCTTGCATCTGCTAGGCCTTTGAAACTTTTCCATTCCCATTTCTGCCTCAACATCTTTCCTATTCCCATCCATGTCCTTGCTCATGTATGCACCACCATTTTCTCCTTCAACAACTTTCAAGTATGCACCACTTTCTTCTTCATCTTCATAATCTTCTTCAAATTCTCCTTCATCACGTGAATTATTCTCTTCATTTCCAAATTCTCCAATATTATTATCATCTGAGGTAACTTTCTGGTCATACATAAACTCACAATTCTTTAAGAACCTTAGCTTCAACCGGCCATGGCTTCGTTCGGCTTCAAAATAAGTACGCGTTGATGGCGCCTCGACAGCTTCAATGATTAGTCTTCCGCCTTCGCGGTGAGTCCTAACTTGAAGAGAATTTGAACCACTTATTGTTGTCAAGGGAGGTGGAAAACTGCGCGAATTCGCCTTTTTTGCTGATGAAATTTGTCGTGGTTCCCTTGTTGGCGATTTTTCGCACCATGAATCCGTTGATGAGAATGAGAAAATGCTGCTTTCACTAGTGTCACTGCCCGTTTCGCTTCCCAAATTTTCAGTGCATATTTCTAAGCTCTTTTGACTAAGCCTTACTGATGATGGGACATAAGTGGTTTCAATATCCATTTCCTTTTTGGGATTCTGGGAGGGATTGGAGAGAGATTGGAGGAAATTCCAACCACCCAAATCGGGATTAAGTGAGGTAATTTTATTGGTTGTGTTCTCATTATGGCAATTCTCAGCAACTTCCTTGGTATTTCCGCTGCCTAATAATATTCCTATGGATTTTGGTGCAGCCAATTTGAGCCTTAATGTGGTGGTCTCTTTGAGTTGGGGCTCAAGACATGACTGTAAACCTTGATATACTATGGTTGACATGGCTATATATTGGAAAATGCTTAAGATTGTAAGGAAAGGTTCTTTAGAAGTGAAGGGTTTAAGATGAAACAGAGTAAAAGCAGAGGATTTGGACTAAGACTGAAAAGAAGGTTTTGGTTTGAGAGAAATAGAGAGACAAGGGTAGAGGAAAGAAGGGAAGAGGAGGTTGAACATGAGGGATAAGTGAGAGGGGAGGTGTGAATTTGTAGTACTCAAAAAGTGACGTGAAAGTATGTTGTGGAGGGGTGGAAGAAGCTTTTGACACCACTTGTATTATACAAATATTTATCCAAAATAAAAAAGGAAAAAAAAAAGATACACGTTAAAGAGTCTCATTTAAACTTTTTTCTCGTTATTTTGCAAAATTTTGAAATTAATTTATAATTGACTTGAATTTATTTGATTTTGATTAACACAAATTTTAATATGTAAACTACTTAAAAAGGTGGTACCAAGTTTGTTACTTTGAAATTTAAATAAATTCAGAATTAACTACTTAATTAGGATTAAAGCCAATTGAGATTCTTTTTCTGGAACTGAGAGTATTGTAATTTGAAAATTTATTTATGTTCTTGAAAGTTTAATCTCAATATTATCCACCAGTTAAGGTACCTCTCAATATGGTTGTAAAATGAGTTTTTGATGTTGAGAATGGTATGTGCATGAAGTTGCGAAGTTAGCATTTGAGGTAACATGAAAAGATAAGTTTTAACAGCATTTATACCTCACAAAAATAGCTAATTCATTTATATATATATATATATATATATATATATATATATATATATATATATATATATATATATATATATATATACTAGCTGGGTCCCGTGCCTCCGGCACTGTATAGACAATATGATTTATCTCAAATTTTGAACGACCAAAATAATTTATTGAGTGAGCGGGAAATTTAAAGTCATTTGTATTTTATTAAATGATTATTAGATTATTAGATAGATATATGTATTTTATTAGATAGATGTATGAACGGTGGGATTTATCCCAAACTTTGGACGGCCCAGATGATTTATTGAGTGAGCGGGAAATTTAAAATCATTTGTATTTTATTAGATAGATGATTCATATGGAATATAAGAGCCAAATATAATATTGATTGCATTCAAAGAAAGGATCATCACAATTCACAGCCCATACACGTTGAAATTCCATCTACAGCAAGTTCTCTACTTAAATTACATATTTTATTATTCCTGCAGTCCGCGTAATTGACAGAAACAGTAATCTCCTTATCATACTTTGAAAAATAATGAGAAAAAAAAAATTGATGACCAAGAAAAATCTTTTTCTGCTCTCAGCTAAACCGGGACTTTTTTTTCTTTTTTTTAAGTGTCAATTCTGCTATCAGAGTTATCAACTAGTCATAATTTTTCGAGTCGACCTTTCCTAGGTAAAAATGAGACAAGACAGATTGGTGAAGTCTGATCCGAATTTTAATTTAAAATTGATTGTAAAGTTACTCAAAAAATAATTATGTACTTTCGGGTTGGATTATGATTTCTTATATTTTGTTATATATTGTAGGGATTTTATGCGCATGTAATTCATATTTACACATAATCAGGATAATCAAAAGTATATCTCTTGAAGCGTGATGAAACCTTTGATTCGGAAAACTTCATGTCGTTCTTTTTTAACCCAACAGTATCTCCGAACTACGATCGAGAACGAAACACTAACTCACGGTTCGAAACAATTTGAGTTTGGTCTGTAATTGGAACACTCTGTATTTGGCCAAAGTGAATCGCATGTTAATTGATCGATAGAGAACGACTGGGTATTTAATACGGAAGTGATTAAATAACTTCTCCACTTTCTCTCCATGATCAATCAACCCACGTTCAAAATATGTAGATTTTGCATCTTGTTTGATTATTTTCTTTTGATTTTTATTTATTTTCGTTGTGTTATTATTCTTTAACATGGCCTTGATTCGAGTTTGTATAAAGCAATTAATTGCTAGTACGTAGTTTGTTTTATTGTTAACATCATTAATTCTGTTCTTGGTGTGACCTTTGAATCTTAGCCAAAGCTACCACACGATAATCACATAAACCGTACGGAATGCTTACGCTGATATATACTAAAACAGGCATCTCCATATATAATAGTATTATATAGATATATATTAAACTTAAAAGCTAGCCCTTTAGGAAGGAAAAAGTGATGAAATCATCTTCCACCAAGAAAACCCTTTATTTTGTTTGTCGGGTAGGTATTAATTAACCTATAAGATTAATTAATTTTTTGTGATTAACTTTAATATACATAAGCCATGTGATTAGACAACAAATGACCTATCCTAAAAATCTTTTTAAGCCTAAAAATTTGGTGGTTAGAATGACTCATTGTCACTCGAAGAGTTCTTGCCTATCATTTTCCAATTATATAGAAAATGGTCACCACGTTCAAATTAAAATTTGGTTTAAAATGGAATTAATGCAGTTGTCTTAAAGTACTGAGCATCATAGTATATTCCTCTCATATAATATAGTATGATGTTTTAGAGTTGTGTACAATAATTAAAAAAATAATTGTATAATATTGAATATAATATTAATTATCTATAATACTCTTTACTACTTATCTCATACTCTCTCATTCGTACTCCCTCCGTATCTTAATATAAAACGTTTTAGAGAAGTATTTTTGTCCCTTAATATATGATGTTTTAGAATTTCAAGTAAACATTAATTGCTTAGTTTTCAATATTAACCCACGTATTAAATGTAATTTTGGTTCTCTCACTATTTTTTGTCCAATAAATAACAATCTTTTTCCCAATACAAGGGTAATATAGACATTTGATATTCTATTTAATGCTATACAATCATTTACTTAATACTTATGCATAATTCTAAAAAGTCTTATATTAAAGGACGGAGGGAGTAACATTTTCCAATGAGGAATAATTTTGAAAAGATTGTGACTAATATATTCTTCTAAATTATATAAAACGCTAAATAATTTAGAAAAAATAAAATTATTTAAAACGTCATATATTATGAGATGGAAGAAATATATATTACTGTAAATTAATAGTTTAATTTCCTAGCTACATTGAGATATATCTAATGGATATATATTCAATGCATGCACATTTATTATTTATGGACTAGTCTAGCTAATCTGTCATTATTCTTTTGGTTCTTTTGAACTTAGAAATATACTCTTATTATTTGGGCTTCGTGGAATAAAACTTGTACTTTTCCTAGGGTTTTTTTGTGTGGTGGTTATGACTTTTCCTTTTTCTCATAATTTTCTGAATGTGATAATTTAATTTAAAGTTTTAAACTTTAGTAATTAAGTAAAATAAAGAGAAAAAATAATACAAAACATTATTATTAAATGACTGTATAAATCAAACTTGCATGATAATCAAAGAAAAAAATATTTTTATAAAATACATGAATAAGTGATTTTATATTTTAGAACGTACCAAGTGTAAATAAATAAATATATATATATATATATATATATATATATATAAATTAAGGATCTTATGCTTACCATTTATCCAATATACTTTGCATACTCTTCTTTAGCGACGGTCTTGCGACGGTTCGGTCCGTTGTTATATGTTGTCTGTTGTTAAAGTTAAGACGACGGTTCTGTCTGTCGTTAAAGATGAGTATACAAGATATGTTGAATAAGAGTAAATTTAAGATCCAGAGACTATATATATATATATATATATATATATATATATATATATATATATATATATATATATATATATAGGGTCCGGATCCTGTCCGGACTCCCGGACAGGTTTAAAATCCGGACCTTTTTTTTTTTTTTTTTTTTTTTGTTTTTTTTTTTTGAAACAACTAAAAAAAAAATATTATGGAATTGGAATTTTTACATTATACAGTGTTTTGGGTGTGATTTGGATGCCTATAACAAAACATGTCTGTACAGTCTGGGCAGACTGTACATACATTGGTTGGTGTAGGTATTAAAAACACACCCAAAATACTGTATTATTGAAAAATTTCAGTTCCATAATTTTTTATTTTTTTTTTTAGTTGTTCTACCAAAAAAAAAAAAAAGAAAAAAAAAAAATCAGGTCCGGATTTTCTCCCGTCCGGGAGTCCGGACCTGATCTTTATATATATATATATATATATATATATATATATATACGCGGTGGCATTGTATTTACAAAAATGTCACCGCGCCCCTCTAAAACAACGTAGTTTTAATAAAAGAATGCTATTTAAGGAGAATGCTCTTGATCCTTACTGTATATATATATATATATATATATATATGTCATTCTCCAGAAAACCTGGTACATGTTGCTTCAATGTTCCTGATTTCCTTGTTTCTTCTATTTTTTTTAGTAACATATTATTTGTCAAAACAATGACATAACATTTTGAAACACACAAGTATTCAAGCATGGTATTGAGAATCTTTTAGGTCAAACAACAAAGTCAATAATTCATGGCGCCAACTAAAACATTAAATCCACTTGATGTACATAAATAAATAAATATATATATATATATATGTATATATATATATATTCTAAAAAACAATGCTAGTATTTGAAAATTATTATTGTAACTACTTGATCTTTTGGCTGCCTGCCTCTATCCTTATTCCTTCCCATAAATTCCTTTCTGATAAGATCGCGCCTAATTACATTATATCCTTAGGACTGGAATTTTATTTTGATTTTTTACTATAAAATCATCGATTGTAATTATTTAATTAGTTATATATCAAAAAGAAATTGAAGTACGTACTATACATAAGTATATGAAAAAGTATTTGAAGTTAATATTTATGTATATATAAATTAATATAAAGGCTTTACTAGAAGAAATATGCAAAACAAAAATAGAGCCAATTAAGTGTTAAGCTTGCGTAATAACGACAAGCATAGTATTTAAGTAAAAAAAAACATCAAAGATTATATAAAGAAAGCAGGATGATCTGACAAGCTCATTACAGTTAATTTATTTAGATAATTAAGCTCATTACAGTTAAAAGGAGCTTAGCAACCCTTGACGACTCTAAACGACCATGTTTTATTCCGATTTTAAATAAAGTACAAAGGCTTCTTAATTACAAAAGACTAATTATTACTAATAAAAGTGACTTTTTGCACATATTAAAGATGATACAATAACAAATTTATTCATATTTAAATTCTCATTTAATTGTATAGTTTTCTACGTACACATGACTAGTGATACTCCTATTAATTAACATCAATGGTATTAAAGACAAATTATTATAAAAAATAGATTATTTAAAATAACTAGACATTTAATATGTGGAACTATCTAAAATAACAATAAAGACTTTTATTTTGAGACAGATAGAGTAATAAATTGATCATTAAACTACGTTTATATGCACTTTGTACAAAAAGAAAAGGCATTGAGCTAGTTTTGCATCATAAACCATCAATTTTTGCACTTGATACTGTTTTAATTAAGCTAATAATCATACTAGGCTCCCACTTAGAGAGAGATTTAAATATTAAACTAAGAATACGTCATGCTTTTTGAGAACTAAATATATATTTTTCCTTTTCTTTTATTGTTTTAAAAGTTTTTTATTTTATTTTTTTATAGACTTGAGATTAATTAAAAAAGACAAGAGAATCCAGTTCATGAGTACATAAAAACGTACTACTATAAACTAATCAAAGCCATCCTCCCTACCCTGCCTTTGTGGCCACCACCATGCATGTTAGTGCCTCCTTTCTGTCTCCATATTAATAATTCTTTTCTTTATAAAATTAGGGCATGCATGAAAACCATGCAAACATGTCATGCAACTAGTGGTCTTTTAGGTTTAGGTGCTAATTTACGTAAGAGTCAAGTGTATGCCTAGCTCGATCGAGCCGGCGGTGAAAATTATTACTACATATCTCCCTAAAATATTATCGTTTAAGATTTTTACACATGAATTAAGAAAGTAATAGTATCATTTATCAAGTAAAATTTATTTAAAATTACATCACTACCCCTCTATGAGAAGTTGAAAATTATTAATACAAGTAAGAGAATATTTTTGGAATATTTTTTTTTTCTAAAACGACAATCTTTTAAGAACGGATGAAGTAATTAATTAAGCTGTTTAATTATAATTAACGCGTCTTAACATCGATCAACGTCTGTGGTTAGTTTTATAGACAGATAATGCATGCTTAGGTAATCGGACCAAATATAATCTCAACTGGCAATTACCATGATTATGATCATCTAAAAATTAAATTGTGTCATTTTCATGCTATGTTTTCCATTTAATTTGGGATGCAAGTGTATTTTTTTTCTCTGGTACAAATTTGTGGAAGAGATTGACAAATAGAATATTAATCGAATATAAAATTTAGCGTAGCAGAGATGTATATGACCTATATATAATATATATAATGATAATAAAGAGAGAGAAGTGATATTTTTATATAAAAGTTAATATTTTTGCATGACCCCTCTCACATGACATGAATAGTGAGTGAGTTCCACCTCCATGTAAAAATATCAATTTACAGACACATGTTATGAAGTTTAATTTTTCGAGAAAATAAGATGCAAATTATTCAGTCATTGCGATATTTTTTATATAGAAAATGTGTGATAAAAGTTTAGAAACCAGCTAGAGACAGTAGAGTGACGAATTTCAAAACTTTAGATTTAATTATTTCTTGGGCTATGAAAATCAAAATATATATTAGCCAGTTTTTTTTTTTCAAGGGGCCGGATAACTTATGGTTGAACCTTTCTTCATAACATGTCAAAAAGATTTGAATCCTAGACCTCTATATCAATAAAAGTGAGTCATATCCACGAGATTAAATATCAATTAGATGTGAATTAATTTTAGAGTAATGCTAGATGTCTCAATTTTTTTTTTATCTCAAATGACATGTTATTGAATATTTTAATAATAATTTTTTTCATAGTCAAACACATGATATCTACTACTTAATTAATATTATGATATTACATTATTTGAATTAAAAATTTGAGACCCTAGTGTCGGCTTTAATTTTATTTAGTATTAACACACTCAACAAAAATTTTAAAATGTGGATGTATGTGCCTATATTGAACTGGCACTATTTAAGAGGCCTAACAAAAGCCCAGAAACGAGATGGTCGATGTGCATCAATGTGCTGTAGTTTACTAAACATTCAGTTCTACATATGTTCATATAAAATATATCAAATTAAATGAGATTATAACACCATATATAAATATATATATATATATATATATATATATATATATATATATATATATATATATAGTCCGCTTCTCTAGCGAACTAAGAACAAATCAGCAATAACGATGATTTTTTCTGTCGCTATAGCATAGAAAGCCCGTTTTTTATGTTATAGCGACCAAGGGCGGAGCCAGGAATTTTGCATCTCCTGGGCTACTAAGTACCAACTATATACACAAGAAATTATCCCACCAAGATCAATCATAAATTCAAAATCATACATAATAGTAAGGTTCAAAGGTACATAACATGTAAGGAAAAAGGAAAACAGCACACTATTTAAGCTGCATCCTTCTATGCTTTGTAGAATAGAATTCGTTGATGCACTTCACTATTTAAGTTTTATACGAGATTTGGAAAGGGGTGGTTGGTGATTTGAGATATCAACATAAGATGGAGAATGCCCTTAACTAGTTGATGCACTTTCTCTTGGTTTAAAGAAAAAAAACAAAGTTTTTTCTCTCTTGTTTCCTTGACTTTCTATTGTGACTTATTCAAATTGAAACTGCAAATGAAACTTGTGGATGTGCAACGGATATATGTGCATTATGTCAGGTAATACATATTAGTATATTATGAGTGAAAAATAACATACTGAATGCTAATAGTATCATTAGATTTCAAAACCTAAAAAGTTTTTAACTAAGTAAATTAGTCAAAGCATGGCATACAACAAGCATAATATCAAACAATTACTCCTATCTTAGTAATGTGCCACAAATAGCAACAAATGATGCATAGACAAGTAAACATCAAAATTAAATAAGATAGAGGCCAACATATCACTAAAAACTGCCTACGTGAATTAGAATTCCACGAGCTAATCTTGCCTACGTAAATTAGAATTCCATTAGTTGGGATTTTGGGATACCAATGGATAATGAAATATAAATAACTATCAGAGCATACTAAAGAAAACTTAGTGCTAAATTCTGAAATTTTTGAACATCCTATATACATCTGGACATCCACAAGAACATCCAACCAGTTGGTTATTAAAATTAGTGATCTTGGCCACCTGATTGAACACTTTAAATATAAACAAACAAACATTGCTTGCATTGAGTAATATTAGAAAATCCCCAAACATCTAGCAATGTACTACATATTACAAATATTAAGGAATGTCCGGTAAAAGGATTGGTTGTGTATAAAAGAAGCCCCAAAAGTTTAGTAAAGTCTCCACAATCAAATGACATTAACAACAACAACAGGCAGATGATAAGAACGCATAAACGAGTGATGAAGAATTGAAGATAGCAGCCACATAAAAAAAATTGGGGGTAAAAATAAAACCCTAACCTTGCAATTTGGGGAAATCAGAAAGAGAGGGAGGATGGATGAGTTTGGGTAAAGGACCAAGGTATGCCGCGGGAGACTTGCAAATTAGAGTATTATGGTGGTGAAATTCAATAGCAGTATAACACGTTATTTGGGCTGCAAGCAGCAGAGAGGCTCCATAAGTTTTATGCTGAGATTAGATCTGACAAAATATGGTTATGAGTTGGTTTTGGTTTTCAAAATATGGTTAACCAACCATTTAAGAACTAAAACCATATTAACTATTTTTAATATGGATAATGTGAGTTGGAACCATATAGTTATGGTTAAAAACCATATTAACCATTTTAAGATGTTTTGACTTTTAAACAAAATCTTTAAAAAATGAAATTAATATATACTATAGATAGAGAAACGAATATAAGGGGTGACTAGGGGTAGGGGTAGGGGTAGGGGTGGTAGGTGTATACATAATCGTTTAATATTAATTTTTTTGGGGAGTGGTGGGGGTGGGGGTGGGTGGGGGTAGTGTGTGGGGGATAGGGGGTGGGGTAGGGATGGAGTAGGAGGGTAAGGGGTGGAGTAGGTGGTAGGGGTGGAGTAGGGGGTAGGGGTGGGTGGGATGGGGTGAGTGGAGTATATACATAATCACATAATATTATTTTTTTGGTGGAGGTCTGGGTGGAATGGGGGTAAGGGGTGTATACTTAATCACATAATATTTTTTTTGGTGGGTGTGGGATGGGGTAAGTGGGTGGGTGGGTGGAGTAGGTGGTGGGGTGGGAATGAGGTGTATACATAATCACATAATATATTTTTTTATGGGGATGGGGGTGGGGGTGGGGGTGGGGTTGGATGGGGTGGGATAGGGGTGGGGTGGGGTAAGGGTGTATACATAATCACATAATATATTTTTTTATGGAGGTGAAGGTGGGGGTGGGGTAGGTGGCGTGGGATGGGGTGGGTGGGGTCGAGGGTAGGGGTCGGGGGGTGGGTGGGGTCGGGGGTAGGTGTGGTTGGGGTGGGTGAGGTCGGGGTAAGGATGGGTGGGTGAGGTGGGGTGGGGTGGGGTGGGGTGGGTGGAGTGGGGTGTATACATAATCACATAATATTTTTTGTGGGTGTAGGTGGGGTGAGGGTGGGGGTGGGGGTGAGGGTAGGGGTGGGTGGTGTCGGGGGTAGGGTAAGTGGGGTGGGGTAGATGGGGTAGGGGTAGGGGTAGGGGTAGGGGGTGGGATGGAGTGTATACATAATCACATAATATATTTTTTTTATGGAGGTGGATGTGGGGGGTGAGATAGGGGTAGGTGGGTGTGGGTGTGGGTGTGGGTGGGGGTGGGGGTGGAGTAGGGGTGGGGTGGGTGGAGTAGGGGGTGGGGTGTATACATAATCACATAATATATTTTTTTATGGAGGTGGAGGTGGGGGTGGGGTAGGTGGCGTGGGATGGGGTGGGTGGGGTCGAGGGTACGGGTCGGGGGTGGGTGGGGTCGGGGGTAGGTGTGGTTGGGGTGGGTTAGGTCGGGGTGGGTGAGGTCGGGGTAAGGATGGGTGGGGTGGGTGGAGTGGGTGGAGTGTATACATAATTACATAATATTTTTTTGTGGGTGGGATGGGGTGGGGTGGGGTGAGTGAGGGTGAGGGTGGGGGTGGGGGTGGGGGTGGGGGTGGGGGTGGGTGGGATGGGGTGTATACATAATCACATAATTTTTTTTGGTGTGGTGGGGTGGGGTGGGGGTGGGGGTGGGGGGGTGGGGGGTGGGGTCGAGTCGGGGTGGGGTGCATGGTTGAGCTTCTTGAATCTATCTAATAAAATATAAATAATTTTGAATTTTCCGCTCATTCAATAAATTATCTGGGCCGTTCGAAGTTTGAGATAAATCTCACTGTCCATACACTGCCGAAGACACGGGACTAAGTTAGTAGGTTAATATGGGTGAAAAAACTTTTGATTTGAATTTAGAATAAAATATGGGTCGAAAAATGGTTAACTGTGTTGGAACTATATTTCTTTTTAAAAATATGGTTTCAAACTTTAACCAACCCAAATAAATAAAAACAGTTAACCAACTCATATGGTTCCAGTTAATATGGATTGACTCGGCAGTTAACTAACTATATTGTCAAGTCTAGCTGAGATTAAACACGGAAAAGCTGAGTTTCAGCATATTATCAATATTGCGTATCTCCTCATTGCTTTTAATGGATCACAAGAAAACAGGAAAATAATATTGGACTAGGCTATTGAAGATATATAAGTACTAAATATTTTCCAAAAACTCCACCCGGGGTAAAGCCCACCCTAGTCTATACATGCCTCCGCCCCTAATAGCGACAGAAAAAACCGACACTATAGCCGGTTCGTTTTTAGTTCGCTCCCTCCAATTTTCTGAAGAAAACGGAGCTATATATATATATAGTCCGAATCCAGTCCGGGATCCCGGACTCTATTAAAATTCGGACCTTTTTTTTTTGAAACAACTAACAAAAAATTATGGAATTGGAATTTTTACATAATACAGTATTTTTGGCGTGATTTGGATGCCTATACCAAAATATTTTTGTACAGTCTGGGCAGATTATACATACATTAGTTGGTGTAGGTATTAAAAACACACCCAAAATACTGTATTATGAAAAAAATTTAGTTCCATAATTTTTTTTAGTTGTTCTACAAAAAAAAATAGTGTCCGAATTTTGATCAGGTCCGGAAGTTCGGACCTGATCAGTTTTCTATATATATATATATTGATTTGTGAAATTTTATGTAAAAATATTATTTCTCTAAATTTAGGATTCATTTACATTAATGTGACAACCATACTACTACTAGATACTGCTTCTGAAGTCTGAACCATCACTAGTACACTTTTTAGCCCAGTTTTGGAGTACACTGGACCTAATTTTTGCAGCCCATATTTCATTGAGTTGTTGGTTCAGTCATAAGCGGCCTTTTAAGTTAGCCACCATGATTTTCCTTCAGTCACTGAGATTAATTGAAAATAGGGCTCGACTCCTTCTATTATATACTCTCCTTTGGATTCTATTCAATACGTTATATTTTTGGATAGATTAATTAAAATCAACAATGGTCAATTAATTTATAATATGAAATAATATAATTATTCCAAAAATAAAAGAAATCTGATGTTTTTTACCATTTGATGAACGTGTAAATTTTTATCAAATTTTAATGGATGAAAATTATTTTAACTGTAAAATTATTTTTAATGTTTCTAATTTTAGATATGACTGATTTTAATGTCATTAACTATCTATTAATATATTTTAATCATTACTAATAAAATTATTAAAATCAATAACTCTACTACTGTCTCTCTCTACAGTTAATTTCGATACCACAAAATTTTTTTGCAACAAATAATACTGATTATGATTTTGTGAATCATCCTACTTTTTCCTCCCTATACATATATATATATATATATATATTTGAACTAGATGTGTCCCGTGCTTCCGATACTGTATGTATAGATTGTAGGATTTATCCCAAATTTTGGATGACTCAGATAATTTATTGAGTGAGCGAAAAATTTAAAATCATTTGTATTTTATTAGATAGATTTCCTCCATATATATATGAACTAGATGTGTTCTGTGCCTCCGACATTGTATGAACAGTAAAATTTATCCCAAATTTTAGATAACTTAAATAATTTATTAAGTTAACGAAAAATTCAAAATTATTTATATTTTATTTGATAGATATATTCATTTCATGTGAAACAAACAACGTCTTAAAAAATAGGAGAAATAAATGCGACCATTTCAAAGCACAAAACCGAGGGTGACAAGTGTTTGTTTGTTGTGGTTGATAATTTTCTCTCTCATATAATCTCAACTCACGCGGGGACTGGCCACCGATGGAGATGGCGATTCCGATGGTAGAGTTGACCACAAGCAGCACCGACATTGTAATAGCAGCAGGTGCCGCTCTTCTCTTCCTCCTTATGCTGCTTCTCATTTTTCTGCTCATCATTTTCGCCTGCAAGCCATGGCGCTTCGTCCCTCGCTTAACCCGCACCTCCTGCACGATCAAGGTTATCCCCTCTACATATATATTTGCATCTATTATTTTATTTTTAATTTAGGGTTTTTGGTTTTGTGCCCACTACTGATCAAGTATGAAGAAATATATATATAAAAGCATATACTTTCATGTTCTGTTTTTGGAAATGTTAGGCTGTTTGCGTTCTAATTTGGGTGTAATTAATGTTCAATATTGGTAATTTTTTCTAAAGTTAATGGTGTGAGTTAGGTGATCGAATTTTGGGCTTAATTACTATCCATCTTTTATTGACTGTTACTTGTTTTTTTATTCAGCTGAGTGTTAGTTATTTGCTGGCATTGGTAAGAAGTTTCAAAATTAATAAGAATTAAAATTAAAATTAATATCAACTGAGTAATTACCAGCTCATTTTAATAGAATATGTTTTTGGGATCATTGCTGTAATGAACTTTAATGTGTGACAATTTCCTAAGTTGATCACCTTGTACATCATATTCATGTAAAAAATTAGAGCTTTACTTAAAACCATTTTTGGCATACATTAAACTCTTCAGTCAGATGCAAAGATAATATGTGAAAGTGAGGAATCAATTTCTTGACTATCTCAAGTTTTGTCTCTCTTTTTTTGGACTCTTACCCAGTGTTTGGTGGAGAGGTAAAACGTTGATGACTAAAGAATGGTGAACAGTTGTTTCCTTCGTCTGTTAGAGCAAAGAAGGAGAAGGGAAATAATAGTAGAACGGTATTCTCCTTCTCCTATAGCCCACAAATCTTTTCCCTACATATTTCCCTCTCTATAATTTGAACTGACTTGTTTTAGATATCATTTTGAAAGTGAAAATACTATTTCCTGGGTTGGTTACTTTACATAGGTGGAAAACTACTTAGGAGAAACTTTGCTCACTTTAAAATGCAATTTCAGTGTGTACAATGTGTGACTCTCTCTCTTTCAGTTCAAGCTGAAGAGAAATTTCTTTGTGCAGTGGTATTTATGAAGTACAAATTTCTCAATAATTATGTATTTGTATTCTACAAATCCAATGTGATTTGCCATTGTTTTGTTCTTTTCATAAAGTATGTATCACCCTGTGGCTGTACTGAATGCATGATGATTATCATTTTTATGGTTTCTATGGATACCTTTTGCAGTTACCATAGGCCTTACTGTAAGGCTATTCATGGATCATATCAAATTATTCTTTGTGTCTGTTGGCACAGACTTATCACTGATAACACATTCTGATTATATAATTTTAGGTTGAGGACATAGAAAGGCCTCTTGTATCAGAAGATTCAGATTTGGTTCAGAACCATAGCTCTGAGTTTGCTAGGAGTTATGGCTTAGAGGGGGCATCTCAACAAACTGAAGGACATTTTAACTCAACACGGACCCATGGACTTGCTTATAAACACAGGCTTCCACCTACAACTCCCCAGTTGGTCCATAGTATACAACTTTATTCTGCTATGTTTCTTAGCTAATTCTTCTTGTATATAGCATATTATTTATTTAATTATTCTTTTTTATTAAAATCAAAGTATATCCTTCACTTCACTTCTTCCAGGTGATAGCTTTGTTCTGAATATATCAGACGAGACTTTGGTTGGTCAGACGCTTAAGCATCCTTTGGTGACGAGCCACACTGCTGAAAAACAGAATCTAGGAAAGGAAGATTTATGTTATGACTCGAGATTTGGTTCAGAAGAGGATAGACCTAGAGAGTTTGTTCCAAAATATAATGCAGATCAAAGTAATTTCTCCATCTCTCACTTGTAAAAAAAAAATATATTGTTTGGTTTATTATCAAATGGATTTTGTATTAGTGTGATTAATTGCATTACAAAGGAAACAGAAGAAAATACTTTTTACAGATTTCCCAAATGGTATGTCACTGTTCTCTGTGTCTTTCTATTTGGTGGAGTAGGTAGAACATGTCATCATATCTTTCTGTTAGAAGTGCAGGAAGCATTCTAATGCTGGAGGTTATCTCTGGTCCTTCTCGTGGGCTTCGTTATTCCATACAATCAACAAATACATCTGAGCTTCCACTTACTCTTGGAAGAGTTTCACCAAGTGCTTTGTTATTGAACGATAATGAGGTTTCAGGAAAGCATGCACTGATAAACTGGAATTTAAACGTAAAATTCTTGAAAGCTATACTACTTGATATGCATTCTAGTGAACTTTGTCTGGTAAAGTGATTCTTTTTTAATTTTTGGATTGCATACGGCTCCAGAAGTTGAAATGGGAGTTGGTTGACATGGGGAGTTTAAATGGAACGCTCTTGAATTCTGAAGCAATTCACCTTTCTCGTTCTGGGTGTAGACACTGGGGTGACCCAACTGAGCTTGCAAGTGGAGATATTATAACTCTTGGAACAACTTCAAAGATATCTGTAAGTCTCTTTCCTACTTTGTTTTCATGCCACTGATGTTTTAGTGTAAAGGTCGTGATTTGTAATAAATTTGAGCAAAGGGGCTAAGTCTGTGGTCAGTTTTGTTGTGTTATCTTTCCAAGAGCATGAATTCCTTGCAGTGTGAATGACTTTGTAGCTTCTTGCTAAGCTTTATTGGTATATGGTATGCCCCTTATGGGAGACTATTCTATTAATTTTGACTTAGAAGCCAGGAGTGCAAATTTATATTGTTTTGTGGATGTTTGATCTACATGTGTATTAATAACAAGACTACCTTCTCACAGGATGATCTATGAATAATAAGACTTTTTTTTGTTTATTTGTGTAGCTTTGTTGAATTGTTTATCAAATTTAAAATTTCAACTTTGTAATCACTCCCACAGTCCCATTATATAAGAAAATTTTGAGCGACACTAAGTTTAATAGAATGACATTTTAAGTTTTTTTTTTCAAGTTTCCAACTTACCCTTACTATACTTAAAACTATATATTTAAATTTATCTTGGATTGGAGTGGAGTGTTTGTATTAGGATACGCGCAATCAATAAAATATGAATATCTTAGGTATATTCAATGTTCTAAAAAGCTCTAGGCGGGAGACGGGCGGCCAGGGGGCCTAGGCGGGGCCTAGGCGGGGCCTGGGTGGGGTTTAGGCGGAATTTTTTATTGTAAGCCAATTTTAATATTTTATCTTACATTTATCCGAACAAAACAATAATATAAAACAAAACAATCTATAATAAAGATAATAAATGTCTTTGTTTAAACTTCAAAAACATATATATTGTTAATGTCAAAGTTCAAACACAAACATGCAATTGTTCAAAGTTCAAACATATTTTTAACGTATTAGTTTTATTCATAAACAAGATTGCTATTAAATAATAAAATTTAAAATTTCAAGAATTTAATTCAATATTAAAACTTAAGAAACTAAACATAAATTTAAGAATTATATTGAATTAAACTAAATATTACAAATGTATCATCATTTATATAATTTGAAGTTGGTACAAATTCAAAAAATTACTACTATAATAAAATTCAATTAAAATTCAATGTTCGAAATAACGCTCGAGGCGTTCGCCTCGAGGCGCGCCTTGTAGCAAGGTGGAAGAATGCTAAGGCGAGGCGTGCGCCTATTCTGGAACTCCAACAACTTACGCCTTTTTCGGTTGAGGCTTATGCCTCGTGGCGGTGCGCCTCAAGGCGTCGCAAGGCCTGCGCCTTGATTTGGCTTAAAAAACCCTAAATATCTGACTTCACTTACCGATTTGGCTTCGACGACTTCATTGGCTTCGACCGACTGCTTCAAGGTCAACTTCTTCTGCGACGGCTCAGCCTTCTTCAGGTATCTTCTTCTTCTTCTTTCTTTCTTCCTCTGTCGACTGACTTGGCGACTTCTTCTTCGACCGACTTCTTCTTTTCTTCTTCTTCTTTTTCTGTCGTTCTTCCTCTCTGTTTTAAGCTTCTTTTTTTCTGTTTGCTAAGTGACAGTGTAGTCCTTTGTTATAGTGTAGTCTTCTTATGTTACAGTGTAGTCCTCTCTTTTTTTCCTTTTTCGAACAATGTAGTCCTCTGTTATCAGCTGGTTAAGTTTGTATTCTGTTTTTAGCTGGTTAATTTTTTTTTCTCGTTCTTGATTTTTTATTTATTTACTTCCTGTGTACTGTCTTGTGAGCAAGTTAATTTGTCTTGAAATGGAATCATACCTATTAATTTCTTGTTTGGAGTACTTTTCAGAAAATTATTAAAGGTATACCTAGGATGTACAAAGTACTCAAATATTGGCATTAACTTGATGTGCTTTGAAATTATATTAAGCATAGGAATTTTTTGGAGTTGTGAAATTTGAATTTTAAAGTAACATTTTGGGGTTTGGCACGGCCTGCTGTATTTCCTATTTTTTAAAATACCTTTTCGTTGCTTGACTGTTTGTGCTTGACTGCAAGTGTTTGACTGTTTTTTCATTAATTTTTGTTTGTGTTTATGTACATGAATTGCTAATGACGCCAAAATAAATTTAGTTGTTCTTGATCTTGGTCATCATGTTAATGTTGTTGGTCTTATAATTTTTTGGAGACTTTTTTGTTTTTAAATTTAGGCTTGCGCCTCGCTCCGCCTCGAAGCTTACGCCTCGCCTTGAGAAAAACGCCTCGTACCGCTTTTAGCTTTTTCGAACATTGACAAAATTATCCATTTTGACTTGATATTGTTCACTTCTTATTGTGATTTGATATGCTACAACCTGTATTATGAATATGGTAAATCATTAGAAAAATAAATATATCAAGATTTGGTTTGGGTAGTTATTAAAATAAAAAAAACCTCTCTGCCTAGACCCCAACTAGGCACCGCTTAATTTTCTGGAGGGATTTTTTTGCCGCCTTGGACCTAAGTGAGGCGCCAGGGGCCTAGCGCCTAGGTGAGGCGCCAAGGGGGGCCTAGGTTGGGCGCCAAGGGGGGCCTAGCGCCTAGGCGGGGCCTAAGCGGACCTAGACGGGGATTTTTAGAACACTGGTTATATCTCTTGAAAAACTAATCAGGGGACCCATTATTTTTTCATGTTAAGTACGTTTGAGAATAGGTTAAAAGGTTAACTTGCAAAAAGAAAATTTAGTGTTATAAATTGGACGGAAGCAGAATTAATCTTGCTTATAGTATGTTTTGAGCTTCTTCTTTTTAACCTATTTTATTACATGTAATGATTAACTTTTAATCTTCTATGCTTTGCTTCTTTACCTTGCTTAAAATAGATGAACAGAATTTATAATCTGTATGTTCAATTTGTGTTAAGGAAAACTTGTCCAATGTCGGTTGCTCTCGTATACCAGAATTACATATTTAGCTCTTCAATACTCACTTTGAGTAGTTTGTCAAATTACTAATATCCAATTGCTTCTTTATCTGTCACCATTTAGTTATCGTGATCGTACTTGCTCAGTAAAATGATTAGGTATAGTGGTAGCAGTGTTAACATGGTGTTTAGAGGAGTTTTTCAGTTTAAGGTTCCTATATTAGTATTCTCCCCTCTTTATCTTTCTCCCTTTTGAGAAACAGGACTAAAAGAGAAAACAAAAATATGTTTATGCTCTCTATTGTTTCTTACAATGTAACCTAAAACTTAATTTGTTGTCTGCCACAATATATTTAATTATCCTTATTGTTGTTGCAGGTTCAGATTACATCTCAAACTATGCAATTTCCAATTGGAGTTGGTGTTGCTTCAGATCCAATGTCTATGCGTCGAGGAGGAAAGAAGCTGCATATGGAAGCTGTCTGCTATTACCAGTGGACTCTTCATGGTGCTGAGCAGGTTTAGTAATCTTTGAAAGTTTTCTTCTTAAGTTTGTATTCTGTTTTCTGAGCCACTAATTTGTTTAATTGCTGACATTTTAGTTTGGAATGTTTGGCATATGCGATGGACATGGCGGAGCAGCAGCTGCCATATCTGCTAGCAAGTTAGTGTTCATTTATGTTTTTTGGCTAACTTACCTCTTGTACTACCAAAAAGAAGTGATTACAAACTATAGATTTATATTATATGGCAGTCTATATTTCCAATTCACATTTAAGGATAATGGTAATGAGATTTCAAATGCATGCTTCGTTTGGGCATGAATAAATATATTTTTTGACGTGTGGGGCGGGAAAACGTAACTTTGGGAATTGAACATCTGATTAAAGCCTCAATTTTGCCTGGCCAAGTTAGGGAAAACCAATCCTCTTTTAAATTAGTTTATTCCTCATAATACAAGATTCGCTGCATATTAAGAATTGAAAGGGTTGATCTTTGTATCTGAAGCATCCTTCTTCTTTTTTTAAATATCTGAAACATCCGTCTGAGTTCTGGCCTTGTAGACGATACCATTTCAGATTCCCATATATTTTCAATCATGTATGTCAATTAACTAAGGTCACAATGAACACTTTTAGTGTCTTCTCATATGTTATTAATACTCAATTTCAAACATTTTTCTGTTCAGGTTATTGCCTGAGATAGTTGCTGGTATCTTGGGGGATTCATTCAGAAGAGAGAGGGTTTTATCACAATGTAATGCTTCAGATGTCCTTCGAGAAGCATTTTCTCAAACAGAAGCATACATGAACCACTACTATGAGGTTTTCTTCAATCTGGCTTTTATTGTTCTAGTTGTGTTTTACTTCTACATGTTTCTTCTTGAAGTGTGATTGGACTAGTCAGTGCCTCTCATTGCTTTAATTTGTTTGCTAATTAACTTGTTCATTCTCCTTTGCATTTATGTTTATTACCAAAAATGTATGTTATTTCTTGGTTAGTAAATTGTTCTTTAAGGGTGGTCATAGTTTGGTTTCGGCAGTCTTGGGCAGTTTTTTCAATCAAATTTATCAAACCTAGATGGTTGGTTTTGGGCAATTTTGACAATTAGATTCTTATTGTAATTTTGTTGGATTGATATTCCCCTCTAGAACAACTGAAAGCATTATGTCCTTTATTTTCAATTTTACTTGTGGTGTATCGAAATTTTTGTCATATAATTATCAAAATTTCAGGGTTGTACAGCAACATTGCTTCTGGTTTGGACCGACAGTCACAAAAATTTCTTTGCGCAATGTGCGAATGTCGGAGACTCTGCTTGCGTTGTTAAGTATGTGGCCGAATTTTCATTTTAACATTCCTTGTTAAATTTCAAAGTTTTTTTTCAGAATCTGGACATGCACACCGTGCTATTTCTTACATTATGCTACCATCTTTGTGGGAGTTCATGAAGAAATATAGCTACTTGAAATTCTTTATATCTTTTATATGTATATTTTGATCTTTAGACAATGACTGCGCTACACATATTTTTCTCTTTCTGGCTTCCTTAGAAATATTGAACTAGTCGTAATGTGTGAGGTTCATACAGAATATGCCTGTAACTATTATCTTGGAGAGGTACAATATGCTTCTTCCATTTTGAGTCCTAAGGTTGTGTTGGCCTTTGTACATGGCTTTGTGGCTTTTCTCAATAGTGTCCTTTCTGTTTCTTTTTTTCTTTTTTTGCTAATTAATAAGTGTCCTTTCTGTTGCCCCTGTGCCTTGTTTATGGGTTGTGCACTTGTACATTTGTGCCCCTAGTGATGGAATCTCTTTAGTAAAAATCTTTTTCCAAAAATTTTAAGTACATCTCCAAACTACTTTATGCTCCCATCTTGTCATTAAAGTAATCACTTTTATTTTTCAATCTTCTGACCCAGTCTAGTTAGGGGGCAACTGCAGTGGAGAATAAAAAATGTAAATTATTAAATAACTGATATTTAGGTTAATTGTTGGCAAAAAAATTGTGTAGCAGCCTAAAAAAAATATATATCAAGGTTCTGGAACTCCGTGGAAGCAATGATCCTTTTGGGGGCACCTAAATATAGTTATCTATGGACTTATCCAATGGTGTGTGAGATATTGTGTGCACCTGAACAATAGAATGGTATTGGCTGTGTTGCACAACCATTATGGCTACGGGTTTCTACTTTTTTAGAAAGAAGCTAAAAATAAATATCTGACAACAACAATGTAAATTGTGCATTATTTAATCATAAACAGCAGTTGATGAGCAATCCACTGCTTTGATGCGAGTGTAACAGCTATTATTATGAAATTGGTATCGATGTTTGTCTTGAAATTTGAAATTATTGTTGGGAGCTAAGAATATGTCTACAGACTTGTCACAACCCTATTTGTTTTCTGTCAGTATTGACGAAATGCAGATTAAGCTTACAGAAGACCACAGAATAACCAGCTATTCTGAAAGACAACTCATCCAAGCGACAGGCAAACCACTGAAAGATGGGGAAACCCGACTATGTGGTGATTACATTTTTGCTTTGTCTGATTTATTATTTCTTTAGCTCAATTCCAATGAGTAACCAACCTCTTTTTGGGTGTTCTTTCAGGTTTAAACCTTGCTCGGATGATAGGAGACAAGTTTCTTAAGCAGCAAGATTCTCGCTTTAGTTCAGAACCTTATATAAGTCAGGTTGTGTACATACACCAAGCAAGCAGGGCGTTTGCACTATTAGCTAGGTGATTTATCTTCCCATCGTTTTTCTTATAATTTGCAAAGCATAATGCTGCTCATGTAGCATCATGTCTTCATACCTCTTGCTTATGACTTGGGCTCATGTGGCTGATTCAATTAATTGACCACTATTCGAAAATTAACATTGTGGTAAGTTGTGTTTTAGATTTTATCATATTGTTGCCAAAACGTGTCTTAGTATGTTTGATAAAGGCGCCCTAATTTCATTGAGAGTTTCCTGGAACTCAGAGATGTTAGTTTATGCAAATACAAGGGTACTAGAATTGCACACTCCTTTCTGAAAAATGCAAGACAAAGCATTATTAGTTTATGGAAGATGTTACTGCTATGCAGTTTAGAAAACATCCATGGGGATGGTGTTAGTTTTTTGCCCAAACATAGTTTAACACTACGTAGATTTACCAAAGTTTTAACACTGGAGTACGGGAGTAAATTTTATTTGCCTCTGTAGGACCTATTTTATGCAATTCTACTGCTGCTCTACCCTATATCTCATTGAAAACCCATTGATGTATATGCTCATTTTCCTTTTCCTTGGTTTAACATGGTGGTGGTGGCTTTCGGATGCAGTGATGGCTTTTGGGACGTTGTCAACTTCAGGAAGGCATTTCAGCTTGTCCATGAGGTACTTGTCATTTCACTTGTCCCCATGAAACATGTTTAGAATTTGACTATTTGTCTTAATTTAATACTATTTCGAGCTATTTTATTCCATAACGGGGATTAATAGTTTCTTTAAATAGTCCTATGGACTATTTTTTGTCATTTCTAAGGCTATTTATGAAGGATTGTATAATCTCATTATGAATGTAGGATTAATAGCCCCCCATTTTAAGCTATCAATAGTCTCACATTAAGAGACTAATAGTCCATCGTCAAATGATTAAGTAGTCCGAAGTAATGTTAAACTAAGATAAATAATTCAATCTCAAACATACTTTATAGATGTACTTGGAATTGTCCTAACAAAATCTATGTATCTTGACCTCTCACAGACGAAAGAGAGAACGATTGGAGAGAATTCTGCAGAAAAGATTGCTAATATTTTGTTGACAGAGGCCAGAATGAAGCGTACAAAGGACAACACATCCATAATTTTCTTAGATTTTGATAGCAATGATAGGGACGGTTCTTGTAAACTTGATTCTTAGAAATAAACCGCATGGTTTTTATATATAATTACAAAATTTAATTAGCTCAACTCCTAAAATATTTAGCTGTCCCTTTATTCAACTCTACGCGGGTAAAATTTTTGACTTTCTCGGAATAGGTGTATAGTAAAAATTATAAAAACCGCCGGCGATTTATCTTAATTTATAGCAACTAATTTTTATATGGAAATATCAAAATGTTATAAAATTATGTGTAAATATCAGTTTTCAAAGAGTGCGTGACACTTCACTAATATCTAAGGAAAAAAAAAGAATATCTTTTAGGTATGTTTGAAGAAAGGAAAAGAATAAATAAATAATTTTAGAGTTGCAACATTTGCCGCCTCGAACCTGGATCTGACACGGGATTTGCTCTTCAACTCTACTACTTCATGCTCTCCCTCGGCATTGTTGTAAGTCAAATCATTGCTCCCTCTTCTTTCGTTTACCAAAATGCTTAAATAATTCTTCTCCATTTTCCACAGCCTTCATCCATTGTAATTCACTCCATTCCTACGTCGTTTCCGCTGATATTGCCACTCTCGCAATCAAATCCTTTGCCCTTGCTGTCCTTTGTCTCAGGCCGAGTGTATGCCCAACCTGGTACCTCATGTTCTGGTCATGTGAAGTGAAATAAATCAACTATTACCTGTGCCCATAATTTTATGAATCTAGTGGGGTCATTAAATCCTCCACTTTTATTTCTCTTAATGTGTAAATTATATTTTGTTATCCTTTTGGGACGAGACTGTTATGTGGCCGTTTGATTAAAAACAATGTGAAGCATATGAAGATATAACTAATTTGCTTCACTCTTTGCCTTTGGGATGTCAGTATTTCACCCATGTTGGGCCTAGGGCTCATATCATACTAAAACAAGAACAAAATAAAGAAAATCTCATTTCATGCCCCCACCCCCAAAAGCAAAAGATAAAAAAGTACAAATTCCTCACGGGCCTTTTAACATTTCAGCTTTAATTTGTCAGTACACCTATTCAAAAAATTAAAAACTGAAAATTAGAGTTCATAAAAAAGCATTTTGTCTATAACATAAGTTGCCCCTAAATGCCTCGGACATCTACCCTTCTGAGTGCCTAGTAATTAACTCAATTCAAAAACCTTCCTCTCCATTAGGATGATACATTATCTGATCCCTTCAAGGGCTAGCAACCAGCTTTATGAACTTGGTTGAAATCAAGAAATAGTTGGTCCACTGGAGATCAAATTCTTAATGCCAGTGTTCTCGGCTGTCTGATGACTTCAAGCTACAAAAGTTAATGTTCAAAACTCTGCAGTGCATGGTCTATTGGTTCTTGAAAATATTGAAGTGATATAAAGAGAGCTTCCTGTTTAAAGAAATGTAAATGCAGGAGTCATATAAGTAGTTGCCGAGTTGATTTCAAGGTACATTAAGCAAGATAAAAGTGTAGTACCTCTGTTCGTATTGTTCTGCTCCCTTGATTAGGACAAACGTTCAGGTATGAATGAAACACCTCACTCGGACTTTTGCCCTGATATAAATAAATATATGAATTTCCCATTTTTATTGTTCTTTCTAGCCTCTATTTCTTTGGGTTAACAAATAATATTTCAAATTTCGTAGTCAATAATGTTAGAAGTAAAAGCTTATCATTTCCCCCCTCTTCAATAGGTAAGTAATAACTTTCTCAATTCAGTATATCATGCAAAATTAACCAACCATAGTATATTATAAATTTACAAGAGGGGGGGGGGGACATTTATACAGGATAAGAAAGCTTAAATCCTCCATAACAAACATACATATCACAAAGAATTTATGCAAAAAATTCTAATACATACCTTCAGGCTATTGTCTTCTTCAAAACACTCTTCTAACCCAGCAAGTCCACCAAAAGCAATTAAAAGATGCCTACAGATCATGAAGTAATATTTAAATAAATAAATATCAGGCTTAATTAGTTTCCATAAAATACGCAAATCCATTCCATTTTAGATGTTTCAAGTATATTTGCTAAATTTATTGACTCTTAAAGATCTGAACCATGTTCAAGCTTATAAGAACTCCAACATCTCTAAGAGCTCTCAACAACTCTATCAAACTCTCACCCCATTGGCAGTAGTGCCATAGTCTAGTAATGCAGTATGGACCTCCACACAAGAAATGGTCACACAAAAAGAATTTTCAGATAAAATATTGGAGGGAAATTGCTAACCATCCCAAGACTATTCAGTCCCATTATATAACAACTAAGGATTTCTGCTGGTTCTCGAGAGCTGTTGCTGAGAGATGTTAAGGACAGTATCCTACTAACACAAATACACAATATTATTGTCACAACCACTAATAAACAAACAAATGTATACCTGAAGGGAGGTAGAATAAGCTTTGAAGACTTAATAAACACTCCATGCTCTGAGGTGCCTATTAGATGATCATAGCCTCCCTATAAAATAGTGAAAAGTTTATGGAAGATCCCCTTCCATAAAGGGATAGGGATACAAACCCTTATTTGATTATAAAAGGAAATAACTGCATTTTAACATTATGTACCTTGTATGGGCAGCAATTGAATACCGAGCTGATATTGGCAGCATACCTCACATTATAACCCCAATACATTCCTGCTTCTTCCCTAGGTTTGGAAGATGAGATAACCTGACGGGGTTGATCTGAATTTAAAAAATAGAATCACAAACTTCATGAGTAGCCAATATTTTTGTATCTTACGTAAAATCATAACTGCATGGACTAAGCCAAACTTTCGCTTCAATTATTTGCAAAAGCGAAGAATCACGCATTTAACAACTTTTATGCAAATTTATTGTTCCAGTCATTCTTTGCCAAGATATTTACTTCAAAAACAATGATTATTTTGATGCGATGATGTAATTATTTAAAACAAAATGAATGTAAAGCAACTGGATAATATTTTCGTTACAGAAAACAATTTTAACTGTTTGTGTAGTTCTCTCCCCCCCCCCCTTGTCAACATCAGTTTGTATAGTTCTCTTATCTTTTATAATCCTACTCATCCACCTTCCTCTTCTTCTACTGAAGATGAATCAGCATTGACTAGAATCTGAAGGCGCCATGAACTCAAATAGATTTTGAACTAAGGGAATCTCATTTTAACGAAAGCAAAACTGGCAAAAGTTAAATTACCATCCAACTGGCGATTGGTTCCCATTGCAACTGTGACTCTTGTACCAGGCTTAAGCACGTGATCAATCACAACATTCTGCAGATCATGGCTTTCAATTAGAAATAAGACGAATAAAGCCTATATAAAATGAACAGAAAATAAACAGTTACACCAAAAAAAACAGAATATTTTCTGCATACCCGTAGTATCGGGTCTAAGAAAAACATTTGGTGGGAAGACAGACCAACGGATCCTCCCTTTTTGAGGTACCAACCAGTACCTTGGAAATCGGCTCTCAACATAAAGTTAGTCACACTAACATTCTTATGTTAGCTTGCAAACAAAATTGCGTCATCTATCGAAACCAGCAGGTGAAATCTGGGTTTCCAAACTTGGCAAAGGTTATTTTCGTTACCAGTTCTAATCAATATGAAGATTATCTAGTAGCTTTGTCTGGAGGTCCATGGTTTCTTCACAACAACTTAATTTATGTCCACAAATTATCCACATCACAAGCTAAACTTAACCATATTTCCCTATGAATTCAATTACTTTGAATGCTATGACAAGGCAGTCCTGTATAGGATTGGGAAAATGATGGGCGCTCCTATTAGCTTTTGATTCCTATACTTTAATTGAGTTGCTACACAAAGTTTTTTATTTTCACTATCGGCACAAATATTTTTCATAGTTTGGTGAGGGTTGTAGTTAGTTTGCCTTTCTTAACATTTTTACTTTTTTTATTTATATATCCTTGGAACCCGGTGAGTTGATATTGAAATTTCAAGTAAATCTGATGGGTTTTTGCTAAACGCAACTCAATTTCACATAAGCTATCCAAGTAGGGTTACACATAAGCAATGCTAGTACAAGTCAAAATTTATTAACAGTAGTCTTCAATGTAGAAGGATTGATAAAAGTTTCGAACGCAGTTATGCGATTGTAAGAAAAAAAGAAATGGCAATAAATTTTGTAATGGGACCCAGTAGAGCAATCAAAAGCTTAGTTAACCTATATAATGTGATGTTACCTTATTCAACCCGACATCAACAAGTGTTCCACCAGAGTTTGGAGCTGGTTCCTTCAGTGTGACACCTATAAAATCAAGGCAAAATATTAAAAAGTTAAACCCAAATCAAAAGAAGAATACAAAGATAAATTAAATATGTAAAAGTATGTGATTCATGTTTATATAGAATTCATTCAAATGACTAATAATGCTATATTCTCCAAAAAATGATGTTTTTCTAGGACACAAGACAAACATATCACCCTTTTTTTAACTGTAAACCCAACCATAACTTGGCTTCACATATACACAAGTAAGCTAAATTCCTACTGAAAAGCAGCTAAATGTTTGTCAATACTTTAGTGACATAAATGATATAGCCTCAATATGATGGTAATATAACCACATGAATGCACTTGTAAGTAAGCCTCTTGGTGACTACTACGACACATTTTAACAGAGCAGATCAAGGAAGAACCTACCCTCACGATATGGGCCCCATTCATGCTTGCGCAAATGATGTGGAGCATCAAGTGGGGGCAATAATCCCTGCAAAGAATCATGTAACTCTTTCATTACCGAAAAAGTAGAAGAGAAAACAGATGACCAAGTTCCATCAAAAATGCAAAAACTGAAGTTAATTCCCACCGCAAATCTTAAGCTGTTATGCTTTGCAAAAAGATTCTTTCTCAGATACTGTGGTGTCTCAAGATACCTCAAGATCCTTATTAAGAAAGCTGAACCAGTTTCATTCTCATCTGAAGAATCCCCCAATGTAAAACTTGAATCATCATACGAAGTACTTTTATTGTCAAATACAACAACCTGTTCATACAAAACAAACACTTTTTCCATTAGCAAATTTGCAATCAATTTCCATATTACTTGTACAAACCAAATATCATGCCTCTTTTTTTGTTTAATGAAATCCCAATCAATGACTCTAACATAAGATAAAATATTTAGTACATCATCATAAAAGCAAGGTTGGCCATAAATCAAAGCTCAGTACTTACCCAAAACAACTAATCCGCCACTTATATAAACTCCAAAAATAACAGAGAAAAGAAAATGCATACCTCGTGTATACGGAAAATGGTGACAGCACGAGCTATCTGACCAGCCAACTGGCAAAACAGCAATAAGAAATTAAAGTTACAGAATACCATAATTTTTTCCAGATTTCACCTTAAAACTGAGAAAAAGTTGAGATTTTTACCAAGGAACAAATGATCAAACACTTGACATGCAATTCGAGGACTTACCCGAGTGGCTAGTTCGAGCGATTGAGCGTTGTGGATGATAGAGCCAGGTAAGGCTATGGTGACTGTAGGTTTCTCGTTTAGTTCTGTATTATTTTGCTCTTTCTCTCCCTTCTTTTTCTTCTTCTTCTTATTAATCTTCTCATGAGAATCGACATTAACAAACTCGACCTCATTATTGTCCAGGTGAGCTTGTGATTCTGCTTCTGATTCGTCTCTCTTCTTCTTTGCCATATCTCTCTCCCCTTTACCAAAAAGAAAATTACAATTTTCAAAAGGGTTCACCTTCCCCACTTGTTGGTCTGATATGAGATCAGGTCTCTCCGTCCCAAAACTATATGGATCACTTGCACCTATGTTTGTACAGGAAACCTAATTTTCAAGTTCTTATAGTTCAAAAAGCTCTTGAAAATATTAAATAATAATAATAATTAGTTATGAGATTTATATAACTTTATTTTTTGTTTTTAAAAGATAAGTAAACAACATTGATTTTAAAATTAAATTATTATCGTAAAAAATTAAATTTAATCTTATATTACAACGGATGGAAGCACATTTTTAAATAATACTCCCTCCGTCCCAAATTAATTGTTCAGTTTTGACTTTTTAAGGTCAAATTGACCATTTTTAAAACTAATCTTTTTACTATTTTTGCTAAAATATAGGTGAAGAGAATATAACCAAAAGAAAGTATATACAATTTATTACTAATCCTAATTTTTATAATTTTAGAAATATATTTATATATACTTAATTATTAATTCTAAAAATAGTCAATTTGACTTAAAAAAATCAAAACTGAACAGTTAATTTGGGACGGAGGGAGTAATATAAAAAATAATGTTAATTACATTGTAATTGATGGTTAGAAAAGTTTAATAGGTTTATTCTTTTTCTTATTTATTTATTCTGTTCCTTTCTTCAAACATACCTAAAAGAATCTTTTCTTTTCTGCTTCAGTCTTTTATATTCCACTGTTCTTGAAAGCAAAAAAGATATTCTTTTAGTTTTTTTCTTAGATATTAGTGAAGTGTCCGTACTTTTAGAAATTGATATTTACACGTAATTTTATAATTTTTTTAATATTTTCACATAAAAAATCGTTGTTATAAATTCTATAACGACGGTAAATAGATTTTTATAATTTTTATCGTCCCTATACATCTATTCCGAAAAGAAGGTCAAAAGTTTTACCGGCATAGAGTTGAATTAATGGGCAACTAAATATTTTAGGAGTTAAGCTAATTAAAATTTGTAATTATATATAAAAAACCATGTGGTTTATTCTAAAAATCAAGTTTACAAGAACCGTCCCTACCATTGCTATCAAAATCTAAGAAAATTATGGATGCGTTGTCCTTTGTACGCTGCGTTCTGGCCTCTGTCAACAAAATATTAGCAATCTTTTCTGCAGAATTCTCTCAAACCGTTCTCTCTTTCGTATGTGAGAGGTCAAGATACAGAGATTTTGTTAGGGCAATTCCAAATCTATCTAATAAAATACAAATGATTTTGAATTTTCCGCTCACTCAATAAATCATCTGGGCCGTCCAAAGTTTGAGATAAATCCCACCGTTCATACATCTATCTAATAAAATACATCTATCTATCTAATAATCTAATAATAATTTAATAAAATACAAATGACTTTAAATTTTCCGCTCACTCAATAAATTATTTTGGTCGTTCAAAGTTTGTGATAAATCATAGTGTCCATACAGTGCCGGAGGCACGGGACCCAGCTAGTATATCTATAAAGTATGTTTGAGATTCAACACTACTTCGAAATTATTGATAGCTTAAAATTAGGACTATTAATCCTACATTCATCATGTGATTATATAATCTTTTATAAATAGTCTTAGAAATAACAAAAAACAGTCCATAGGACTATTTAAAGAAACTATTAATCCCCATCATGGAATTAAATAGCTGGAAATAATATTAAATTAAGAGAAATAGTAAAATTCTAAACATGTTTGATGGGGCCAAGTGAAATGACAAGTAACTCATGGACAAACTGAGATGCCTGCAAAAGCAATCACTGCATTCGAAAGCCAACGCCACCACCATGTTAAACCAACAAAGGAAAAAGAAAATGAGCATATACATATATCCACGGGTATTCAATGAGATATAGGGTAGAGCAGCATTAGAATGTCCTACAGAGGCAAATAAAATTTACTCCCGTACTCCAGTGTTAAAACTTTGGTAAATCTACTCCCAGAACTGAGAGAGAGAGTCACACACTGAAATTCCATTTTAAAGTGAGCAAAGTTTCTCCTGCTAAGTAGTTTTCCACCTATGTAAAGTAACCAACCCAGGAAATAGTATTTTCACTTTCAAAATGATATCTAAAACAAGTCAGTTCAGTTAAAATTATAGAGAGGGAAAGGATTTGTGGGCTATAGGAGAAGGAGAAGGAGAAGGAGAATACCGTTAACTGTTCACCAGTCTTTAGTCATCAACGTTTTACCTCTCCACCAAACACTGGGTAAGAGTCCAAAAAGAGAGAGAGAACTTGAGATAGTTAAGAAATTGATTCCTCACTTTCACATATTATCTTTGCATCTGACTGAAAAGTTTAATGTATGCCAAAAATGGTTTTAAGTAATGTAATAACCCATATTTTTTTAAAAAATTTAATATTAATTAATTTTATTGTATAAAATTGTATTTAAATTAGAAAAAAAAAAGATAAATGATTTTGTTTCCCTCTTTTCTTCTTTGTTTTGTTTGGAAAATTAAATTCTTTTAGTAGATAATTAAATAACTGATTAAATTAAAATTTGAGGAAGATAATTCCTTTTGTTAAAGTTGTGGTAAAATTATTCGGAGCGGGAAGCTACTTGGGAGATAGAGAAGTCTATTCGAGCGGAGTATCCGCATCTTTTGATAAGTAGGTACGTTCATTCTTTTGATTCCGGGGACGGAATCATTTTTAAGGGGTAGGTGATGTAATACCCGAAAAAAAAAGAATATTAAAAAATATATATATATATATATATAAATTATTTTGTTTTAAAACATTTTAATTGGACTTTATCATTTATTTGGGTCAAATTAGTTATCTAATTTGTGTGGGCTAATAAATATTAATAAAAGATGGGTAAATTAATTTAGTACAATTTGGGCCTTAAAATTTATTTGGGTTTAATTTAATTAAATGTGGGTAATATTAATTTTATTATAATTGGGAGAATAAATAAGATAAATAATAGATAAATAGATACTAAACCTAATTCACTTAAACAATACGCCTAATACGAGTTTGATAAAGAAGAAAGCTTGCGGCTGTGTTGTGACTTGCAAAAGGAGGAGGATTATAGTTTTATTATTTTGTCAAATAAGTTGCTAATATTTAACAATGCTTTTATAATGGATGTATATCATATATATGATAAACCTAATTGATTTAGATATTCAAGTGAAATCAGGTACTCATTCAATCGGAAATAGTGAATGACATGTTTAAGTTATTATATAATGAATTAGATTATTATTTTTTTGAAAGCCTTACATGGTTGATTATGGCAGGTATTCATTAGGTTATCTTATATATATATATATATATATATATATATATATATATATATATATATATATATATATATATATATATATATATATATATATCGTGCGCATGCTTGCAGCAGTACTGCTGTAGGCGAAATTTCATATATATATATATATATATATATATATATATTATATTTCGTTAGTTTAAAATTATATTTCGTTAAATAAACGGAATTAAAATTTAATTGAAGTTATGTATATTAATTTGAATTAATTAATTTTGCCGACAAAGTTATAAAAGTTTTAATAATAAATTTAATAGTATTATGTTATTAATGATAGGATTGTGATAAAATCTTATTAAATTATTTTCATTGAACGGAAGGAATTTAACGAGTCATTTTTAGAATATAAATTTTGGAATATTAATAATTGATTTAAGGTGATGATTAAATGTACCTTGAATGAATAACAAATTATTTTGGAGTTTATGAGTTGGATTATATTTAATTTGAGGTAAATATGTTTAGGTGGTGAATAACGTTTCGTATTTGATATCGTTGACAATTGAGGATAAGATTTTGTGGAGTGTGCTATAAATGGTTTGAAAGTATCAGGTACGGATTCCGTACTCTTTCAGCGATACTTTTGTTAAATTTGATTTATTTGTTTTGTTCGTCGTTTCAAATTCTGTTATTATTTCACATAATTATTTCTTGTGAAATTCATATATTTGTTTCATTTTGGAGTTGACACATTGGACTCGTATTTGTATTCTTTGAATTAGGATATCATGTTTAGTATTTATTTTTGATAATTGTAGAGCGGTACATGTTGCTACCTTCTTTTTGAAACCTTGTGAACATAATTTGATTTGGTTCAACATGTACATATAGAACCCTTTTGTTGGTATTATGTCGCATGTGTTGTGACATGGTATTTTTATTAGAATATACCGTAGGGTATACCTGAGCTATAACCACCTGTGGGTAGGGGTGGGCAAAATTTTCGGTTTTTTCGGTTTTTGGACGAACCGGACCGGTCCGAACCGACCGGTTCGGTATAAATATAAACCGGTCCGGTTCGGTATAAAAAAACCGGTATATACCGGTTTTTCGGTACCGGTTTCGGTCCGCCACTTTTATGGTTCGGTATATACCGAACCGAACCGGTATATACCGGTTTTCTATTTTTTATTATTATTAATAATTTATTAATAATAATAATAATAAAATATTGATTATAATAATAATAATATTAATAAAAATAATAATAATAATAATAAAAATAATAAAATATTAATAAAAATAATAAAATAATAGTAAAAATAATAAAATAATAATAAAAATAATAATTATATTAATTTTCGGTAAAAACCGGTACCGAACCGGTACCGAACCGGTACCGCCGGTTCGGTAAACCGGTCCAACCGGTACCGGTATCGGTATCTAATTTAGACTGAATTCGGTAACCGGTTCGGTCCGGTTCGGACCGGTTCGGTCCGGTTAATTACCGGTGCCCACCCCTACCTGTGGGGGTACCACAGGCATGTCGTCTTGGCACGAGAGGCATGACACTCTCCGTGGCGGTGTGATTAGTCCACGGCGTCTCCGTTTTGGGCTCCGGAGTAAGTGAACCATTTAGTGTTTTGTTGTGGGAGGCGTATGGGTTAACCCTAGATTTCTGTTCTGCGGATTGGTGATGTTGTGCCAAACACACCTATCCGATTTGCATACATTTGGATTCGCGGCCCAATGTGTGACTTGCCTGTGTGGCATTACTTTGACTTGCCTGTGCGGCATGGTTTTGACTTGCCTTTGTGGCATGGTTTTGACTTGCCTGTGTGGCATTATTTTGACTTGCATGTGTGGCATTGTTTTGACTTTCCTGTGTGGCAAGGTATATTTTGAGCTCAATCGGTATGAAATAACCACAACCATTTGTTTCAGCCTATTATTTTATTGTGTTAGTTTTATTCGTTTCGTTTCAGTTCGTTTCGTCTCCTTTCAATTAATTGGGTTAGTTATTTCAGTTCATTATTTTCTTTACTCCTCTGTTTGTTTCGTTATTCCTATTGGTTCAGATATATTCTATTCAGATCTTTGGAGTTTTATTTTTGTCAAAGGCAATATTTTGTCTACGTTGATTTCGTATTTCAGTTGTATATCTTTTGTATCTTTATATCCGTACTGGGCAATTGGTTCATGCTGTGTTTTTCTTCCGGCAGGTTTGCAGGGGTGATTCAGGGCTAGTGTAATGAGGGAGTTGCCTTTGACCATCAATCTAGGTTGTTTCGATTTTAAGTTTTGATTATTTTGACTCTAGTTGGAGAATTATAATTAGTACTTCATTTATGGATATCAGTATTAATATTTTGAAGTTATTAGTGCTCTGTTTATTTATTTATTTTGAGTTTTGTTGTGCTTTGCACGTGACCTCCCTTTCCTTTTCGGGAAGGGGGTGTTACAAATAATGTCTTGTATAATGAAATCTACTTTATTGAAACCGCCTACTATGTCGATGCCAAATGGGTGCTTAATTGCTGTATTTTGTGTCTAAGAGCAAATCCAATGGGGTTGTTATAATTGGTTCTATACTCAAATTATAGCACCAAATGACAAAAACTCAAATCCAACCCACTTCTATAATTAGTTCTAAAATAGCAAAATGCTATACTTGGTTCTAAATATAGAACCAAGGATGACTATAGTCATCTTATAGAACCAATGATGATGATGATGATGATGATAATAATAATAATAATAATAATAGTAGTAGTAGTAGTAATAAAAATAAAAATAATAATAACACTAATAATAATAATTATAATAATAGTAGTATTAATAAAAATAAAAATAATAATAACACTAATAATAATAATAATAATAATAATAATAATAGTAATAATTTTAATAACAATAATTTATTACAATAATAATAATAATAATAATAATAGTAATAATTTTAATAATAATAATACAATAATAGTAATTACTCACTCCGTCCCAAATTAATTGTTCAATTTTGACCTTTTTAAGTCAAATTGACTATTTTTAGAAATAATAATTAAGCATATATAAATATATTTCTAAAATTATAAAAATTAGGATTAGTAATAAATTGTATATACTTTTTTTTGATTATAATCTCTTCACCTATATTTTAGCAAAAATAGTAAAAAGATTAGTTTTAAAAATGGTCAATTTGACTTTAAAAAGTCAAAACTGAGCAATTAATTTGGGACGGAGGGAGTATAATAATATTAATATTAATAACAATAATAATAATTATAATAATAGTAGTAGTAATAAAAATAAAAATAATAATAACACTAATAATAATTATAATTATAATAGTAATGATAATAATAATAATAATAATAATAATAGTAGTAATAATTTTAATAATAATAATTTATTACAATAATAATAATAATTTTAATAATAATAATAATAATAATAATAATAAAATAATAGTAAAATGAGAAATCTAGATAAATTTGAAACAATTTGGTGCTAAAATAGAACCAACCACTGGAGACTGGGTTCTATTTTAGCACCAAAAAACACTTTTTGGTGCCAAAATATAGCAATAGCTATAGCCATTTTGACATTACCATTGGATTTGCTCTAATATATAAGAGTGCCATATAACAGATTCGTCTACCTCCAACTCCAAGCTCACAAACCCAGTGTTAATCGGAAAGTTATAAACAAATTGCGAATCCTCAAAATCTCTTTCTTCATCACTCACAACACACCTGAAATAGACCAACTTATGAGCTCTTTACGGTATGTCGGGAAACACCCAACAATTTATCTGGTAGAGACCTGCAAAAACCTTAAAGAGATCAAGCAAATCCAAACCCACATGCTCGTTAATGGCCTTCTCAACGACCCTGGCCTTCTAGGCCAATATGTTTCCTCCATTGCCCTCAAACACCCGAACTATATAGATTATTCTATTCAAGTCCTAGACCAATGTGAAAACCCAACTGTTTTTGCATTGAATACAATGATAAGAACTCATTGCAAAAACTCAAAACCCTATAAAAGCTTTGATTTTTACAACAGAATTCTTAAATCAAACCAAAATCTTTCACCTGACAATTACACATTCACGTTCTTGGTTCGGACTTGTGCGCAATTATTGGTTCGTGAGACAAGTTTGGCAGTTCATGCTTCTATAATAAAACATGGATTTGATCATGACCCGCATGTTCAAAGTAGCTTAGTTTACATGTTTGCTGAATTGGGTCTGTTGGGTTGTTCAAGAAAAATCTTTATGGAGATGTCTGAACCAGATTTGGTGACCCAGACTGCAATGGTTGGCGCTTGTGCAAAATCAGGTGATGTAGCTTTTGCGCGGGAGCTGTTTGATAAAATGCCTCAACGGGATCTTATTGCTTGGAACGCGATGATAGCAGGTTATGCTCAATCTGATAAGTCAAGGGAAGCGTTAGATTTGTTTCACTTGATGCAAATGGAGGGTGTGAAGTTAATGACATGTCCATTGTTTCCGTTTTATCAGCTTGCACTCACTTAGGTGCATTGGATCAAGGGAGATGGGCACACGCTTACATAGATAGATACAATCTAAGGATGACTGTGACACTTGGATCTGCACTAGTTGACATGTATGCAAAATGCGGGGACATGAATAAAGCCTTGGAAGTATTTTGGAATATGAAAGAGAAGAATGTTTACACATGGACTAGTGCCATGGGAGGCCTAGCCATGAATGGATATGGTAAGAAGTGTCTTGAGCTTTTTTCTCTCATGAAACAGGAAGGGGTTGAGCCCAATGAGGTCACGTTTGTCTCGTTGTTGAGGGGTTGCAGCGTGGCTGGACTAGTGGAGGAAGGTCGTCAGCATTTTGAATCTATGAGAAGAGTGTATGGAATTGAACCTAGGGTCGAGCATTATGGATGCATGGTTGATTTATATGGCCGAGCCGGTCGCTTAGATGAAGCCTTCAAGTTTATAAATAGCATGCCTATGAAGCCTCATGCTGGTGCTTGGGGAGCTCTTCTTAATGCGTGTAAAATCTATAAAAACATGGAACTGGGTGAACTTGCATCGAGAAAGATATTAGAGCTAGAGGAGGACAACCATGGTACTTATGTGCTCTTGTCGAATATATATGCTGATTCAAAAAATTGGGATAGGGTTGAAATAGTAAGACAGACGATGAAGGCTAGAAGAGTCACAAAGGTCCCGGGCTGTAGTGTTATAGAAGTAAATGGTGAGTTCATGGATTCCTTGTTGGGGATAAATCCCACCCAAGGCAGGCTGAAATTGAGGAAAAGATGGAAGAGATATCTCAAGGGCTAAAACTAGCAGGTTATATAGCTAACACTAATCCTGTTCTTTTTGACATAGAAGAAGAGAAAGAGGATGCTATATGTAAACATAGCGAGCTTTGGGTTTGATCAGTCTGTTTAAATGAAGGTGTGGCTATTAGGATTGTTAAAAGCCTACGTGTTTGCTGGGATTGCCATGTTGTAACAGAAATGATATCTGAAATTTTTGATAGTGAAATAATTTTAAGGGATAGGAATAGGTTTCACCATTTCAAAGATGGCGAGTGTTCATGTAATGGTTATTGGTGAATAGATTATAGATGGAAAACATGTTTTGACTTGGGATAATAATAAGCTCATGAGCTTGTCAAAATTATTTTCCTTTCCATCTTTGGTTCAAATTAAGTTGAATGATTTTTGTAGGGGAAACTTGCAAAAATCAGCCAGCCAGCCAACCTGCCATCATTTACACAACTACCTTTTTGGTCTAAAATTCTTCTTGTAGCTCTTTCTCAATATCTTGCTAAGATTTAACTGAACTTCATTTGAAGGAGGTATACTTTTTGGTACGTTTGAGTTCACGGTTCTAAGATTTTTCAAATATTCACTTGATAATTTAATCGCAGGTATATAAAATTTTTTAAAAACACTCAATTTTTATATAATTTAATTGAGGGATATAAATCGATGACTTTATAATAATAATAACCTTAAATCAAACAAAAAATGAATTATTATAATACACACGCTCATGATTTGTGCATCCGTAGATTAGATTTTTAAGATCAAATTTATTTTGTATTTGAAATGATTTTAGATAAATTATCAATGTCAATCTTAAAAATGCTTTAACTTATATATATATATATATATATATATATATATATATATATACATGTATATAAAAATAATAGAGAAGAAAGCCCATAAATAAATACAACATTTTGGAGGTTGGATTATCCGCCGATGAGTAGCCCAATATAAATTAAAGAATCTCTTTCCTCTCCCCTTATCCTCTCATCTCACTCTCCTAAAACCCTTCTCCCCCTTCTCCTTGTTCCTCTCTCCTTCAACGTTCCCTCTCTGAATCTTATATACAGATATAAGCAATAATGTCTTGTATAATGAAATCTACTTTATTGAAACCGCCTACTATGTCGATGCCAAATGGGTGCTTAATCTCATCACTCCCAGGACCAAATTTCACCACCAAAAGCTTATCAAACCACTCATCATCTCTCTCAATCCCATTCAAACCCATTAAAATCCATCAATTCTCCTGCTCCTTTTCACTCCCTTCATTATCATTCTCTTTTACTCTCTTCAATAAACATAAAAAGTCCAATTTCCCATCTTTAATCGCTTTTGTTGCTGAAGACAACACAGCCGTCCTTGAAGAAGAAGAACAAACAGGAGAGTTCGGCTGGGAAAATGAAGATTCTGATGGTGCTGCTGCTGAGGCTCAAGTATCGGACTGGGAAGGCGACGGTGAGAACGAGGGGACCGTCGGAGATGCCGGAGAGAGCGCCGGCGATGAGGAGTATTCAGAGCCATCGGAGGATGCTAAGGTTTTTGTGGGAAATTTACCCTTTGATATCGATAGTGAGAAGTTGGCTCATCTTTTTGAGCAGGCTGGAGTTGTTGAGATTGCTGAGGTAATTTCTTTTTTTTTTAACCTTTTGATATAAAGTTTTCTTATGCTATATGGGTATTTTTCTATATTGGGTTTTGTGTTGCTATGTAGGTTATCTATAACAGGGAGACTGATCAG
This sequence comes from Panax japonicus, assembly GCA_020205505.1. Classification (NCBI taxonomy): domain Eukaryota; kingdom Viridiplantae; phylum Streptophyta; class Magnoliopsida; order Apiales; family Araliaceae; genus Panax; species Panax japonicus. The sequence goes on along the minus strand of CM035111.1, from coordinate 54,720,330 downwards.
AGTAGGGGTTTCGGGTTTGTCACTATGAGTACCGTTGAAGAAGCTGAGAAGGCCGTGGATATATTCAATCGCTATGTAAGTTTTCTGTATATACTACTATGTTGTTTTTTGAATGAAATATATAGTTGTATCTTTTCTTCAGTTGAAATTGCTTTGAGAAACAACATGAAGTAGAAGTGATATAGCTCAATTTTCAATTCTTTTATAAAGTCCACTTCTCCCCCTTAATCAACAAGGCCTCCTTTAAAAGAGGTGTCTTTAGCTCTTCCCCTTAAGTGATGTCGGCCTGATGGCAACAATGTGTGCCAGACTTTGGGAGAAGTATATTGTGCTTATAATAGATACATAAATGTCTATATCTGTTTTATTTGTTTAGGACCATTGATTTATGTAGTGTTTTCCCTTGTTATACTTAGTCACTCTGTCTCTAAAGAATGCTACAACAAGTAACCACAGGCATAAACTAGAACAAATTAATGTAGGTGATAGCTCTCTTTATTGAGTGTTCCTGGCAAGCATGCTTTGAAGAATAAATGAATCAGTATGATATGGGAGGATCCCTCTTGCTGAACTATTTGTACCAGCTCTCCTTATAAATCATCACTCCTAAGCGCCCTAAAGCCCTTCTCGTATTGACACCGGCATTTGCGTAAACTTATTAACCTAGTGGAAGATCTCAGGCTCTGCTTTCACTACTTCCAGTATGCTGAAAAATCAGTAGAGTTCCTCCCCTTTCGTAGCTTCCTTATAGCTCATACTTCCTAGTTGATCACTTGACAATTGACTGTACCCCAAATCTTTTTTTCACGGTGTAGAGTTTCGTCATTGCTTTATAGCTTCACTGCTTTATTTTCAATTTCAAATCCTAGTGGAAACGCTGTTAGTTATTATCAAAACTTTTGTGTAAACCTGTTAGGCTTCATTAGATTTTGTAGTTTTGTAACCCAGAATGCAATGGGCCAACCACAGGGTTCACGCAATAAAATTCACTACATTTTACTGAACCAAACCCCTTGGAGTTTGGGGATTGCCTTTTTAAGTGAAGTATATTTACTAGATTTCCGTGTCTTATTTTTGTTTCTTCTCTTTATTCGTTTATATAAGATGGGCTGACTGCAGTCTGTGCTATATATAAGCCTTTCTCATCCTTTGGACAAGGTAATGGATTCATTCTTTACAAGGTAAATCAATTTGGAAATGTGGTATCTATAGAATACAACCACTTGAAATTGCGCTTGTATTTTGTGTCTAATATATAAGAGTGCTATATAACAGATTTTGTCTATCTTTCAACCATTAAATGTTATGAACTATGGGCTTGTATCAAGTTATTTGAGAGCTCATTTTTGTTTCAAACAGGATGTAAATGGGAGGCTATTAACTGTAAACAAGGCTGCTCCAAAAGGAAGTAGGCCAGAACGTCAGCCCCGAGTGTTTGAACCAGCTAATAGAATTTATGTTGGTAACCTGCCATGGGATGTAGATGATGCCCGCCTTGAGCAGGTCTTTAGTGAACATGGTAAGGTACTGAGTGCACGGGTAGTTTATGACAGGGAGTCGGCCCGATCACGAGGTTTCGGCTTTGTGACAATGTCGACTGAATCTGAACTGAATGATGCCATTGCTAACCTTGATGGACAGGTAACACATTTGCTGCTCTACATTGATTTAGATTTCTGAATTTTTTGTTTGTAGTAGGTTTGTATAATAAAAAGATTCAGCAGGAACGCATATTCTCAAAAGTCGATATACTTCATTTATGAAATTGATGAATACATGTTAAGAAATGTTCACAATTTTCATGATCAATTTGAATCCTTCCATTTCATTTTCATGTAGCATACTGCTTATATAGAGAGCAAATAGAAGAAGGTTCACAAAAACTCATGAACCGGACGATAAATTTTTTTTAAAATTTTGTGTATCTGATTAAATGTTATTGACTATCTTTGTTCATGATCTGGCAGAGTTTTAATGGGAGGGCAATCAGAGTTAATGTGGCTGAGGAAAGAAGACCAAGGCAGTATTGACTTCAATGAGGTAGAGAGTGGAGACTGCTGTAATGCTGTTGGTAGTTTATTCTATAGTGAGATTTGTAGTGGTTACTTTTTGTTACCTCCAGTTGTTTGCTAGGAGGATATCAAATATATTTTACATTAGTTCATATAGCCTTGGATTTTGATTGCTAAAATATCTGGGTTTATGATTTTTGCTTTTAAAAATTGCAACATCTTTTGTTATTTTTGGATCTCTTCTCTTTCCCTTTGCTTGTGATATACTATATATTTTTGTTATATGAGGGCTGGTAACAACTTACCGTCGGTTGTGCACTGGTAAGCTTTTCAGATGTATTTGTATATAGCATGGCTGATGTTGTGAACATGAAGAGAGGAAGTTATGGTAAGATTTTATAGGATGCTGAGTTTAGTTTAGACTAGAATGTCATTAATATGAGTTTGTTTTTGTCATTAACACGCGTTGTGATTTTTCTAGAGATTAAGAATATTTAGAAATATTTTGGAGTGTTTTCATGTAAAATCCCAATGTAGCTTGCTGGACTTGGCCTCCTAATTTTGCTAGGGTCCCAAATGTGTCTTTCTGGACTAAACCTCGTAAATTTTGATAGGGGTGAGTGACGGATGACTTTAAACAAGAATGTTGAAAGTTTAAGCCCATCCTTTATGGCTGCAGTTGGAAAATTAAACATTTGCATTTTGGCAAAATCCACTACAAAGTACTCCAACATGCAAGTCACCAGACTGACTGCTTCACCCTCTTAAAAGAATAAACAAGTAAGGTGAGCTCTGAAGTGGACCAGAACATCCAAGCTAAACAAGTACTATTTTTCTCCATATCTATAGCTTTAGATCTTTGGCTCCTGTTTAGGGGGAAAAAACTTTTTTAGCATTGTCAGATATTTTTTTACAATTCCATATTTTGTGTATATCTTGCCAGCCAACTTCAGACTCGAGTATTGTCTAGTATAACCTACTTCTAATATGGGAGTACAACTTTATTTTATTTTTTTTATTTTAGACAATGAACAAATTCAATCACTCTATCACATTAAGCTTATGATCGCCAGCCAGCCAACCTCAGACTGTCTAATATAACGTACTTCTAATATGGAGACTACAAGAGTACAACTTTATTTTTTCTTTTTATTTTACACAACAATGAACAAATTCAATCACTATCATTAAGCTTATGACCACTCAAAAACCTTGGTTCTTCAAGCAACACAATCAAGTTTAACACCCCTCACTAAAACATACTTCTCTAATGCAGCACAATAACCCCTGACCAGTGTTTTAAAAATCTCTGTAGTCTCCCCGCCTAGGCACTAGGCCCCCTGGGGTGAGGCTCAAGGCGGCAAAAAAATCCTTACAAGAAATTACAGGGTTTAGGCGGAGAGATTTTTTTTATTTTAATAGCTACCCAAACCAGATCTTAATATATTTATTTTTTTAATTATTTATCATATTCATAATACAAGTTGTAGCATTATCAAATCACAACAAGTGAACAATATCAAGTCAAAATAAATAATTTTATTATAGCTATAATTTCTTGAACTTGTAACAACTTCAAATTATATAAATGTTGACACATTTGTAATATTTAGTTTAATTCAATATAATTCTTAAATTTATGTTTAGTTTCTTAAGTTTAATATTGAATTAAATTCTTGAAATTTTAAATTTTATGAATAAAACTAATACGTAAAAATATTTTTGAACTTTGAACAATTGCATGTTTGTTTTTAAAATTTGACATTAACAATATGAATGTGTTTGAACTTTAAACAAATGTCTTTATTATCTTTATTATAGATTGTTTTGTTTTATATTATTGTTTTGTTTGTATAAATGTAAGATAAAATATTAAAATTGACTTCCGCCAAGGTCCCGCCTTGGCCCAAAGGCCACCCACCTTTTAGAACATTGACCCTGACTGGAAATCAAATTTATACTCTCCGTCCCTAATTATTTGATATTTTAGAGGTGGACACAAAAATTAAAATAATAATTAAAAAATATTTAATATAGTACTCAATTGTCTATAATACCCTTAAATCATCATTTATCATAGTTATTCATACTCTCACACATTTTTTCATAATTATCTCCTAAAAAAACTCAAATACCTCATTTACTCATTGGTCTCTCCATCCATCCCCATAAAAAAGATAATTTAGAAATTATCTACCCTCTCCCTTTGTTTTGGAGAAAGAGTTAAAAGTATCAAAAAAAATAAATAGAGTAATGAGGGGTAATTTTGGAAAAAAATGTCATTAATTCTCTTAGATTTAAACAAACGTCAAATTAGGGACAAATGAAAAACACAAAAAAGTCAAATAATTAGGGACGGAGGGAGTAGTATATAAATTCGTCCACTTATTATATTCCTCAGTAGCAGGTGCATAACCCAAAATCAAAACCAAATTCTAACTCCATATGCCTTGGGTAAATGAATATTGTTTTTCTTCAGACAGACTCATAGCGCTAGGGGTGAGCATGGTGCGGTTTGGTGCGGTTTGAAGTCCAAACCGCACCCGAAACCGCTTAGGTGCGGTTTGAAAAATTCAAAACCGCACCCGAAACCGCTTGTGATTGGTGCGGTTCGGTTTTAAAGTGTGCGGTGCGGTTTTAATTGGTGCGGTTTCGGTTCCAAAACCAATTGAAACAACAAAAAAGTTTAAGCCTTCAATAAAATTTAACATAAAACTTACATCGAGCAATTAACTTAGTGACAAAGTCGACAATGAGAATTATATCAAGCATGCTTTAAAACTAAAATATGCGCTATATAAAACAACGGAGACTATTCGATAACAAGCAAGAATGTTTATCCAGTTCCCTAAAAATTAAAAGTATATATTGAAGATAGAATAAAATATATTGCAGGGAGGACTAAAAATAATCTATTAGACTATTACAATTATAGCATTGACATTAACCAATGCATCAAGTGCTCGAGCCCCTCAACTATAAGCCCCTCCAATAACGCATCAAACAAATTCAAAATTCCAAAACCCAATTGCTTAATTTTTGACTCTATAACCTCTAACATCTTCTTTCAATTGGTGAGAAAATGACAATGCAAGACTGGGGTGTTCTCTGAGCGTGTTCAAGTGAAAAGTAACTTTAGAATTTATTAGAGATAATACATACATACACATATGGTGCGGTTTCGGTTTTATGCGGTTTGGTTTTGGCTAGTAACCAAACCGGAACCGTAAATTTGGTTATTCAACCCACCTAAAACCGCCACATACGCCGGAACCGTTGGTGCGGTTTTAATTGGTGCGGTTCGTGCGGTTTTTGGTGCGGTTTCGGTTCCAATTTGGTTACTTGCTCAGCCCTACATAGCGCACAACATTTTCTTGGTTAAGCTCAATACACTTAAAGGCAGTCAAAAATAAGTTTCAACAGAGCCATGGACACCACATTGCATATCAAAATCCGAATAACCCAGCAACTTAATAAACTCAACACAAATAAATGCAGTAACCCAACACATCTAAACGTTCCACAGCAAAAACATGTTAACACCACAGTAGATATCCAAAACAACAAATATAGCTCACTACCACAACTTCAGCAAAACATGTTAATACCACAGCTATTTTTGGTAATGACAACACAATGTACCACTTTTAATGCCATACTGTTTTGGTACAGACCTGCGGCTAATGAATAAACATTTCAGGAATACTCACACATAGTTGCACACAAATACAAGCGTATATATATCAGCATTGGAAATCAGAAAAAGAAAAAGTATTTATATATCAGCATTAGAAATCAGAAAAAGAAAAAGAAATGCTGGTAATAAGCAATTTAATTATTGAAACTCAATATCCAAAATCCCAATGTCAAAACCCTAATCCATAAATTATTCAAATAAAACATCAGTCATATCAAAAGACAAAATAACAACTTTAAACCAGTAAAAATTCAAGCTGCAAACACAAATTTTCTCTTGCCAATCAACGGTAAGATTTCTGGAACCTGGCACGAGCACCACGCCCACCGAACTTCTTTGGCTCGCATCGCCTGGGATCAGCAACAAGCAGAGTCCGGTCGTATCTTACGAGAATATCCTTGATTTCTTTCTTGGCCTGCTCGTCATTATATTTCTGATAATAGGCGACTAGGGCCTTAGAGATGGACTGGCGGATGGCGTAGATCTGGGAGGTGTGGCCTCCGCCTTTGACTCGGATTCTCATGTCCACGCCGGCGAAGCGGTGGCGACCCAATAGCAGGATAGGTTCGAAGGCCTTGTAGCGGAGGATTTCGGGCTGAATTAGCTCGATGGGGACTCCATTGATCTTGATAAGGCCGCGCCCGGTCTTGCAGTGGGTTACGGCTACGGCGGTCTTTTTGCGCCCGAAGCACTGGACTGAATCCTTTGGTGTTGCCATGGCTGTAAACTCCTCTCTCCTCCCTTTAAAATGAGGCTAGAAAAATGGAGAGTTTGTGCAGGGTTTTGGAGAGAGGAGAGATTATTATTAGGGTTATGAGTTTCGCAGTGATATTATGGGTTTGATGGATGGTCCCTAAGCCCGGATAAGTTTTAGTATCTTTTGGCCCAAACAGGCTCGATTGGTGTGGGCTCGATTCCACAAATTTGATTGGTGTGTGTGAACTGTGAAGTTCATCATTAAGACCATCTTTTCACAAATTTGAAAATTTTATGACAAAATTAAAGTCATTTGAATTATTTATTATCTCACTACTATCTAGCAAGACATATTCTTAACTATGTAAGACAAATATAAAAGTCGGTATTTATCATTTCTCTTCAACATTTTCATAATATTAGATTTGGGTACTTGTTTAATATTACTCCCTCCGTCCCAGGATAAATGTCCTAGTGGACTTTTCACGCATATTAAGAAGAGGAATAAAATGACAAAATTATCCATAATAATGTCATTAAATATGGAGAGAGAATTAGAATAAGAAAAGTATGAGATATTTAATGCTACGGGCATAATAGGAAAAAATGTGTAAAAGTTTGGTTATTAAAAGAAAGTAGACATTTAACATGGGACAACCCAAAATAGTAATAAGGACTTTTATCCTGGGACAGAGGGAGTAATAATTTTTAGAAATCTTCTTATTCACATTTCTACTTTAATCATCCCATTAGATTAATGATAAAATAGGTGAAAAGGTAAGATTGAATTATGAGTGTGTGACACTTTGTGGGTTTGTATATGTTTTTCGATAAACAAAACATTATGGAGCACATTTCTTGTTCGTTTGAGCAAAATTATGGATGAGCTATAACCCAAGGGGTGGGTGGATATAGTTTAGTAGGCTGCATATATATAAATAACTTTGTATAGTTACTCTTCAAATTAAAAATTAACAAGGAAAAAAACACAAAACTTGTCTTGAAGAAAGGTTTAAGGGGTTTTCCTCCGTCTTTTTGGGTCGTCCTTGAAATTAATCCATGAAAAAAGTGTCGAGATGAAATATTAATGGTTTGGGAAGTCAAGACGGAGCTCACAAATTGTGACTATAGTCTATATAAGTATATATGTTTTTTGGATTCAGTAACTTCATGGTAAATTAGTTGAAATTACCTCCCGACCTGTATGTCGATACTGTATCGATCAATTGACCAAAGTTAACTTCATATTTTAATCGGTCTCATGTTTTCTAGCTAGTTTTAACACAAACCATAAACAAGAAAAGGTTAACTTGTTCTTCTAGTGTCAAGTTCTCTACCTGCCCAAAAGTCAAATAAATAAACAAATGACAATTACTTTGGATTGTCCAAATTTGATGACAAATGACGAGCGAATCATGGGAATTGCTTGGTGGAACTTTTGTCCATCATTATATAATACTATGAATATAGTAATCAAACTCGGCGAGTTATAAGCAAACGGGCGTTATAATTTTGATTCATGCCATCTTGGTAAAATTTATTAACACATCAAAAATATATCAAAAGACTAACTTTGGTATCTAAATTACTATTTCAATAAATAAAAGGGAATTAAAATTTTCACATAAAAAATTAATATCGAAACTAGTGTGAAAATATCTATTTTATAAATAAAAAAACAAACAAAAACAAAACATTTCCGAAGTTGACTTGATCAAACAGCAGATTTTATAATATATAGTTAAAACTTGAAATGATTACAACGTATTCACCACACTAGCAAAATATGTAGACCAAATTACACACACCATCAAGTCGTTGGTAGTCCAATACATGTACCCAAATATAATATATATATATATATATATATATATATACTCACCCATGTAAAACTATATATATAATACAAAAAGATTTTTTTTCAAAATTAGTGTAAAAGAAAAGAAGCCACACGTTTGACCATTTCTTTAGCCTTCTCACTATCATGGTCAAAAAAATGGAAGCCATGGCCTTCCCCTTCCACCTCAAACAACTCCACATCCCCTCTCCATCCACTTTCTTTCACCGCATTGTAGTAATAAACCCCTCTTTCTCTGAGCTCATCCTTGGACGCAACACAAACAAGCAACCGCTGACACTGAATTCCGCACAATCTCGGCGCGTTATAAGCAAACGGGTTAATCATCGGGTTATCGATACCGCCCGGTGCCGATGGATAAACAAAATTCCATGTATTATGCAAAAACTCTTTATCATTACTAAAACTAGATTCTTTCCCAATTAGTTTTGACCCGCAAAAATAAGGATGAGATAAAAATACACCGTAAATTTTGATACTATCATGCAATTTTTCATTTTCAATAGTCGCCATGTTATGGGCGATATTAGCCCCGGCACTATCGCCACCTAAATAAACTCGGCTAAAATTGCCGTAACGAATCAACCACGGGTCTTTTGACTCTCTTTGGCCGGTTTTGTTAACGGAATGTGACGCGACCCACCGGAGAGCGGCCCAACTGTCTTCATAAGCGGTTGGTAACGGGTTTTCTGGGGCTAACCGATACTCAACCGATACCGCAACGACTTTGGATTGAGAAACTATGGCATTGATGTAACGGTGGCAGAGGAATGAGAAGGCCGATTCAATGCAAAAGCCTCCGCCGTGAAAGTAGACTAAAACGGGAAGTTTTTGGTTTGCCAATGGTGAAATTTTTGGAAGGTATAGTCGAGCTGAAATATTTGGTGAAATCGCGATATCTTTGGATGAAACGTTAGTGGTTGAGTCATCTAGGCATGGTGGAACATACGGCGAGCCTAGGAATCGTTCCACCGTGCCATCTTTATAGACCTTGAGGACCGGTGGGAGCTCGGAGGCTACTTCTTTGGTGCCGGAAACCATTTTAGCTAGTTAGAGAGAAATGTATCTGTGTGAATCTTAATGAAAGAGATTGATATATATAGGGATTGAATTAGTGATGCTATGAATATTTTGCTTAGGTATGGTGTCACATTTTTATTAATTACTTTATAAATTGTGGTACGCGTTTAAATTATTTTATACAAATAGTAGTATAAGTAGCTCAACAATATTTTTGGGCGTCGTCTGTTATGTTATGAGTAGTTTTCCGGGTTGAAGACTTGAGTTGAAGGCTCAAATTAATATTAAGCCGGGCAGCCGCCAAAGTCGTCAAGAAATGGGTACAGATTAATAGAAAATGATCACCATCAGTATGATAGAATATGCAAATGATAAAAACAATGCACGGCGGTTTCCGCGTTCTTCGCATGAATATTAGAATGAAAAAACAAATATTTCATTACACGCAGTCGTCCCACTACAGTTAAAAGATGTATATGTATAGCTACTAGACATTATGACATCGATCGATCGATCTCCCAACTCATTGATGATCACTTCACTTGATAAAAGAAGCGAAGCGCTTCACCAGATTCTTAGCCTTGTCCGTATCCGGATTGAAAAGAAAAAAACAATGATCCTCCCCTTCAATATCAATAACCTCCATTTCACCATTCCAACCACTTAACATACTTCAAACCTTTTTCCCTCAACTCATCCTTCTCCGAAACACACACCAGCAACCTCGAAAACGCCAGCCCGGCCAAGCTCGGTGCGCCATCAACCCACGGATTGTTCAACGGATTATCAATCCCACCTGATGCGCTCGGATACGAGAAATACCAGATCTTATAAGGAATCCTATCTTCATGATCATCACTCAGCTCGGAGCCTACAGTTTTTGACCCCCAGAAATAAGGATGAGATAAAAGTCCTCCCAAAATTTTCACATCACCAATTAAAGGCTCAACCCCAGCACGCATGGCAATGTTATGCACAATATTAGCACCGCAACTATCTCCGCCAATATAAACTCGACTGAAGTCACCGTAATTATTCAACCACGGCTCGTCAGTGTTGTCAAGGGTGTGTGATGCAACCCACTGGAGAGCGGCCCATGAGTCCTCGTAGGCTGCAGGTTAAAGGTGCCCGGGGCTCGCCTGTAATCTACGGAGACCACCATAGCTTTGGCTTGGGAAGATAAGGAGAGCGTGTAAGGGTGGAAAAGAGAAGAGAAAGCGGATTCGAAGCAGAAATAGCCGCCGTGATAGTAGATGAAGATGGATGGGGAGCTTTTGGTTTTTGTCATCATTGGCTTCAGTGAGCTTTGGGAGGTAAAGGCGAGCTGAGGCGTCGGGGGAAATGGAAATGTCTTTGCATGAAACTCCGGCAACCACTTCAGGGGATGGTGGGGCGTATGGTGCTGCGATGTAGAATCTCTCAACGCTTCCGTCTTTGTAGAGTCGGATGATTGGTAGGCACTCGCTAGCTACCTCCTTATTGTTGTCTGCCATGGCTAAATATCTAGATAAGGTCTCAAAGGAGGAGAGGAGAAGTAGATAAGGTTCTGATGACTTGGTAGTCCAAAAGCTTTTATTTTTTTGTTTTTTATCTTTGCTCAATTCAACAATTTTTAGTAACAGAATAATTGTATCTTTAACAGTAAATATGTACTAAAATTTTGTAAAAAACATGACTTTTAATTTGTAGTCAACTTTTAGAAATACTACCAAAATTTATAACTAAAAAAACTTTTTGGCTACTAAATAAATAAATTTGTACCCCTGAATTGACTTCAACCTAACTAAAATGAATCGATATTTGTGAAGTTATATTTTGGTATGGATAGATATCACTACATGACCATGTACTCTAATTATATGTGTGTCCTTTTATTTTGGCTAGCACCCGTGATAAAAGAAAGCACTGTTTGAAAATTATGTGAAAATTTTATAAAATTTAGAGAAGTAAAGATTCGGTCACTATTCAAAGCGTTGAACTAGAAATTAGTTTGTTGATAAGCTAAAACAAGCCATCAAACGAATCTCAAGAGGCAAAAAATAGTAGTTGAATCAAGTGTGATAAGATGAAGAGAAGGGATCAGTGGCCACCTCGTTGTTGGAGCAATGAAAGCCTTTATTCTTCAGGAATAGCACTAGAGAGACGGATGAAAATACTCTTCTATGGCTTCTATCCCGTAGTATTGACTAGTAAAACATAGATTAGGCTACAAACACAGATAATAATCTATCTCCCAACATACAGAACAAAGACAACACGTATCAGCATCTTAATACAAGAAATGCAACTTGCTTAGCCAAGCTAGCCAGCCGAGCAATGCCTTGCCCATTGTCTTTGGTACCATCCATCATTGTCTTTGCTGCGCAGGGACCCACTTCGATAGGCCCTCTACCTTTAGAGAACATGATCCAGAACAAGGCATGACAATGCATGACAAGGAGGAGAGAGAACATGATCCAGAACAAGGCATGACAATGCAAAAAATAGAGATGAATCTATATCCCAGTAGCATTCACTTTTAGAAGATAGAGTAAATGTTATTCACTATATCCATCACAACGTATAATGAATACTTCTGGTGCATATCACCAGCAGTTTGAAAATTACAGTGGCACTGCAAGATGAACTTACAGTTTTTACAAGCAACAGAACTCTAGCCGCACAAGAGAAATTGGGCCCTCTACAATCAATCAGTAATAATCACTTTCACAACCACCACAAGATCTACAGCTTTCTGTACATCATATCTAGTTAGATCAAGAATTAAAGGGTGAAAATCTACAGCCGCAAGCTATGTGTTGTGCTAGGCCTAGTAAGTGCACTATAAAAGTAATTACGGATCTCTGGAATTAATCGCTGGATCAGATGCGAGAACCTGAAAGTTTAACAGTATAGCAGTTTCATAAGATACGATTCTATGATTCATACATTGATTCAAGAAATCTCTTGTTATTATAATGTCCCAGTTTGCTTCCTTTTTTGGAAGAAGTAAGCATGTGCTGCATGCCCCCAAGAGTGGAGAATGGAACCAGCGACTGGAGATTACTTTTCAAGGCCTCTAACCCTATCCCAGTCCCAGTTAAAGTGACAGGGGTTTTGGGATATTTTGCACAAAATTTTAAAACATGTCGAAAATGTATCTATGCATCATATTCTTGATATACTTTTAATAAAGTTGAAACAAAAATATGCATACAGGTAATTTCGGATGTTTTAAAACAATGATGGAATAAGAAAATAAAAAACCAAAAATATACAATTTAAACTGGGACAAAGGAGTATTGTTTTTATTTCTTTATAAGCAAATGTAGTATAATGGCCGAGCCAAAAAAACAAAAGATATGCCTCATCCAAAGACAAATCACCCAAAAAGTCCTTAAAAAAATATGCTCTATCATGTGATGCATCCGGCCAAATTCTCAAGCGCAACGAGTATGCAATTAATTGTTATTAGTCTGCAAGTAACTTGTTTAAGGGAAAAGGCAGAGACAGACTAACATAGTTCCAATCTGATGAGTTTAGCATGCAAGCTGGTCATCAACAGCTAGAAAAGCATAAATCAATGGTAAGTTGCTACCATGCAGATTCATAACTTTAAAAAAATGTAGTCTTTTTCCTTATTTCTCAATTAGCGAAAATGTGTAATTATCATCTGTTTCAGTAGCATAACTTCAAAGAATTGCAATGGCAGTTTCCTTTCCCTTGACCATTAAAGTAACATAATGTTAGCAATTATAAAGGAAAACATAAACAGCAGCAAAGTGCAGGTGGGGGAATATGACAACAGCATGTAGTCAAGTTCTTTAAAAGTAATTATAAGTCTGAATTTTGTTTATAGGAAAGCTGGTGCAGATTCTAACAGTTATTTTCTGTAGCTTTATTTTTGGTAGGGATTGGGGTAGACCTCTTTTCTCATTTATGTAAATGTACCATTTTAGTTAAACATCAAAGAAAGAGAAGCAGCAGTAAGACAAAAAGATATAAGTACATACCCAGGACTAGCATTTAATTTATCAAAGTGCTCCAAGATAAATAAAATGCATGTGTGCCTCAGTGATACAGCGTGGAAAGCCTCTGAAAGCTCATACATGCTTGAAACATTTTCCAAAGATATATCCTGTAGATTAAATATGCATCATAAAGTATCTAACTGATTCAAAAACTGCAAGGTGCTAAGATATATATGAACTCTAAGCTCACCTGAGCAATAGTATATTCACAGAGACGCTTGAGGCCCTCCAACAGATACTGATCAGCAGCACTGAGGAGATCTTGGGCAATATCTAATGAGACATCTACGGACCCTGTGTAGATAAATCTGCTTTAAAAAAGGTCAGTTAGATATCAAAGCTACTAGGGTCGAGTTAAACAAAAGCCAAAAATTTAAAAGACCTACAACCTCATCATCAACTCGAAAACTTCCCATCTTATATTAGGAATCTCAACGTCTCTTGCATCCTTCTCCTGTAATATATGTCAGACGAATCGTACGAATGTTAATATATTGATGTTCATTGCACGCATATATCAATAAACAACATAAGAGTTTGGGCCCTTTTTCTACAGAATCATAGTTCATCACAAGAAAAGTGTAAACAAAGAACACAAACTCAGACTCCTTGTGGATGAATTGATGACAGGATATTGCAACCAAGGCTCTGCACGTTTAAGAATATTGCATGAATATATGCTCACCCGATAACCACCATCAAACATTGCACGAAATGCATCTGATGAAGCAAGAAGGCAAATTCGATGGGCGTAGAATCGCTTTCCTGAAATTAGGTAAATAGAAAGGAACAAATTACAGATGCTGATAATGTTGATAACTAAGTAAATAAGATTTAAGGGGAAAAAACACAAATATGGCATGCAACCTACTTATCAATTGCTTGGATGAGAAAGAGAAAACATGGGATAAGAATTCATCTATTTCTTTTGTTCTTTCTTTCTATTTTTTTTTTGGGGGGGTGGTTGGGTAGGGGGGGGTTTAAGGAATACATATAATATAGCGAATGTAATAGGGGATATGAATTATATTATTGTTCACAACCTTCAACTAGAAACGTAACATCAGACAGTGTAGAATTGTTTACATATTGCTCCCCCAAATAAACCTGCAGAAAGAAATGTTGTCATTGTATGAACCCATGTTAATACCCATAGGATGAATGTCCTACTAGAACAAACACTAAATACAAAATTGAGTGACAAGTTTAAAAAAATGAGAGATTTGTTAGGGAACCTAATTCCTGGAACAACTTTTGAAAAAATGGAAATCAATAGTAAGCCCACCTGTGGTGTAGGAGATGGAGGTGCTGCATCGTCAGGTGAAAGACTGAGGGCTTTATTAGCCAACTTGTACATGGCCACGGAACCATCAAGCTGCTGCTTCAGGCTTGTAGAACCAAGAAGGGCAAGAAGTAACTCCAGTCCTGCCCAAAGATAACATTTCTAACTTAATAGGCACCTCCAAGCTAGCATGGACATATATATCACACAAACTCAAGTTTATATAAATAAAATAACAAGGCTAACTAGAAGTGCCAAAGAAGATATCTGAAACAGTGACATGCCATTATTATCAATGAATATGATCCTCTGATCTTCTGGGGAGCAAAGATGGGCAAGAGCCAAAGCAACTCGTCTTTGAATACCCTTCTCTGCTACACGCATCAGATATAACAAATGGTTCAAAACCTAAAAAAATAGAAAATTAAAGGATTGTAAGTTGAAGATTACTAAGAAGGAAAAAGGTACTCACACACGAGGACCTGCCTATGGCATTATAATTGAGATGTTTGGATATAGATACTCACTCGTCCATGAATCTTCTCCTCTAATCTTTTCAATGTCTTGGCTACACAATCTTTTGTTGCCTACAAGTATATTTATCATTTATATGCCTATGGTAACTGGGCAAAGTTTATCATACATTTGATCACATCATAAGAAAGAAAAGCTACAGATAGAAAAATGAACAGAAATAAACATACTTGAACAATGAATTCCCCATCCTGAAGTTTCTGGATGCCTCCCACCTTGATGAAGTCGGACACATTATCCTGTGGGATGACATTTATTGAAATTGTAGTCTTAGCTTAACTAAGCAAGTCTTATTCGAAGTACTAAGTACTTCTTAAATTGGTAAGATATGTTTTGTTCTCGATAACTAATTGCTAAAGATCGTTCTAGGCACAAATAAATAATTTTTAGAAACAAAAGATAATAACCTCATCATAGCATCTGATAGATTCATCTAACTGAAAAGTACCTCGTTATCTGCAAGACCATAAAGAGCAAATGCAGCATTATGCTGCAAAGACCCATTCTTTGAATCAAGTAGTTTCAATAATGGCACCAAACCACCACTATGAGCAATACCAGCTTGGTTGTGCATGTCCTGTATAAAAGGAAACGATTCAAGAAACCACAAACTAATCCTGACATATAATATATAAACATAATAAATAATCCATCCAACCAAAAATATAAGAACAAAATGAGTTTTGATTTTGTTCCAAAATAAATTAGCTAAACAAGTTTTGGAAAGACCAAGTGCTTTATTTTTTGAAGGAAAAAAATCAGTACCCAAAACACTCCCTTAGCCTAAGATAAGAAATAAAGAAGTTTGTAATTTAATTTCTTATGTTAAGAACACATACTATTTTATAAGTTTCGGCAAGTAATATTGAAGAATGCAAAGAAAATTACTCATTTATCTCTAAATGGTGTTTCTAAAGATGTCTAGAAATAAATTGAATATAAACCTTTGTAGATAATCTACATACTGCGAGTTGTAGAGATTTATGATTAATAGTAAATAAAACTCTCCCTAACTTTAAAATTTTTGCAAACGCTCTATATTTTGAAACGGAGGGAGTAATTAGACATATCATATAACTGCAGTTAACACTACATAAAAATGGAAAAGATAAGGAACACTACAAATGAGGACTACATTTTCCAGATGATATTTAATTTTCAAGTCCTGCTAGAAACTTCAGTGTTGAGCCAAAATTTTCATTTGAAATGGGCACCTTTCTAATTCCAGATATGGTCAATGATTTGCACCAAGTCACCAAATATATTTAAGCATTCATACAGAGCCTCACATTTATCCAAAAAAGAAAAAAGAAGACGATAACCACATACTTTTGTTTGATTATATATCTACATATACACAGGAAAACAAGTGAGTCACAATATTTACATATAATAAATACATAGCATTACGAAATAAATGGTTAATGAAGTTCTCACCCAAGATATAAGAGTATTAAGCATAGTAAAAGAGGAAAACACAAAATCAAGATATTTAGGATAGTAACTGTTTATAACATAAACCACACAGCACCGTGAAATTAACTGCACATGAGACCACAAGGAAGAATATTATGGTATGTCAAATCATAAAAATTGCCAAGACATTTCTCTTCCCCTTTGTTATTCCTAGTGAAAGATATATGAACTTGTAGCAATTGTGACCGCCGGTAGATGACTTCTTTACTTTTTCTTCAATAAGCAAGTTGTAGCTTTCTATAGTTAACCATGTGAGGGGAGGAGGTTGTAGATTATGATAAGTATATATGCTATCACTTGAACTGAAAGTTTCTAAAGATCAATGGAATATCCATTCGTGATTAGTAGATATACTTGTTTTGGTTCAAATGAATAGTGAATTTACACACCAACCAAAAATGAGATCACAGAAAGAAACTACTGCATGATGGCTGCAATCAAACAAGGTCAACAGTATTCATAGATATGAAGTGAACAAGAAAAACAAACACCAACCTGAGCCAACCTTCCTAGTGCAAAAGCTGACATTTCTCTAAGCTGCACATCTGGTGATTGAAGCATCTCAATCAATGGTCGGACAGCACCTCTTTGAACAATATGCACCTGCAAGAATCTCATATCTCAAAGGAGGGATAAATAAAATATAAAGCACAAAATAAGGTACATCTTCTAGTTGAAGTGTGATTCCAGAAGGCAAGGAGAGCATATACAAAGGAGGAGGAGCATAACACTGCTAGCTAATCTTTAGATTAAACGCCAAGGACAAAAGGCAAGAGGAGAAGAAGCAGAACATGAAAACATTTGGATGCCAATCACTTCCTTAAACTCAAAACATATCTTCTTTTCTTGCATCTTTTCTTACCATAGGAGAATTGCTTAATGACCATATAATAACATTAAACGGAAAAAATTTAATCTTTCGCTACCTTGCAATCTGAATCTGTAGCCGCAAACTGTCCAAGTAGTAATGCTGCCTCCCTTTGGCTCTCAGAGCAACATGAACTGTTGTTGTACAAGGGCATAAACTTGAGAAAATCCAGGTTGATAGATAGCGGGGGACAGCAAGCAAAAAGGAAATGAAGAAAACTGAAATGTGTAACATGAGTAATAAAACTCGACGAGTTTAACAAAAGTTTACAGTTTCCACCATCAGTATTACCTGAGCAATCCAATAACAGGTTGTAAAGCACCAGCTAGAAGAACTTCTTTCTTGATGCTTGGAGAAGAGTGTACCAGATTTCCAATCACACCAACCTGTTAACCATTAAAATATATATCTCAAGCAACTACCTAAACAAATTACAAGAACCAGATTTAAATTCATTACACTTAAATTTGCATTTAAATTTGTTGCTTACTGCTTCATAATGTATAGCAGCATCTTGAGAGCGGAGCATCAAAATCAGGGTGGGAAGGGCACTGCATTCAACAATCTGCAGCCATAACCTCTGTTTTACTTGATGAATTTCAAAGTAAATTTACAAAAGTTTCTTAAGTTTCCGCAGATTACCTGATTTTTGTTTTCCTCATTTTTAAATGCCAAAGTTCGCAGAGCTCCAGCAGTTGCTCTTTGTACCTTTGGGTCACTAAATTCAAGCAACTCCACAAGAGGTGGAATCCCACCTTCCAACCTGAAAGTAGAGGCCAGATGAGCACAAAAAAGAATGATAATAACTGTGCCCGCTCCTCTCTGAAGTTAAAACACCAAGAATGATCAAACCTAACGCGGGTTTTGATGCTGCTATTCTCATGAGCAAGATTAGTAATTGCATCAGCTGCTCTCCGGATGACACTGTTGACAGCCCGAGAAACAGAACCATCCTTGTGTCTATTCAACAAATTCACAAGATGAGGCAAAGCGCCAGTGTCGACTATGAGTTGCTGATGCTCCGGCTGTTAACAGAGGAAACAATGAATTACGACAATTACTCCACGAGTAAAACCCAAGTATCTTATACCTCTTTTTGCAAGTACAAAAGCAGTTTTGTTTTTTTATATAAGTAACTACTTATTCACAAAAGACGCCATCCAGGTGCGCGATCCCAGTACATAGGCAGAGTATACAAGAGCAGGTGGATCCAAGAAACACAACATGCGATAAGTAATAAGCCCAAAAAACCATACAAGCGAGGATGTCCCTAAACCTACAAGGGCATCAAACGAAACTGAACTCTCCCAATAAGTCAATAAAGGACACCACCAAATATAGATAGACCACATGAAGCTAAGAAAAAAACAGCAAACTGAAGAATAAGGATTTGACATGGAAAGAGAACTTCTCCACATTCTAAAAAAAACTACAAGATTCATTAAACCAACAATTTTTTAGAAAAATCTGTGAGCCAAAAATTAAAAACTTTATAGGAACCTTTGGTTTTTTCTGGTTGTGTAAGTTGCACTCTCTTGGCGCTCTCTTTATAAATAATTCTGACAGAAAAATTTTCAAACATTTTTAAGAGTGTCAAGGTCATTCACAACAAACAGATGCAAAGCTTCTAGGCCACACTTGAATCGGATATTAATAATCAATGCTCATGACAAGATCACACCTGGTATAGAACCACAACATGCTATCACAAGATTGAGTACATCCCAAAGGCTAAAATGGGGATGAATTGAAAGTCAACTGAAGTGAAGCCTTTTACTAATTTGTAAGCATTTATTCAGATATCTGGGTTTTCAAAATAATTTATTTTTTCTAACTCTATTTATAAGAATTAAGGGCAGAGCATTGTGCAAATTTGGCATATATGCATACATCTCTTAAAACAATATAGTAGAAGGTTGCTTTTGTTTTTTTGGTTTGGGGGGGGGGGGGGGGTGGAAGTATGACATCCGACTGGTAGATTAAGTACCCCCAAAAAAATTGTACTTCTTCATCGTTGCAGTTGATTCATGGACTCAAAGATTCATGCTTCATGAAATCATGAGTGTTAAAGTAGATTCTAAAGTAATAGAATCACCATCTGAATCTCACTAACTGAAATAGGAATCGTATACAAACAAAACACAGGAACATCGTTTGTACAATTTTTATAAGAAAACAATCACAAACTATTTCTAAACTTCCTTTAGTTTTCTAAGCTAGCAAGTGTACTCTAAATTGTACAAATATACAAACAATTAGCCATAACTCCATTGTTGGCCTCAACCATTCTCCGTTCACTCCCGCATTACTTCTCTCCTTAATTTTTATCACAAAATCAAACTCACTTATCCAAACACCAAACTGCATTGGATCTTTTTTCCTTCACATATACTTGAGATAAGTTCAATTAAATTTTTTTCACTGAATTTATACTTTTCTATAAGTGATATTATGAGGGGCATAACCTTCCTATGAAGCACATAATTAGCATGTGTAAAGGTCTGCTAAACTAAGGAATCAATTTGGAAATTAGCATCAAGCAACACTAAGCAAGAGTTAATAACTGACCTTTACAGCAAGAAGCCCCAACGCGAAAGCACTTCCTTTCTCAACCTCATGCTCAAATGGCTTAATTTCACCTTCACTAGACGGTGGCCCTTCAAGATGCTTCACCAGCGCCGGGACCGCACCACCATCAACTATAACATTCACAATTTCCTCTGCCAATTCAAATTTAAAGCACAATGCTCAAACATTTATAAATATACGTATATATAAAGAGCAATTATGCTAACATGGTGGTTAAAACTGAAAACCCTAGAAAGGGAAAATAATTAAGATGCTATGTAAGGAAAACATCACATAATAAATGGATACCGTTCTTCGCGAGCTCAGCTAGAACATGAGTGGCGTGCTTAGCCGCAGCTCGATCGTCTTCGTTCCAAGAGAAGGTGGAGTTCAGTGTATTAACCTGCGCAGCCACCTCACACAATAGCGACCGGTGGGAGTCGCCGGAGAAAGAAGCTGACGGTACAGAGATCTGTCGGTCTCCGTCGAACTCTTCGTGCAGTAGTTTCCTTTTTTGCCCTTTCCTCTCCGGTCTATTTACTTTGTCGTGGCGCTTCTGAAAATCCATTCAAGCCCAAGGAAGGAAAGGCTTTGGTCAGAGGTGGAGGATTAAGCTTTCAACAGAAGACAGATCGGGGGCATTTCGGGAATGAAATAGTAAAGTCTCTTTTTTCTTTTTATTTACTTTTCCGGTGATAACAGGTGGTGTAGTTTAAGATTAGAGGCGTGCAAAACGACGCCGGTTCGTGTAATAACAAATCGGTTAAAACTTTAAAAATAAATAAAATTAGCTAACATGCGCATGGTAGACGAGTGGGACGAAGGAGGAGGTGGGTCCCATATCATGATGATGGTAATGGATTAGATGGGATAATAATCTACAATTATTCAAAGTTGAAATAACACAAACGGGAAATTTATTTTTTTTAGTAAATTAGTCAATTGATCAATAAATTACTGATACATATAGAATTTCGCATGCGTGTTAGTATTTTATTGACTAAATTATTCAAAAATAAACTTCATGTTAACCACTTCCAACACAAACACTCCATTCCAATTTATGTATATGAATAAATACTGATTAGTAGACGTCTTTTATTCAATTCGATAATATTAAATGTCTATTATATTGTTTAATATTGATGGGTCATTGAAATTATCTATAGCATATATATGTGTAGTACATTATTGGAGTACTTGTTTGTAGATGAGGTTGATTAACTACCGATAGAAAATGGAGTAATATATTTAACTAATCAGACTTTAAAATAGCATATGATAATTATTGTTGTGTGTTTTTACAAGAAATCAGCCAAACCTTGCACTATTATCATTGATCTCTCATAATGCACGTCTTTGTTGAGTATATATATACTAGTAATTGCCCGTGCCTGAAGGCACGACGTAACAAAAATTAGATTAAAATTCAAAAAATATTACATTATCTAAAGACTTTTTGCAACCTAAAATAACTTACAATCACACATAACAATTATCATAATTCACCACAATAATTAATTTTTCTTTAAAAATAGATATATCCAGAAAAATTTAAACCTGTCTACAAAATTTATAAATAATCAATAACAATTTTCATAATTCACCACACTATCACAATAACAATTATTATTATTATTTTTATTATTATTATTATTATTATTATTATTATTGTTGTTGTTGTTGTTGTTGTTCTTGTTGTTGTTGTTATTATTATTATTATTATTGTTATTATTTTTATTATTGTTATTATTATTGTTGTTGTTATTATTATTACCACTGTTATTATTATTAATATTACTATTATAGTTATAATAATAATAATTATTATTATTACTATTATTATTATAATTATTATAATAATTATTATTATTAATATAGTTATTATTATTATTATTATTATTATTATTGTTGTTGTTGTTGTTGTTGTTGTTATTATAAATATGAAACATAAGACCCCTTACTTTGGATTAATTAGCAAATTTGACTCTCCCATTTGTCATGTTTTTTTTAAAGTGTTCCTTATAAATTTTTTGTCACAGTTGCACTGTTTTCAAACCCGGACCGGACCGTCGGTTGAACCTGAAAAAACCGGACCCGGTTCACTCAACGGTCCGATTTGGACCACTAAACCACTTCTGCTCAAAAACCGTTCAGAACCGGTGAACCGGCGCTTGAACCGGTTCACGGGTTTGACCAGTTCTCTCCTTAAAGATTAAAAAAAATATTACGGATTTTATTTTATTTTAGTAATTTAGTTGAGATTTTGTTTGGTATTTTACATATTTTTGCATTCATTTAATCAAACACTTGAACTTGTGGTTGAATTTCAGAATTTGAATGTATCTTAAAGATGTTTAGTTTTTTTTATAGATAAATTGATTAATTTTACAATATTTACTAAATATTATATACAATATTATTACATATTAATGACGTCACTGGGTCAATAACGGTCCGACCACTGGTTGGACCAGTGACCCATCCACCCAGTAACTTTTTCGGTTCGATGACCGGTCCGGGTTTAAAAACCTTGCACAATTGTTCCTCAAATATGCATTAGTTGTGCAAAAATATTTCTTCTCTATTTTTGGTCAATTTTCGTTAATCAAATGTTTTCCCAAACTTTTAGCGTTTTCATTTATATATCCACTAAATATAAATATGTATATTATCATTTTCATTTAACTTGATCTAATTAATTAAATTATGAACTTCTGCGATAAATGATCTACATTAAAACATCCTTTTTTCTAATGTAAAAATAAAATTTTACCACCCATAAAAAGTGCAAATTAACACAAAAATTTATATATATTTTTTCTAGATATTAAAGTTTACGAAAAATAAACTTATAAAAAGTTATTACGAAACGAATCTTTTATATATCATATAAAAAATATTAAAAAATATGTTAAATATCACATCATGCCTACAATTAACCAATTTTTTAATTTGTTAATATTTTTTCTATTGGATAAAGAAAAAGAAAAAGAATCTATTTAATTTTTTGATTTTGTAATTGCTTTTTTATAAGTAAATTATGATCTTGTTTTTAATTTTGTTTTCTTACCATTGATATTTTTTATGTATTATACATTTTAAATGTAAGCATACTCCAAAAAATTAATATAGTTTAAAATAAAATATTAAAATATCAATTAATGTAGAGAGAGATGAGAAGAGAGAAAAAGAAAAGGAGGAGAGAGAAAGAGAGAAGGCATAGGAAGTAAGAGAGGAGAGAGAAGGAGAAGAGGAGAGAGAGAATAAGGAGAAAATTTGGGTGGAATTTTGTGTGTGTGAGATGAAATGTGAGCCTTTAGATTAAGTTAGAATGAATCTGAGTCGTTGTTGTGCTTTCTCAAATTCTAGAATTCAAATTGGGTTCTGTTTTATTATATAGATATATATATATATATATATATATATATAAATAGAGAGAGAGTCGGTCATTTTAAGTAAAGCGTAAATGAATTGAGTTGTCGAGTTGAGTGTTGAGTTACTCATATTTGATTTATAAAATTTATTAAGTATAAAATAAGGTTTGATTGAAGTTCGTTTAGCAACTGAGTCGAGCACGATCTCGAATTGAGCCCGAACAGTTTGAACTTTTCAAACGAATATGATTCGAGTATCAATAGAAATTTGTAATTTGAGAATGTTCGGATAAATTATCGAACTTTAAAATTTGCTCATATTTGACTCATTTATATTTTGAGTCAAACTTTTTGTCGAGCGGGTACAAATTGAGCCCAAACTGTTTGGTCGTTTTACAGCCTTATATGGCTTGAGTAAGGGTGTAAATAAATCGAATAGAGCCGAGTATTGAGTTGCTCAGATTTGGTTCACAAAATTTATCGAGTATAAATTAAGGTTTAGTTGGAGATCGTTTAGCTACCGAATCGAGCCCGAACAATTTGAACGTTTCGAACGAATATTATTCAAGTATAAATAGAAAATAACAATTTGAGGAGGTTCGAGTAATTTATCGAACTTTGAAATTTGCTCAAATGTGAATCATTTATATTTCAAATCAAACTTTTAGTCGAATGAGTATGAATCAAGTCCGAACTATTTACTCGTTTTACAATCTTAGGCTTAAGGCCTCAAAATTGAGAAGGCCCCCAAATTTTATTAATTCATAAATGTTAAAGTCTATTAAAAAATCCTAATTTTTTTTTCAACAAAGCAGTAGCAATAAGTACAATTATACAATATAATTTTTTTTTTCTCTAAACAGAAGGTTGAAATTTATTTATTTATTTTTTCAAAACTAAAATTTATTTAACTTGAAACTTTCAAAAATAATCAATAAAAAAATATGAAATAACGCTCTACTCGACTCGGCCCCGTTACGGCTCCCGTTAGTTTATAAGAAAATATCCTCACGTTTTTACGTATTTGTTTTGGTTGCATCTACCAACTTTTTTCCTCTTACAAGTTACAACCACCCACATAAACGGAACAACTATTGCATACCCTTTTATTTATTTACTTTTTTATTACTACATCCTCCTCCTATCCTCCGTTCTAACA
Source organism: Panax japonicus (assembly GCA_020205505.1). Classification (NCBI taxonomy): domain Eukaryota; kingdom Viridiplantae; phylum Streptophyta; class Magnoliopsida; order Apiales; family Araliaceae; genus Panax; species Panax japonicus. The sequence continues at coordinate 54,695,773 of CM035111.1, read as the reverse complement.
TATACATTAAAATGTATTAATGTTATACTAATAACATAATCAAAATAACTTTTGAAAGTTTTTCTCTTAAACGGCCTCATATATTTTACTGAATAATATTATTACAAATACATACGGGTTAAAGAGTGTTTGATAAAAATTGAATGAATCTGAATCTGAATTTAAATAAAAAAAATTGGTTGATAATTAACATGTCTGAAACATGTGAATGAAAGAATTTTATTATTTTACCTCTCTGAAAAAATTCAAAATTATTGTAAATTTATTTAATATTACTTAATATAATAGTTAATATTTTACTTTTTTATTTTTATTTTTTTTACTTTATTCAACTGCTCATTCAACCAAGAAAATATGACTTAGCCATTAAACTCAATCATCTGACCGATTCAATCAGACGATTTTTTTCCAAAACAAATGTACTTAATGGCTAATCGATTCAACTATTCGCATGTATTCGCTCATAAACAAACAACCCCTTACACAATTAATATCAAGGTCCGCACAACAAAAAAATAAAATTAAAAAAAATCCCACAAGTAAGAAATCCAAATTCACACAATTAGTGTGAATTGAACCTTTCACCAAATATTCAATTTTAAGCTTTTGAGAAATTAGTAATAGTCTTAAGTTAAGCCATATAATCAAATGTTTATTCTTTTAAATTATTGATTCTGCTTTCTTTTTATTGAAATAAGCAGCCAACCCAAAACATTACTATTTGTTAATATATCTTAAAAAAAATGAAAACAAAACCTACTTTTACACGAAAAATATATACTATATTAAAAGAATGTTGTTTTCTCAAAAATAAAAATACATATGTGACGCCCAAAAATTAGGTATACATCATCCATCTTGGGTCGCCAGATAGATGGTGCAAAATTCAAATACAACTTACTAATACAACTATCGTGTACAATACGACAAAACATAAACTGTGAATTTGAATACAAATATTGTCTACTAGAGATTATACAAACTCAAAAGGAGTCCTCATTACAATTATTATCACACTATTTCACAGAATAGAGAGGACTACTAATGCTATCCTCTGGACCATCACTCCGTTCCCCGACTCGTCCTAGTTATATTCTCATTTCCTGAAGAGAACAGTGAAAGAAAGAGTGAGCTCAACTAGCCCATTAAGAAATATTACGACTAAGATAATGTAGAATAAATTATCATTAGTCTCCAACAAAGTTAAACTGATAAAATATAATAGACATCAAGTTTAACTACAGCGGAACAAGCAATCCATTAAAAGAGTCAAGTAGAAAATAAAATCTAATATCTTTTATGATTTAGAAGGTTTTTCATTACTGTTATCGCTGAGACTCAGCTTAATAAATATTCAACATCATCGAATCACCCTTGCACTACGGCCAAGGATATTCTTTAGTATCACGACCACAATTATCCATGCACTACGGGCCAAGAATATTTGTGTATTCATTAATGATCACGATCATGCCAACAACTGTCCATCAATGCGGTACAGGCCAATGAAAACTTTTATCACATCATTTATAACATTACGGTCATGATTACACCGAATATTCCCTGGTCATAATCATATCAAGTCTATCTATGCACTACAAGCCACAGATGTGACGCCCCCAAAATTAGGTATACATCACCCATCTTGAGTTGTCAGATACATGGTACAGAATTCAAATACAACTTACTAATACCACTGTCCTGTATAATACGACAAAATACAACTGTGAGTTTGATTACAATAATTGTCTACTAGAGATCATACAAACTCAAAAGGAGTCCTCATTACAATTATTAATACACTATTTCTCAGAATAGTGAGGACTACTAATGCTATCCTCTGGACCGTCACTCCATTCCCCGACTAGTCCCTGCTATGTTCTCATTTCCTGAAGAGAACAGTGAAAGAAAGGGTGAGCTCAACTAGCCCAGTAAGAAATATTATGACTAAAATAATGCAGAATAAATTATCATTAGTCTCCAACAATATTAAACTGATAAAATATAATAGACATCAAGTTTAACTGCAGCGGAATAAGCAATCCATTAAAAGAGTCAAGTATAGAGAATTGAATCTACTATCTTTTATGATTTAAAAAGTTTTTCATCACTTTTATCACTGAGACTCGGCTCAATAAATAATCTACATCATTAAATCATCCCTGCACTACAGGCCAAGGATATTCTTTAGTATCACGACCACGAATTATCCATGCACTACGGGCCAAAGATAATCGTGTTTTCATCAACGGTCCTGATCATGCCATAAAACAATTATCTTTGCACTACGGCCGAAGAGAATTCATAGCCATAATCATACCAAAAACTGTTCATCAATGCACTACGGGCCAATGAGGACTTTTTCCACATCATTTGTAATATTACGGTCATGATTACACCGCATAATCCCTGGTCATAATCATACCAAGTCCATCTATGCACTACAGGCCACAGATGACTTTCAACATAACATAAACATGAGGATGATGACAATGATATAAGAATTTAATAAAACAAGTTCAAGAATTAATTTGTCCATGAACTAATAACGTCCAAATTGTCCACACGATACTATTTTGTGGTGTAAAATTCAAGAATGCTCAGAAGAATATTTTCCTGAAAAGATACTGGATGAAGCGCAAATATCAAGGATATTCTACTAATTTCATGGAGTATAGAAGTCAAAACTTTAACCAACTGAGTATAATAAAGAATGGAATAACAACAGAAATCACCATGCATGCGGAACTTCGCACAGGCAGGTTATTCCAACAGAATACTAAATAACGGAACCAGGTCAGGTGAAATTCACACCGACAGGATGTTCCAACAGAATAATAAATGCGGAATAATAAATGATGGAACCAGGTCCGGCGTATAGCACAGACAGGATATTCCGACAGAATAATAAAGACAGAACCATGTCCGGTGTAAAACACACAGACAGGATGTTCCAACGGAATAATAGTAAAGACGGAACCAGGTCCGGTGTAAAACACACAGACAAGATGTTCCAACAGAATGATAGAAGAATGTCACCAAGTATAGGGTATTCCGCGTATACAGGTTATTCCAACAGAATAATAATGAATGGAATAACATAAGGATTTCACCAAGTATAGGGTATTCCGTGTATACAGGTTATTCCAACAGAATAATAATGAATGGAATAACATAAGGATTTCACCAAGTATAGGGTATACCGCGTATACAGGTCATGTATAGGGTATGCCACTTTTACAGGTTATTCCAACAGAATAACAAAGAATGGAATAACATAAGTTCTCTTCAAGAAGAAAGAATAACACCCCTTACCGTAACAGAAACTGGATATAGAAGTAGTGAAGTAGCAGAATACTCTTCTTCTTTCTCACTATAATTTTCTCTCTATAGCTTCTCTCTATAATTTCTCTCTCTAGAGTTTCAATGAATTCGTAAGAAAATAATGAAGGAATGAGCTTCTATTTATAGGAAAATGGAATGCATAGTAACTAATCCATGAACGGTCCAGATTGATTTACTTTAATCTGACGGTCCATATTTAAAGAAAAATCTTTTAAATAAAATATAATATATTCTATTTATATAAAAAGATTTTTACTATGCAACACTATGCATAATAAAATATAATATATTCTATTTATAAAATAACTTTAATAAAGTATTCTGTTTTATATAAAAAGATGTTTCTGTTTTATTACGTTAATAATACGAATAAAACAAAACGTCATCATCGCTATAATAATTAAAACAAAACGTCATTATCGCTATAATAATTCATATTAATAATCGACAATAATTGAGTCAAACTGAGCGACTTCTTACATAAATATCAATAATTAATACCGTGTGCTACTATGCAACAACGCGTATTACTGTACTTTTACTACCGAGTAGTTCAACAGTTTTAACGGTAAAACTCCCGCCGTTATTTTCAATAAAATATTTTTGTCGTTTTCTCAATCCGACAATAATTCCGTTGTGGGGTCCACCAATAATTGTACCGTCGTACGAATATTTTTCGACACAAAGAATATTCCCTGACCAATCGAATATAATATAACAACTTGCATACTTTGCAAAATTTATAAATACTACCCACAACTATAATATTATCTCAAATTCACACCATAATATAAAAAAATTATTTCGAGAAAATTAATTCTTTATTCATAAAATCTGGGGTTTTACAACAGATGACTTTCAACAAAATATAAACATGAGGATGATGACAATGATATAAGAATTCAATAAAACAAGTTCAAGAATTAACTTGTCCAAGAACTAATAACGTCCAAATTGTCAACATGATACTGCTTTATAGAGTAAAATTCAAGAATGCTCAGAAAAATATTTCCATAAAAAGATACTGGATGAAGCGTAAATATCAAGGATATTCTACTAATTTCATGGAGTATAGAGGTCAAAACTTTAACCAACTGAGTATAATAAAGAATAGATTAACAAAAGAAATCACTATGCATGCGGTACTTCGCATAAACAGGTTATTCCAACAGAATAATAATAACGAAATCAGGTCAGACAAAATTTGCACCGACAGGATGTTCCAACAGAATAATAAAGACGGAACCAGGTCCGGTGTAAAATACACAGACAGGATGTTCCAACAGAATAATAATAAGATGGAACCAGATTCGGTGTAAAACACACAGACAGGATGTTCCAACAGAATAATAATAAGCGCAACCAGGTCTGGTGTAAAACACAGACAGGATGTTCCAACAGAATAATAGAAGAATGTCACCAAGTATAGGGTAGACCGCGTATACAGGTTATTCCAACAGAATAATAAGCAATGGAATAACAACAGTTCTCTTCATGAATAAGAAAGAATAACACCCCTTACCGTAAAAGAACTGAATATAAGGGTAGTTAAGTAGCAGAAAACTTTTCTTCTTTCTCTCTATAATTTTCTCACTCTAGAGTTTCAGTTAATTCGTAAGAAATAATGAAGGAATGAGCTTCTATTTATAGGATAATGGAAGTGTACTGTTCATGAACGAAATAATTTTTCAAAATCATTTTCTTCCATCAACTACAATTAAGTCAAACCATTAACCAATAAGATTACAACACAAATTAAAATATAATACATATATATAAACACATGTTTTTATATTATATATATCAATATTATATATACACCACTTAATTTTTCTCCCCCATAACCAACATCAATCCCCCACCCACCCAATAATCAAATTCACTACACTCTTACACATCACTATCACACTACCACTTTTCCACTATTTTTCACTCACACAACTATCACTTTCACATATCATTTTCTCCCACCATATAATCAATACATACATATACTCTTCCATTTCCAAAATCATTTTTCCAACACATATGAGCCTCACATGTGGGCCCCATATGTGGGCCCCACCTTTAAATAATTTTCTATTGATTATTTTAAAAATGGATAAATAGGAATCCATAAAATAAGCAAACTTCATAAAAATCACCTTAATAATTTTAACAACATTTATCATCTTTATTACAATTCACAATATTAATCGACCAGGTCGTTTCCAGGAAAGAGGGGGCTTTCCAATAAGAATTTCTCCCTATTGGCGCGCAATTAGGTGACCAAACCTCTCATTGACAGAACTTCTAGACATCGTTAATATTGCAAATAATAATATTAATAATTTTGTCGTCTCAATTATTGATTTTAACAATATAATAAATATCGACAATAATTGAATCAAATAACGTGAGATACTATGCAACAATTACTATAACAATAATTGAACAAAACTGAATGACTTCTCACGTAAGCATCAATAATTAATACCGTGTGCTACTATGCAACCACGCGTATTACTGTACTTTTACTACCGAGTAGTTCAACAGTATCAACGGTACAACTTTTACCGTTATTTTAATAAAAATACTTTTGTCGTTTTTTCAACTCGACAATAATTCTGTTGTGGGGTTCACCAATGATTGCGCCGTTGTACGAATATTCCCTGCTAAAACGAATATACCAATCGAATATAATATAACAACTTGCATACTATGCAAAATTTATAAATATTACCCACAACTATAACATTATATCAATTTCACTCCATAATATTTAAAAATAATGTTTATAGAAAATTCATTTGTATTCAAAAAGTTGGGGTTTTACAATATCTCATTCTTATGAAATTTTGCCCTCGAAATTAGGGTACGTATCTGGTATGTCGAACAGGTAAGGATACCTTGATTTCATTTCAGATTCCAACTTCCATGTCATTTCCTCAACATCGTGGTTTCTCAACAAAACATTGACTTGAGGTATAACCATGGAGCGTAAAATATGTTCATTCTTATCCAAGATTTGAACAGGAACCTCTTCATACGTTAAATCTTCTGCTATTTCATCCGGTTTTAACTCAATAATGTGGTTTAGGTCTTCCACATATTTACGTAACATGGATATGTGAAAAACGTTATGAACACGAGACATACTTGGCGGTAAAGCGAGTCTATAGGCCACAGTTCCTACTCGATCAAGGATTAAAAATGGGCCGATGAATCGAGGATTGAGCTTTCCTCTCTTTCCAAATCTCGTAACTCCTTTCCATGGAGCAACACGTAACAACACATGATCTCCTATATCGAATTCCACGTCCTTTCGATGAAGATCAACATAACTCTTTTGTCGATTTTGTGAGGTTTTTATACGTTGTCGTATCGTTTGAATCTTTTCCGTAGTCATACGTACCAACTCCGATCCCAACAACGTTGATTCACCCACCTCATCCCAACATACTGGAGAACGGCATTTTCTTCCATACAACGCTTCGAATGGAGCCATGCCAATACTTGCTTGATAACTGTTGTTGTAGGAAAACTCCACCAATGGTAAGAACTTGTCCCAACTTTCTTTGAAATCAAGGACATTGAGTCTTAATAGATCTTCAAGAGTTTGAATAGTCCTCTCCGACTGTCCGTCCATCTGAGGATGATATGCCGAGATAAATCGTAAATCTGTGCCCATAGCTTTCTGCAAACTAACCCAAAATCGTGAAGTGAATCTTGGGTCTCGATCAGAAACTATGGATACTGGCATGCCATGCAGTCTTACAATCTCGTTTATGTACATACGAGTAAAAGACGTTCAAGTGTATAAGTTTCTTTTATTGGTAAAAAATGAGCAGACTTGGTCAATCTATCAACAATGATCCAAATCGCATCTATACCTTGAGAAACCTTAGGAAGACCGGTAACGAAATCCATGGTCCTCATGGGTTTGTTATACACTGCGTGGTAGACAAATTTCATAGTCCTTTTAATTTTGCTTTACCGCGAGTGGTAAACAAAATGCACCGAAGTAAGGAGGTTCGGGTGGACTCGCTGACCATTCGATGGTAGCCTTATTGTTAGGTGTGTCCTTATGAATTTGTTCTACCCCATGTGGTAAACAAATTCTATGGCCCTTATAAAATTGTTCTACCCCGAGTGGTAAACAAATGTCCTTATATACTTGTTCTACCCCGAGTGGTAAATAAGATCCTGATGGTGCAAGGAGGATCAGCCGAATTCACCTTACGCATGATCTGTCTAACACTTCGATAACGATAAGTATACATTACTTTATTTTGTTCAAGTGTTGAGTTTGGATTATATTATTATTGTTCTTAACTGTTATATAATTTGCTTGATTATTGACTAACAGTTTAAGATAAGAGGCACCTGTGCATTTTTCACGTTGATGAATGATGAAATATTGACAAGAAATGTTCACCCAGAAGTAATAAGGCATGAAGTTGATATTTCATTAATATTAACTGTTCACATAAAGTTAGAATTTTTGCAGAAAGTTCTACAGCTAAAGGTAAAAGGGAGGTCATCTTCAGGCTTCTTCCTTGTCAAACACCGTCGTTTAAAGAATCTAGAAAAGATAGATCTTCCTTGGCCGGGACAATCTTTTTCTTGCCTTTACTTCGACATATTTCTTATCCTTTGGCATATATATAGACGATCTCATCGTTCAGCTCGACGGGTTTTCTGTATTCTGTTTGGATCTCCTTACAAATATCTTCGTTCAGTGGCAGACCCAAGTTCCTAAAGGCCCAAAGTTATCGGAGTTCCTCTTCAAGCTTTTGACGAAGTGCTATATATCTTGCCTCTTTAGCGTGGATATTGTTATTTTGATTCGCCAGGCTCTGATTGGACTCGGCCAGATCTTCATTCTTCTTCGTCAAAATTTCATTCTTTGGAAGCAGGTCGACATTTATATCTGTGACGACCCGATGTGTGGCCTTGATCATCTCCAACTCTTTTTTGATCTTGTCGAGATCCTTCTGAAGTCACTCATTGTTGAGAAGAACATTGTCAATGTTGCTTCTTTCTTTTGCCAACACAGACTTCAGAATGGCTTTCTCCCTTCGGGCGACATTCTCTTCGGCATTCTCTTCGGTATCCTCTTCGGATTCTGTATATTTGGGACGGAGGCACCCGAAGATAGCGTTTACATGCATATGACCAATATTAATCAATCAATTCAAATTGATGGTCAAATATCAACTTCCTTTAGTCTGGTATTTCATTCCTTCATCCATCAGTTCCATGATGGAATTATTACCGAATCGATGATCATCGGTGTCGCCACAGCTTCAGGCCTGGATTCAGAAGATGATGGTCTTTGTGGCGAAGGTCTGAGTTGTTCGGGATGTGGTGAAATATCCGTCGTTGTATGTTCGGCTGGAGCGGGCTCCTTAAATGGACTTCCGATTTTAATTTATATTGTCATTTGATGTTCATCAAATGGGCCTCGATAAACTATATTTTGGGCCTTTATTGATTATAATTCCTTTTGCCCTGGACCGATGCCATTTGTACTCTTTCATTAAATATCCTGTTTAATAAAAGACTGAGGGGCAATGTTAGGTCATGATATTTTACATAGTGGACCAGACTGGTTGGGCCTACTTCTTTGGTTAAATCTATTGGGTCATCTTTGTCGGATCTTGAAAGCCTTGGATCGGGTTGATTGAACCGTCCCATCAGATGATTAAATATCTTTACTTGGGTCGAGTTGGTTAAATCTACCGAGTCATTTCAGTTGGGCCCGATCAGTTGGTTTGTTGAGTCGGGTCAGTGGGCTGACCCATTATATATTTAAATATCTACATCTTTGACCGGTGATGATGACAAAGATATGACTGACTGATATCTTACATCGCATTAATGAGGATTGGACAGTCGGCCAACGGTGGACAGAGGGGATGGAATTAACTGGTGTCAGGGGAGTCGATTGCAATAAAAATCGAATCTTGGAGTATATGATAGCCAATATATCACAGCAAGGAGAAGATCCAGAGGACGGTAGAAAGTAACTGATATCTTATTTCTCTCTCAATACACTAGATATTTTATCCTCCATTGTTAACCTTGATATAGCCTGTACTAATTCTCACGCCTGAGCTATCCCCCGACGGTCGAAGTCGTCAAGCTTGTGGTGTTGATCGTATTTACTGTGCTGGATCAAGATGTCTTACGTGATTGGAACGTGACAAAAGATCTTGGCGTTAACACATTCTAATTCATATTTATGAGGTTCATACATCAAAATCTTATTATCAATAAAATTTAATAATTTATTATTACTCCAGTATAAAATATAACAAAACTAATGTTTAAATCAAACAATATAAGCTGATTTCAATTTCCACTCGTAAAATTATATAAATAAAAATTTGAAAATAGATATAATTACTAAAACAGCCCTTTTTATTGGAGTAATTTACCAACTAGCAGATATTTAACGACTCCAACAGAAATAAATCAGCCAACATTCCAACGGGAAGCAGACAAAGTGCCGCCTCTTTGACCTGGTTATTTCCCGCGTCGATTCTTTCCTCTTCACCAACTTCACCTCTCTCTTAATTCCTTGCTTGCATGACTGAATAAAGACCGATTCAATTCCATTATCATCCCTTTTCTTCTTAATTTATCTCTCTTCATATCTCTTTCTTTCTCTCTTACCGTCTCTCATGTTAATCTCTCTTTCATCCCTCAAATAATCAACCATGCCCTGCTTCTTTCTCTATCTTCTCTTCATTTTCTCTCTCATCCATCGTTCCATCTCTCAACCCCCCAAAGGTAAAACAACTCTCTCTCTCTATATGTACATATATATGTATTTGTATCTACAAATACTAATTTATTTGAATTTCAGGTATACTAATTGACTGCGGCGCCACCGTCCGATCAGTGATCGACGGCCGAGAATGGGTTCCCGACACCGATTACATCTCCACTGGGACCCCCAAAAACCTAACCACTCCGAATCTTGTGCAAATCCTGTCCACCGTCCGATCATTTCCTCTGGCCGGCAATACTCGCCGGAAGTTCTGCTACGATGTGCCGGTGTATCGCACAGGAAAGTACCTGATTCGGACTACCTACTTTTACGGTGGAATTAATGGTAACGAATCGCCGCCCGTGTTTGACCAAATTGTTGATGGGACTTTCTGGAGTGTGGTGAATACAACTGATGATTATGTGAAAGGAATGTCTTCTTATTATGAAGGGGTTTTTTTAGCTAAAGGAAAGATTTTGAGTCTTTGTATAGCTGCTAATACTTATACCGATTCGGACCCGTTTATATCCGGATTAGAGTTTGTGCTTTTGGATAATTCTTTGTATAATTCCACGAATTTCGATACTTATGGGTTGAGTTTGGTTGCAAGGCACAGTTTTGGGTATGACGGGCCGAACATAAGGTAATTTATTGGGTATTGATTTCATAAATAGTTGTAAATTTTATGTAGTTAGATTTGATTTCAGCGTGCAAATTTGATTGAATGATTTTGGATGGTTTTACTGTCTAAAATATTCTTGGTGAGCAGCATATAAGTTTGGGTCTAATTCTTTAAATTGTGTGATTATTACATGCTTCGTTTAGTATTTCTCAAGGTCTTTGCTGATCTACTCGTTTCGGTAATGCTGCTAAATAAGGGAGGTATTATGTTTTCAGCAGAAATTGTGATATTTCTTCATGGCTTCTGTATTGACTCACAATACATATTAAACTGTTTCCACCACCCAAATGGAAAATAAAATATGGGGAAAAAAATGAAGAATTGTTTATGTGGTTAAAAGGAACCCCCAATAATTGACAACTGAAAAGTATTAGCTCAGAAAGCCATATTTCTTTAAGGTCATCTTTTTTGTTAGCTTTATAGAAGTATATTGTGTTTAGCTATCCACATTTCTTGTATCATGGGCACTCAAACAAAGAGCAGTTGCAATATTCAATTAGCATGTACGCAATTCTTTAGCAACTTAAATTGCATAAATTTTTGAGCTTTTGCATAAATGGTTAGCTAGCTTGGGAATTCTGATTCTTATGTCAAACTGTTAGTTGCAAACTCTTTGTTGATTTGCTAATTGCTAACGATGAAGTTTTGAAATACCAGATATCCTGATGATCAATTTGATCGTTATTGGGAGGCATTTGGAGAAAATAATCCCACCATAAGTGCTAGAAATGTTTCTGTTTCTGGTTTCTGGAATCTCCCCCCTTTGAAGTGTTTTCAGACAAAATTGTCAGTTGGCCAACCAGAACCTTTGACGTTTCAGTGGCCTCCAGTATCTCTCCCAAACTCAACATACTACATTGCTCTTTACTTTGCCGATGACCGTGATTCTTCTTCAGGGGTCCCAAGGGTTTTCAACATAAACATAAATAATATAGTATATTTCCGTGATTTGAATGTGATTCCAAATGGTGTTGTTGTATATGCAAACCGGTGGCCACTTGCTGGCCCGACAACAATAACATTGAGTCCTGCTGCCGGATCAACAGTTGGACCTTTGATCAATGCTGGGGAAGTTTTTAATGTGGTACTACTTGGAGGAAGAACACATACTAGAGATGGTATAGTTATGAGAACCTATATTTCTTGCAAAGACAATTAGTCGGTACCATTTCCTGGATTATCTTTCGGTCTTCTTGTAGATCCTATAGCAATTAATCCATATTTATTATTTTGTGATTATTTAACTTTTAGTAAAATTAGAGGGAAAACATGATAACTTGCGTAGAGAAAAGTTCTTTCCAGCTTGGTGATGGTTTAGTTTGACACCATGAATTGAGTTCATGTACTTGTGTGAGGAGTCTTGCGTATAAAATTAAGTCTTTAAACACTTAGAGCAATCATTATATTTGTTATTGCACATTCTACAGGCTCCTCATATGAAGTTAACTCATATTCAAGGGGAAATGGTGTCGGGTTGATTGAGCACTTGCCATTCCATATTTCTTGAGTCGTTCTTTTGTTTCTAAATGAACTGATTTAAATTTCTTGTTACCAGTGATTGCCTTGGAAAGCATGAAGAACAGTTTCTTGAACCCTCCATTTGATTGGAATGGTGATCCTTGTTTACCCCTCCAGTACTCGTGGACTGGAGTAACATGCTCTGAAGGATCTCGAATACGTGTGATTTCTTTGTAAGTTGGAACTCTCCCTTCCCCACCCATCCCTGCAACCACCAAAGGATTAACAAATTGAAGGAAAATGCTATATATACTAATGTTTGTGTGTTTTTCCCTCTCCCTCATGTCCACAGAAACCTTACAAGCATGGGTCTTTCAGGATCACTATCACCTAGTATTGCCAACTTGACTGCATTAAGTGGAATGTAGGTGTAGATTTGCTTGTTGAGTTCAGTTATTCAGTTTGAGATTAAGGGACAAGAATTTGTTAATTGATGATACCATGCTATTTGCAGCTGGCTTGGGAACAATAGTTTGTCAGGATCTATTCCTGATCTGAGTCCATTGAAGATATTAGAGATATTGTAAGTTCTGAATTGGTTTGCGTTTTCTTGTTATCCTTTATTGTTGTGCCTGTGATGACGTGTATGGTTGCATAGGAACATGGAGCTCAAAATTAAATCTTCTTATCACATTGCCCAGATTTGATTGCGTGAAGCCTATAAATCTCTGGTTGCATTATTACTCAATTTATATATTTTCCAAACTTGCTAAACTATGACTGCATCATATTCATGATTCTGCTATCTATGTTCTTCGAATTAGGAATCTTGGTGGAGTCTTTTGTATGAATGCAATGTTTGCCTTTTCTAATGTACTGTCTTTGGTCACAGACATCTGGAAGGTAATCAGCTCAATGGAACGATTCCCCCATCACTAGGAAACATGGACAGATTACGTGAACTGTAGGTTTAACTCTTCTAAGACAATATGCAGGCTTGCGGATCTAAATCTTTTCTGTACAAGTTTAGATGATTATGTTAATATCATTTATTTGTGGATCTAAATCTTTTCGTAACCTTTTATATATTATTTTCAGTAATATCATTCTATGATTTCTATCCTAGCCTTTTGTTCTACATGTATAATTTTTTCTGCTGCTGGATTGTTTATTTTAAGGTAAAGTAGCCATTACAGATACCTAAGGTGTAGTGAGGGTGTAAAGTTTATATAAATCCGTCTCTGTCATTTGAAGGCCCTGACTAAAGGGTTTCCAGAGCTGTGGGTGCTTCTGTCATTATATTTTTGCTGTGAATTGTAGGATATATAAGGCCCATGGGACATGACATTTTAGTATCTTCACCTTAAAAGTTCACATTATGATGTGCATACTGCTCTGTTTCCAGATGCACTGATATAATGAGCAAGACATTTTGGTAAGAGGGATATAATCTCAACTAAAATTATTGTTCTCGAAGGCAAGCCTTACATATGAAAATTGTTAAATTGCTATTTGACCCAGAGCTCTTACTTGGATGGTGGCGTTTAAGAGGTTCTGTGATGCTGTAATTATAGTCTTCAGCTAGACTTTTAGAGAGTTTGAGTAAGGAAGAAAACAGAATAGGAAGATATATTACTTCACGATATATAACTTTAGCCTCAAGATAAGATACTTATAGGCTTACCAGTACAATATTCTAGATAATTCATCTCAACCCTACATCCTTTATTAATAGCTAGTTATTTATCACCCTTGGATTGAATGCTGATTCATCTAACAAACTACCGAGTGTTTCCTTTTCTGCCCCTGCTGTAACCTTTCAGCCATGTGGGTTCCTTAATTTGTCTCCTTGACCTTCTTAGCTCATTTAGTGTGAATAAGTCCTCCAGCTCATCCTCTTCTAGCTCCATTTGATCACCAACCTCCTTTTTCTTTAATCCCTCATGATTAGCTGCGATGATTCCCCCATTTTCTGTAGTTTGTTCTTGGTTGTTTTCCACTTCTTTTCCCTCCTGTGTTGTTGTTGCTTCTTCATTGATATGAATTTGCTGCTGGTTACCAACTGGGCTGGGGCTCATGTTTGTATCAATACTCACCCCTTCAAGGGACACCTTGTCCTCAAGGTGAAAAGTTGGATAAGTAGACTGGAATTGTGTAGTGGAAGTCCAAGTAGCTTCTTCAAACGGCAGTCCATCCCACTGGACTAGAATTTGAGACTCCCAATGATTGTTGATTAATTTCTTCCTGGTTTCTAAAATGGCAATTGGTTGAATTATGGGTTGGTTTTGATAAGAGTGTGGTGGCAAAGAAACTGATGGTGTTGAACTGTTCCCATGGAATTTTTTTAGAAGAGATATATGAAAGACTGGATGGATTTTGGAGTGGGTTGGTAGTTGAAGTTTGTAAGCAACTTGTCCAATCTTCTCAACGACAGGATAAGGTCCATAGTACCTTTTGCTGAGCTTATAGGAAGATCTGTATTGCACACTATGCTGTCTATAAGGTTGTAACTTGACGAGTACCAAATCCCCTATGTCAAAGCTGAAATTTGTTCGGTGTTTATCTGCTTGAAGTTTCATTTTTGATTGGGCTGAAGTCAGGGTGTTTTTCAAACTTCGCAACTTTTCATCTCTTGTCTGCAGTGTAATGTCAACTGCTTCCACTTGTGCAGTGCCCGGTATGTAGTGAGCAAGGGTTGGTGGTTTCTTTCCAAATACAACTTCAAAAGGGGTTTGTTGAATTGTGGAATGATAAGATGTGTTGTAAAACCATTAAGCCAATCCTAGGAATTTATGCCATTGGTGTGGGTCGGTAGACACAAAACATCTCAAATATTGCTCAAGGCATCTGTTAACTACCTCAGATTGTCCATCAGTTTGAGGATGATAGGAGGATGACATCTTCAGTGTTGTGCCTTGTAATTGGAACAGCTCCGTCCAGAACTTGGATAGGAATATGGCATCCCTGTCACTTACAATAGATTTGGGAAGGCCATGGTGTTTGGTTACCATATCCCAGAAAAAAGAGGCGACCTTGGATGCAGTGTAGCTTGTAGGTAAAGGACCAAAGTGAGCAGCTTTGGAGAATCTGTCTACTACCACCAAAATGCAGGTATATCCCTGAGAGGCAGGAAGATGGGTGATGAAATCCATGCTTATGTCTTCCCATATATGCTTGGGGATTTCTAATGGCTGTAAAAGACCATATGGATTGACATTTATAACTTTGACTTGTTGACAGATTGTACAATGTTTTATGTAATCTTTGACATCCCTCCTCATTTGAAGCCAGTAGAAATTTGCAGTGAGCTTCATAAAAGTCTTCTGTGTACCTCCATGCCCTCCTTCAGCGGAATTATGGAACTCTTTCATGATAGAATTCTTTAGGGAGGAATTATTGGGAATGTATAGTTTGTCCTTGTAAAAGTAAAGACCCTCTTTTATAGACCAATGTGGATTATTGGTGATTGATTGAAGTTCAAGGGTTGAGTGTTGAGCTTTTTTGATATCCGCAAGTATCTGAAAAGTAGGCATAGTAAGTGCTAATAAGGTACCTGAGTACGCTGGGAGTGGTTTATGGGTTGGGTGTCGAGACATGGCATCAGCTACTGTATTATGCTTGCCCGGTTTGTAGATGATCTCATAGGTATATCCCAACAACTTAGTGAGATAGTATTGCTGTTCGGGAGTTTGAATGACCTGCTGCATGAGGTTCCGTAGACTCTGTTGGTCTGTGTAAATGTTGAATTTAGCCCCGAGCAAATAGTGCCTCCACTTTGCTATTGCAGCAGTAATGGCAAATAGTTCTCTGAGGTAAGTAGAAGCTTGCTGCATTCGTGGGCATAATTTTCTACTGAAATAAGCGATGGGATGGTTTGCTTGAGTGAGCACAGCACCAATTGCATAAGTCGAAGCATCAGTTTCCAAGGAAAATGGTTGTGTGAAATCTGGCAGAGCTAGCACCGGTGCATTGATGAGGCTGTCTTTAAGCTGTAAGAAGGCTGTGGTTGCATTGGCAGTCCATGCAAAGGCATCATGTTTTAGTAAGTCTGTTAAAGGGGCTGCAATGGCTGCATATCCTTTAACAAACTTTCGATAATATCCGGTGAGGCCTAAGAAACCTCGGAGCTGTTTCACATTTGCAGGTTTAGGCCAAGACAAGATAGCCTCTATTTTATTCTTATCAAGCTGCACCCCTTGATGAGAAATTATATGGCCTAAGTACTCAATATTAGTTACAGCAAATTGACACTTGGAGAGTTTAGCATAAAAAGAATTTGTTTGTAAGCAATTGAGTACTAGGGATAAATGTTGCACATGAGATGGTAAATCAGAACTATAGACCAAAATATCATCAAAGAAGATGATAACAAACTGCCTTAAGTACTGTTGAAACGTTGAGTTCATAGTAGCTTGAAAAGTTGAAGGAGCATTTGATAGGCCAAAAGGCATTACCAAGAATTCATAATGGCCACTGTGAGTTCGGAAGGCAGTTTTGTGGATGTCCTCTGCAGCCATTCTGATTTGGTGGTATCCAGATTTTAAATCAATCTTGGAATAGAATCGTGCAGCATGTAACTCATCAAATAGCTCATCCACTGTAGGAATTGGGAATCTATCTTTCAAAGTAATGGCATTCAAAGCTCTATAATCCACACATAATCTCCATGTGCCATCTTTTTTTTTGACAAGAAGCACGGGAGAGCTATATGGGCTAGTACTTGGTTTAATGATTCCAGTCTCAAGCATACCCTGCACTTGTTGCTCAATTTCATTTTTTTGGAAGTGGGGAAATCTATATGGTCTGACATTTATTGGTTTTGAGTTTGGCTCAAGAGGAATGTGGTGATCAATTTTTCGAGGAGGGGGAAGTTGAGTTGGGTCGTTGAATATCTCTTTGAACTGAGTAAGCAATGAAGCAATAGTTGGTAGGGGGTGGTCAATGGTGGATTGTAAAGAATTAAGGGTGGGTGTGTAGTTGGGTTCGGATGTACTAATGGAAAAAACAGGTGGCTGGATGAGTTGTAAGAGATAACATTGAGCTATTTCCTTTTTCTTTTGTAAGTGGTGTAAATGAGTTGCAGATATAGTATCAGGACTGGTTTGAGTACCCTGTAAACACACCTCTTTGCCATCCAGGTTAAACTTAATGTAGGATTGCTGGAAGTTTATTTTTAATTCCCCAAAACTCTCTTGCCAAGCTACTCCAAGAACAACATTTGCACCATGTAAGTCTATCACAAAAAAATCAGAGGTGAATTTATTGCCTTGAATGTCAAATTCTACTCCAGTACATTGACTCATACACTTCAAGTATTCACCATTTCCAACTAACACTGAAAAATTTGGTGAAGGTGTAATAGTCAATCCCAGGTAGTTAGCTACCCTAGTTTGTATGAAATTATGACTGCTTCCACCGTCAATTAACAGTTGGAGGACCTTGCCTGCAATACTACCCTGCATGCGCAAACACCTAGTATTTGGAGAGCCCATGAGAGCATACAGGCTACCAATTTCTGGATCAGCTGGTGTGGAGTCATCACTTACCTCGTCACATGTATTGTCCCTCTGGTCCAACATATCACAACACTCAGGTATGACACCATCCAATAGTAACAGAGACATTTGGCTCTTACATTTATGACCCTTGTGCCAAATTTCCTCACAATTGTAGCATTGACCCTTGTCAATCTTTGTCTGTCGTTCTGCTAGTGTGAGTCGCTTAATAGGTAATTTGTGGTATTGGGATAGTTGTGTGTTCGGAGTGGAATGTTTGTCTATTTTATCAAGTGGTACATAAGGGACGATAGCATTGCGAGGAACAGAAGAATATTGTGGCCTGGGTCCTAACAAAGACGTGTTGCTATAGCTTCTAGGATGGAAATTGTAAGGTTTTCCCGCCCCAAATTTTCCTTCATACAGCTTAGAAAGGCCTATGGCGTGCTGCAGGTTGTAAGGTTGTGCTCCAATAACCTCACATTGGATATCTGATCTCAGGCCCCCTATATAACATCCCTTTAGAAAGGATTCAGGTAACCCAGGGATTTTAGTGGAAAGTTGCTGAAATCGTAATTCATACTCTGCTATTGTGCTAGTTTGTGTCAATCTAGAGAGTTGTGTATTGGGGTCATCATATGGGGAAGGTCCGAATCTAATTTGCAATTGAAAAGTAAAATCAGCCCAAGATCTTACCAAATGGTTCGTTTCCATCCATTGAAACCAACTGGAAGCAGCTCCATCAAGATGTAAAGCAACCAATGATAATTTGTTGTCCTCAGTAATGTGATGATATTCGAAATATTTGGTCACCTTGTAGAGCCATTCAGTAGGATCTCCACCCTCAAATCGAGGGAAATCCACCTTGGCTCTTCTTTGGAAGTCATCGTGTCGTCGATCAACTGGAGGTGGGTCCGGTGGGTGTTCTTCTCGGCCGACAGGTCTCCACTGTTGCATCTGATCTTGCATTACAGCAGTGAAAGTTTGGTGAAATTGTTGGGTGAATGTTTGAGCAAATTGAGTGAACTGTTGAGTGAATTGTTCAAACAATTGTTCTATTCGGTTAGGTTCAGCCATAATGAAAGCACCAATGATGCTGTAATTATAGTCTTCAGCTAGACTTTTAGAGAGTTTGAGTAAGGAAGAAAACAGAATAGGAAGATATATTACTTCACGATATATAACTTTAGCCTCAAGATAAGATACTTATAGGCTTACCAGTACAATATTCTAGATAATTCATCTCAACCCTACATCCTTTATTAATAGCTAGTTATTTATCACCCTTGGATTGAATGCTGATTCATCTAACAAACTACCGAGTGTTTCCTTTTCTGCCCCTGCTGTAACCTTTCAGCCATGTGGGTTCCTTAATTTGTCTCCTTGACCTTCTTAGCTCATTTAGTGTGAATAAGTCCTCCAGCTCATCCTCTTCTAGCTCCATTTGATCACCAACCTCCTTTTTCTTTAATCCCTCATGATTAGCTGCGATGATTCCCCCATTTTCTGTAGTTTGTTCTTGGTTGTTTTCCACTTCTTTTCCCTCCTGTGTTGCTGTTGCTTCTTCATTGATATGAATTTGCTGCTGGTTACCAACTGGGCTGGGGCTCATGTTTGTATCATTCTGTGGGAGGGAAGTTTCATATATTTTCGGAGTTCTTACTTTCCTTACTTGACATTTGTGTTTTGATCAAGTTCTGGAACTAAACTCACATTGCATATGGATCGTTTAGCGGCCTCTGGTACTAAATATCTTTTCTTTCTTCGTTCCAAGTGTTCCAATTTTATTGTTTGGTTTATTTTTGAACAAATTAGATTTTTGCTAGAATTATTATTGATGGTTGCACCGTCGTAATGGAATACATGCTGATCTATGAGTAACTCTTACTGAAGAACCAGAAATTTTTCCGTTATTATTATTCATTTATGTTTGGAATTTTCATTAAATGTGTTTTATCATCCGCAAATATATGGAAAATTTGAATGATTCATGTCGTACCTGACTTAGTCCCTTTCATTTTTCAGCTTCTTGCAAGAGAATAACCTGACTGGTCAAGTTCCAAACAGCCTCATAGGGAAGCCTGGATTGGATTTCAGGTAATTTTGTAATCATACTATTCTCAAGGTTTTTGATTTCTGTTCAGGCTATTAATAGAATTATTTTGCTTGTAGGACTTCTCCTGGGAATTCATTTTTGTCTCCACCGCCTTCATGAGCAATCAAGTACATTTGATTTTTTCTTGTTGACAAGAAAGTGTAGAAGATATGTACCATGACATAATTATGTGAGTTCTCGTAATTATTCTCCATTCCTTGGTTGAGAGTTTTCTGCCTATCCCCCTTGACCATGTACAAACACTTCCATGCCTCGGAGGTGCCCAAATTTGTATATCTAGAAAGGTTGTCAAATCAAATTAGTTTGGCTTCTTTCTGTTATTGGTATTTTGTACATGTTCTCAACATTCATGTCAAAGTTGTCAATATTGATATATATTGAGATTCTTTTTCTTTTTTCTTTTTGTATTATAATGACACTTGTGATTATATATCAAATATCTCATTTTGGTAATTTTTGCATTGTTCTCTCTTTATCATCAAATTAATAGCTTGCAGTTTGGGTTATATGTTCCTTTAAGTATATAAAACAGAAAATTTCAGTGTCCTCATTATTTTGTTATGTGCCTACCTACATTTTTATTTTTTGCAAGGAGTTTTAAATACAAATACCTGAGACTTTTTACAAGACAAACATGCTTTTCCAATTAATATTGAATGGGGTGGTTTTCTGGCTTTTTCTTATTTTTCAACTATTCTGGAGGTTAATAAGTGAAGGCATATATTCTTTCCTTAAGGTCCATCGCTTTAATTTCGCCAGCAAGTTATTGGAGAACATATATAGGAACAAGCAGACAAGAACAAACTGGTGCACCATTAGAGGACAAGTTAAGGAAATTTGTATAAAAGGGATTAGAAGATGGATCTGGTGTCAGTATGTTGTTATTTATCATAAAACAGAATTTCATTTTTTTTTTTTTCTATTCTAAGAATCTTGATGCAGTTTGGCTTATATACTTTTCAGCAATTCCTTTACATTTGGGCAACACAAACAAATTGACTGGAAGTAACTTGCAGTAGTTATGTGATCTAATCTTCATTGAGTTTTGTCTAACCTGGTTATAAAAATATCATGTTATATGTGATATTTTGATACAAGGTTAAATATTCTTCTCTAACGCACAAACACCTCAAAACCTTGAGCTGACCTTATATTCTTACAATCTTTTACTCTCGAGATTTCCAGGTCATCTGCCAAAATATATTCAACAGTACTCTTGATGCATAATCATTCGGATTTTGTTTCAAATTATACATACATTATAGGAGTATATAAACAAATATACATGGGCTCTAGGAGCAAGAACCACCCCATTAACCAAGTCCTTCATGTCATAGTTACCACTTCCTAACTCTTACCTCTCTAGTTTTCCTTTCCTAAATGAAAACAGAGGAGGAAGGCCACTGTTCTTTCCTTGTGTGCAGATTGGCACATTAATCACAGGCCTTATCCTTATACTGGTTGTCTAGTCCTCTCCAACGTTTTCTTTATCCTTTTCACATGCTTCTGTCCGGTCCCTGATCCTTCCTTCCCTTCTTCAGTGGAAGGCAAATCAACAACTGAGCTAGAAGAGGAAGAAGGTGATGATGAAGATGAAGAAGAAGAAGAAGAAGAAGAAGAAGCTCATTGTTTTTTCAACCGTAGTAACTCTTTCCATAAAACTGTGCATTTAGGCGGCCTAGGAGAAGGATCGTCATCATTCATCAAGAAACCAACTCACTCTATTCTCCTCCTTGTTGACATCTCCCTCTTCAGTATGTTCTGTTTTGAGGCTCATCTTATCGAGTTTCTCCGACTGATGCATTTGCCAAAAAGGAAGCAACTTTCCTTTGAAAAACAGCTCATCAGCAGATAGCATGGTTTGGCTATTGCTCGATACAAACTCGAATTCCTTATTTCCTGCTTTGTCTAGCTGTTTCTCGGGCCGAATGTTTGGCTAATTGAGATGAAATTCTTTTCATCAAGAAAATCAGCAGAGAAAGATATACGGGGACTGGAAACTGGTTCAACAGATTTAGCCCTCGCCTGAACAGTTTCTAGAGAAACCACGTTGGTTGTCTTGGGGTTTAGAAAAAGGACTAAGCTTGTGGAGTTAACTGATGAGTTGTGTTTGAACTTATGAATCAGTTTCACTCTTGTTTTAGGACTTTTATCTTTGCTTAGTTATTGTTACTAAAATGTGTATGGACGGTGGTGAGAATATTAAAAATTTAAAACCAAGTAGTATCATTTCAGTATTATTGTCTATGAATATTTCCCCATTTTCTCAATAGTATCATTTTAACAAACCCAAAGTTTTTGCAATCCAATCCACCTCCCCACCCCACCTATAGCCTCCAAAACTGTGTACTATCTAGAATATGTCCCTGACTCCCTATTGTAGAATAATTAGACAAGAACCTGAAGAATTCTTTTAGTTTTCCCAGCCAAGTTATAGGATATTCATCTGTGAGTAAATATAGGTGAAGCACTCGAATATGATGAACAGGGTATATATTTGGTGCAAGGCATTGCAGTCCTTGATGCCTTGAAATTGGATATGAAAATAGTTCAAAATTTGAGCTAATTTTCTTTCAATTTTAATTCCAAGGCATGAAATTTATTGGAATATAAGAGGGCAATTTTTTTGATTTTTTATTTTTGAAGAACTAAAGAATCTTTAAAAAGCTATAGTGAAAGAACCCTGACCATTATGTTTTGAAATAACTTTAGTAGGTTTTAGGCTTGATGTTTATCTTTTCTTAGAGTGAAAGGGAGAAAAGGATTATCTTTTTGGATTAATGACATTAAATCTATTAAGCGTGGATTACTCAAAGATCATAATAACATGGGACTCCTAGCTCCCAAGTCCTAAGCATGTGATTACATGGCTATTTCTCATTTTCTTGCATGTGACAACCCATTTCCCAAACCAAATCAAAGCTACACAAGATACTTTATAGTGACCAAAACACCCTTGAAAGATTTTGATTGTTTGCTTATATTTTGTTTAGTTTTGCTTTCAATATATCGAAAAGGTAATTGTTAAATCCACAACACTTTTTATTATTTTCACAACAAAAGTGTCGAAAACCGTCGCTATAGGATCTATATCAACACTTTTGTTGTGAAAATAACAATTTCTGTTGTGGATTTAACAATTCTCTATTGAAAAAGGTTATATCACCGAAATTGATATTTTTATATGAAAAGTTTCGTTGTAGATCTATAACGACGAAAATATCATTTTCTGTTGTGAATTTATCTACAGACATGTGATAAGAGTTAGTGGTTGCAACAGCCCATGTTAAGGCCCAGAGAGAGGCCCAAGTCAATGGTGGTTAGCATTCGTGCTTGTGTCTTGTTACTTGTTAAGTGTTTGTTTGTGTTGTATATTTATAGCTTGTGGTTGCTGTGTACATGTTACTTTGTAATTTCTGTTAATCTAATACAAGTTGTGGCAAAAAAAGAAGTCAATTTAAGCCTCTCCAAAATTGTGTTAAAGAAATTGTTAAATTCATAACATAAAATGTTATTTCCACAATAAAAGTGTCGCTATAGATCTTATAGCGACGATTTTCACCCCTCTATACATTTACAGCGACACTTTTGTTGTGAAAATAACAAAAAAATATTGTGAATTTAACAATTCCCTTGTATAAACTCTACCGCATCCACCTATCAAACTTATGCAAGTTAAACTCATATACTACATCCGTTTTAAATTATATTTTTATTAATTTTTAAAAATCATTTTAAAATTAAAATAAATCATTTAAAATTATGAAACGAGTAATATTTTTTACGTAGATTACGGTATTCATTATTATTATTATATTGATTAGAATTACCAAAAT
This sequence comes from Panax japonicus, assembly GCA_020205505.1. Classification (NCBI taxonomy): domain Eukaryota; kingdom Viridiplantae; phylum Streptophyta; class Magnoliopsida; order Apiales; family Araliaceae; genus Panax; species Panax japonicus. Next base: position 54,672,084 of record CM035111.1, on the reverse strand, counting down.
TTACATCAATTTTAAATTTAAAAATATTTTAAATTAACTTATAAAAAATAATAATTATCTTATAATATGGTACGAAAGTAGTATATAATTAAGGTAAAACTTATCATAGGCGTATATATCCGTACAAGCCACAAGGTATGTGTTTTTAAGTAATTATATGGTTATAGATGGGATTATATTCATATTCTTTCATATTTTATTTATTTAATATCTATCCGTTAACTTTTATCTATCATTTCAAACATTTTTCTTAAATGTTACTCCCTCCGTCCCAAATTAACTGCTCAGTTTTGACTTTTTAAAGTCAAATTGACCATTTTTAAAACTAATATTTTTACTATTTTTGCTAAAATATAGGTGAAGAGATTATAACCAAAAGAAAGTATATACAATTTATTACTAATCCTAATTTTTATAATTTTAGAAATATATTTATATATGCTTAATTATTAATTCTAAAAATAGTCAATTTGACTTAAAAAAGTCAAAACTGAGCAGTTAATTTGGGACGGAGGGAGTATTTTTGTTTGTAATGCTATGTTTCTTATGCGGGCGGTGGTCGTTAAATCCGTCGCTAAATTGGGTTATAGCGACGATTTTAGTTATTGTAACAGTTTAGACTATGGCGATGAGTTTAGCGACGATTTTGTCCGTCACTAAAAGTGGTCCGGAAGCTTTTTGTACACTCGACATATAATTATTAATCTCATGTGTCTTTTTTATTTTTTAAATTTGAATTTGGGGCTGTTAATCCAAAATTTATAAAATAATTTAATGTATGAGATTATTTAATACCGTTCAACTAGGTATTATAATCCCACCATTTGAAACTAAAAATTTATAGACAAAAATTAATTTTAATATTTCTCTAAAACGACCATAATATCATACTATATCCATTTATCCGGAGGGGATGATGTGCTTGTTCGTTTACATGTATTTGTATGTATGCGACTAATGAGAAAATATTGGGTATGACAAGAATACTATTGAGTTGTTTGTTTAAGACTGAATATATTTGAATGATTGAATAGTTGAATCGGTCAGCCATTAAGTGCGTTTATTTTGAGAAAAAAAATGTCTCAATGGCTGAATCGGTCAGATGATTGAGATGAATGGCTAAGTCAAATTTTGTTTGGCTGAATGAGTAGTTGAATAAAGTAAAAAATAATAATTTAAATTTAATAATTAAAAAATATTAATTATTATATTAAATAAATTTATAATAATTTTGAATTTTTTTAAAAGAATCAAATAATAAAATATTATCATTCGTTTTGAATATGTTAATTATCAAACAATTTTAGATTCATTCATATCTCTTTAATGAGGCGTGTCACGTGTGGGTTATGGAATACATGTACTTTAATCTTACCCAGTTTTCTTTTTTCCCGGAAATAATTTTTTTGAGTGCTGACATTAATTGTGATCATTTTTTGTTAAATTATAATTATGAAATATATAATTAATTTAAAATATAATTATTAAAAAAGTTTCACAAAATTGTGTTTATATCTCAATTTGTTGTAGTTTTTTAAAATTATATATAGAATTTAAATTTTTTTGACGTACAAGCTTATTCTATTTAAATTAAGATTTTTAATTCAATAATCTCTCAATATTCAATAAGTAAATGGTGGTCAAGTCCGATGGACTTGGTCCAGACCAGAGGCTTGACCGGTTGAACCCACGAGCACCCTCCGACCCGAAAAGAACTTAAAAATTAGGTACCAATTCACGCAAGAGCAGGATAGATATATTATATCTGAAACACGCGATACATGTGTACGTCATCTGGTCTTGTTATTCCTCTTTGGCTTTGGACGCCATCACTATTTTCTTTCCTCATCTATACCCTTCTTCTCACAGAAGGTTGAAGTTTGGTACGCTTTCCGAAGCTCTAAATTTAACCAAAAGCATCGACTTTTAGATTTCATCTCTAACTTCCTAGCTCAATACGACGATCAATTACGGCATCGTCAGATCTAGTTTATCTTCTAATTAGGTAATCTTTGATATAATCTCTAATTATTTTTATTTAATCAGTTTTGCGTTTTTCATGTCTCAGATTACGTTGATGTAAGGTTTATCTTTTTTGTAATTCGATTCATTTTTGAGCTTGTATGGATGACGATTAAAACTTAGCCGCACTTCTTTGAAAAAAGGAGTTTGATTTGATTGAATTGTTATGATCCTCTTTGGGGCGAGTGTTTCGAGGCTGTATATAACTTGTTAGAATTGACGTATTTAAGGTATTATTTGCAAAACTGTGTTATTTATAACATGAAGTTTATATTTTGATGTCAAGTTAGCCTAGTTAAAGACTTAAAAGTTTAGGAATCTGACGCGATTAATACTGATAAACAAAAACTAAGTTCTGATGATTTTATGTTTAGGATACACATCTTTAGGGTAGATAATAGTATAAAGTTCTGTTTTTTGTGTTGACTTAATGACGTTAATGTAATTGTTAGAATATTTTTGGTATATTTATAGCAATATGCGTATGTTGTCAAAGACAATGCTAGTGATAATAACATCAGCTATTCAATAAAAAACACAGGTCTAATTCTGTGTTCTGGTTTTTCTTTTCCTTTTTTATTCTACAGAAATTATGGCTCTCGCACAGACATATCGTTCACAAGGTGGCCCTTTTCGTGGGGACCATAGGTCTTCTTTCAACAGACACCACCATTCTTCAATCACTAATGCTACTTCCACCGACACCAAGCGCTACAATGCCCTTGACAACCATTTTAAAAACTTTGATAATTCTTTTGATTTCTCAAGAAATTTTATGGAGCATGATTACTACGGTAATTATGTTGAGGCTGACTTAGCTCCTTCTACGAAAAGGAGAAAGTTTTCCAATTCTGCTTGGGAAAGTGGCAGGAGACCGTATATGCAACCTCAAGCATACAGAAATGGTCCTTCAACCAACAGCAACAGTTCAGTCCCTCTAGATAGTACAAGAGCTGATGTCAATGCCTATCCGCCTCCTACCTGCAAGCGTGACCGTACAAAGTTTGAGGGCGAGGATGTGGTATTCATGTCAAGGGATGAGATTGAGAGATGCTCCCCGTCAAGGAAGGATGGTATTGATGCACTACATGAGAAGCACCTGCGGTATTCATACTGCAGTTTCCTTCAGAATCTTGGAGTCCAGCTGGAGATGTAAGTCTTTTTATAAAATCCTATATCATTGCATCTAAATATATATATGAAGTATTGAACTAAACACATGCTGTCTGTTTAGTGAAAGTGTTTTGGGAACTCAGTTTGTTTGATCATCTGATAGTCGTATGGAAACTAATAATGCTTTTGGACTTGCTTGCAGACCACAAACTACTATTGGGACAGCTATGGTTCTATGCCACCGTTTTTTTGTTCGAAGGTCTCATGCTTGTCATGATAGATTTGTGAGTATCCTGTTTCTAATACATAAGTTCTTAGAAATCAGGTGAACATTATTTGGGGATGTTAATGATAATTTAATAGAAAAGGAAAATTTTGTAGTCGGTGAGTGTTTTCCTTAAATTTCATTATCTGTTCTTATTTCTAACAGTAGTAGTTAAATATCACATAATAATTCTTCTTGTCGTATTATGTTCAATATAGTGTTATATCAGTGGTTTTTACTTTTGTTATCCGTGCATTTGAAACGACACATCTGCCCCTAAAGATGAGAAGGTTATCTAATTAGCTACATTCTTCTGGATGCTTGCTTGTTTATTTTTAGCAGTTTGGCTGTTGAATCTGTTATTCCTACCTTGTATCCGAAAGTTATATTCTGATTCAATTTCTCCTGCAGCTGATCTCTACTGCTGCTCTTTTCCTGGCTGCGAAGAGTGAAGAGACAGCATGCCCTCTGAACAACGTATTGAGAGCATCATGTGAAATTCTCCATAACCAGGACTTCACTTTACTTTCGTACCAGCTTCCTGTTGTGAGTATCTCAAATACTATATTCTCTCTCCTCTCTGTGTTTGATATTTATTTATTTATTTATTTTAAAATTTTTTTTTTTTGGGGGGGGGGGATGGAGTTGGAGCTGTCTGCATCAAAGATGGAAACAAAAAAAGAATCTATCTAAAGATATAATTGCTGTGTCCAAAACTTTATTTTTGCCAGCCAATCATTATATGCAAGTTTTGTTTGTGATGGAATCTGGACTCTTGAATTGGCCAATCTATAACTTAAAGAGATAGAGAAATATAATTCTGATTGTTTAACGTTAACTGATTACTGATCTTCTGGAAACTGTGAGATTCTAAATTGGTCAGTGTTTCAAGTGTGTAGTGTCGATGGTGATTTAGAAATGTTATTCTCAGTTTAAATTCTCAATATGCTTTCCTAAATTTGGTTGCTCTTGCAGGATTGGTTTGAGCAGTATCGGGAACAGGTGATTGAGGCTGAGCAAATAATATTAACAACTCTAAATTTCGAGCTTAATGTGCAGCATCCGTATGCCCCTCTTACATCCATCCTCAATAAACTAGGCCTTTCTCAGTCAGTACTGGTGAATTGGGCACTTAGCTTGGTTAGTGAGGGGTAAGTTCGCGACTTTTTTTCTCTCCCTTGAATTTTATAGTATTTGACCAGAAACTTTACAGGTCATTGACATCTTTATTGGTTGCTTCAATTGCATTTCGGGGTGATGCTAGATAGTGTGATTTAGTCCATTCTTGTGCACACCAGCAATCTATTTAGCATATTGTTATGCCATAAATCTGACCTTGCTCGCTCTTTGGCATTATCTGCTGTCGTGTATTTTGCTGTGGCCTATACTTAAATCCAGGCAGAAATCCCTGTTTTGAGTGTTGTGTAGGATTACAGAATCATTCTAGTTAAAATTATCATGAGCTTTTTCCTATATGGATCAGTGGTGGTTCAAATCTCAATCAGGATTGCACTACGGATGAGCCTTGGATTTACTGGTGTGGAGGATAAGTTGGTTTGTTCTTGCGCTCTATTTGGATTTCTACTGCTTCTTACTTGTGTCAATATCTTCATTCTATGCTCTTGAGTTATTGATCTATGAAGTCGTTCTGGCATGCTTTATTGATTTGTTTGGATTGGCATATAATTGCAGGGGTATATAGAAGATTGGCGTGCTCGCCTGTATGATATTCTTAGCTGGTGGGTTGATATGCTGTTCATCAAAAGTTTTATTTCTCATCTGAAGTTGAACAAGGGATGTGTTTTGTGGAATGCCTTTTACATGCATACACCTTAGTAACCTGGCCAATAGCTATAGAAGAAGCCCAAGGCGCTGCAGAACCAGTTTTGCCAATCGTTTTTAATGTTTTTGTTCTCATGGAATGGCTCCTCTGGGATCCTCAACAAAATTTTATTCCATTCGATATGGCTGCCTGTTTTCATAGTGTCCATATAGGATGCTGTTGAATAGGTCATTGACTCGAGAAAAGGCTCCTGAGTCCCTCTAAATCATTGCTTACAGTCCACTGATATATCCTGTCAAAACATCCCAAATACAGGATATCTCCTATAGGTATCATTATATATTATTATTTTTAAAAGAGAACATCCATCAGCTTCACCTTAAGCCTTTGCTGTGCTCAACGTTTATTTAATAAACACATTCCTTGTTGATACATGTCAATAATGTATTTTCTGGTTTTTGGTTCAAGGACGTACAAAAACAAATATTATCCCTCCTTTCCTCCTTTCCTCCTTTCCTCCTTTTCTCCTTTTCTCATTTTCCTTTTGGTGAACAACCTCATCAAAATTCAAAAGAGAAACTTTTTTATCTTTAAAATATAAACTATTATTTGGTGTTGTTTTCCTCAACTTCTGATTTCTTAAACCCACCCAACAGATATAATCAGTTTGTTTCCTTTGGATACCGCTATCCTTGATCATCATCATTGTTGTAAATTAGTCTGTTTCCTCCTTTGGATACATCTATCCTCAATCATCATCGTTGTTGTAATTCCTTTTTAATTTTGTGAAAATTTCCAATGGTCATTCTCATGTGGATGTTGAATTGAGGGGAAAAAGTTGTATTTAAGTACTGGATGAAGTGGGGAGGTGGCAGAGCTTTAGTGGACTTGAGACAAGTGATGGTGTAGTTATGTGTTGGTTGTTGTGAGATAGGTGTAATGGGTTGATGGTGAAAGCGGTACAGTTGATTGGTGGTATGAAATGATTGTCATGATAAATAACTGTTGCTGTAATTTTTTTTGTGGCAGCAAATTTTATTTTTTGTCAAAAGTACACGCACGCACACATGAACACATATATATATGTATACATATACACTACAAAACACAACCAATCTTATTAGATCCATTTTTGGAGCCATTAATGTTTATGTAGCTGTAGTTCAAACAGCTGCGCTAGTTAAATATACTTTGAGGGCGCTGGTACCGGTGGTGATATGCTACAATATTTATTAATATTTTTATGCAAAAATTTCTTAACTATATTACTCTACATTTAAGGTGAGATTCAGCTATGTTATGTCTAAGGTATATATATGACCAAATGCTGAACCCAGTGGTTCTCCATTTTCTCGGCTTTTCAGACATTCTGTCTCATTTTTCACATATATATTCCTATTTATATTGAATAGATTATTAATCAATTGTTTATTTGTTACTCTTTTTTCCTTAGAAAATTTAGAAAGAAAACTATAATTGTCTAATATTATTTGGTAATATTTTTATGCAAAATATTTATAAACCAACTCCTTTAATGGTAGATTATGTTATTTTCTACTTGTGTTATTATCTATATTCATCAACTTTTTATTTCACATACTTTCTATTGTCTCTATCTTTAGGACATTATTCTAGGTTGAAATACTCATGTGTTACATGCATATGTTTTACCAATGATGGTACAATACAGTGATCACACATGTTCGTACAAACATGTGTTACATTACATAGAATCTTTTCACCACTTACTCTTTCTTCAGCATGGAAATCAAAAAAATTGATTTTTATTATTTTCCTCCAGGTTAATTTTGTACAATTAAAATCCTTTATAATATAAAACAAATTTGTGCACTTTCCAGCCAAAGTAGCTGAAACTAAATTTATATTTTCCTGTCCCAAATTAGCTGTCCTATTCTTTTTTGTAGGGGTGAAACGGATTTAAAGACTGACAAAAACTCAGTTGTAGACTATTTTTTAATTATATATTATTAGTATATTTAGGAATATATTCAATATATAAATATATTGAATTTATATTTTTATTATATATTTTTGCTGGTCTCAGAATGTCCGCCACTTGCAAAAAATGGGGACAGTTATTTGGATGGAGAGACTACTCTTTTAAGCCTCCTCTTTTAACATCATAAAATAACACTGAACATTCTGAATTATTTAAGTTCACAACTTTACAAGTATATATAATTTGTGAAACCGGTGTCAGTGATGCTATCTCCACGTGTTTCTTTCGTTCTTTTTTCATAGTTTGTTTAATATATAAACACACACACACACATATATATATGTCAATAGCTTTGGTGTATCATAATTTTTCATAAATATGTCATATATATATATATTAATTTTAAACCAGGATGCTGTTACTTGATTCAATGTTCAATTGCTTGAATTCTCGAGTATGAGATAGATGGATCAAGTATAATAGTTGCCACATTCAGACCATGAAAAAGCTAATCTTTCTTGACCTTTGTTATTTCCCTCCACGCAGGTCCTTGTGATAATTGGACCTGCACTGGCTAGTGGAATATTTTCCGTATCCAGTTTCCTGATTTATTAACTATAAATATTCCTATTTTAGAAAAAAATTGTGACTATGTAATGGAAGTATTTGCATTTATACTAGAAGTTGGGTCTTGAATCTCGCATTATTCCTGTGTTGTGTACATCAGCTTTTCTAAGTTGTGTAGATAAAGCTTAAAGTATTAGTGTAATGCTTGGGGGTGTTATGGTGGTTGGAATTACTTTTCTTCCCATCAAACGTAAATGTCATGATAGGTTTGAGAATTGAAGATGTGCTGATGTCGAAGTGAAGTGGGAATCATTTATATTTCTAGTCTTTAATCCGTTTGGAATTTGCCTAGGAGGACAATTTTATGTAATTTTACATCACCGTGTCATGTTATGGATCCTCTGTTACCTGTATGGATTCCTCTTTTCTGAAGAAAGTTCTCAGGATCCGGAAATGCAACAGACATTGTCTTCCTTTGATTGTTCAAATAGGGTTCTGCAATCACGTATACAAGGAAATAGTTTCTCTCTTTTTGTGGTAAATTTGAAGTTTAATTCTATTGGGTGTTAAAGCCTGGTCAGACTGCTTTCTATTGTAAAGCCATTTGAAAGAAAGGTACATAAAACTGTTTTCAGTATTGTGTCAGGAGCAAGTGCGGAGGAGATGTTGAATCATGTTGCCTTGCCATGCCTTTCTTGGTGTTTGATTGTTTGCGTTAGTGAAATTTGGCTGTTAGGAACCGATGTAAAACAACTATATGCTAATCATGAAGGAGAATCTAGTCAGAGTGATTCGTGTTATTATGAGGCAGAAGGGTTGATTGGGGATACAAGTGAGATTTTTAGATTTATTGGAAAACTGCTGTATAACTCACTTTTGGTAGATAGTGTATTTGATGTTTTAACTCATTTGTCGTTCTGTTGTATATGTTTTTTGGTTTATACTGCTGTTCCATTTAAGTCTAGAATAGGTTTAGTGGTCCTTTTCATTTTTGTATACGTCCAACGTACATTGGTCCGCCCCTTTTGGTATTTGGTCATATGGTACCTCAAGTCAAGCAAAAGCATGCTTCTGGCTTTCTAAAGGGTGGATATGTGTATATTCTGCTCTTGAAGTCTAATAATATGATAACAGTCCTTTTAGTGAAATATCTCTCTTTCGTAGGTTGTGGCCACTGTCAGGGGATGGTTTTATGGCTAATGATATGTAGCTAATAAGTTTATGCTATTATAGTCGTGCATTTATTTAAAATAGTAATGTTATGAGTTGATTATGCTTATGGCAGTTTATTGAGCTCTTGTGTGTGTATATATGTATATATGTGTATGTGGTTGTGTTTAGAAATGATCACTTACATATTTAGCGTTATACTTGTACCGAAAGGATTCTTGGAGTTTTGATCACATGCATCCATTTCCAGTAGCAAGAAAGCTCAGATGTTGGCCTGCCCTTTCAGGCCTAACTAGTTCAACTGAACATACTGGCATATGCTCTCAAAAGTGCTTTGCAACTGTCACCTTTACCTATCTGTTTTTACTTTTTACTTTTATTTTCCGCCCATTTAAACTGCACAAGTAGCTGGAGTTAGAAATTCTGCTGGAGCAGAGCTGGGAACTGGGAGTTGGTGTTCTCTCTAGATTGCTATATGATGTTTGCTATAGTTTTCGTCTATTATCAGCAATTCTGCAGAAGATTCTTGGAAATTATCCACCTGTTGCTGCTTTGGTAGTTGGTAAGGGAAATTGCCTTGCTTTTCCTCTTGGAACGTTGACTAAGTTTCTTTCAGATCTACACCTTAATTTCATGTAATGGACTTTTATAATTGTAACTGTATGTTAGGCAATATTATAAAATCTTTGAAGCTGAAGTTGTTTGTGTTAACGTGGCAAATATACTATGTTGCACAAGACCTTGTTGCTGCTGTAGATGGTTTGTTTGATTATATACTTTCTCTGGGTAATACTCTGCAATTATTACTAGTCATTTTTACCATGCTAATATAAAGTTTGTTGGTTTGTAGGCTTAGAAGCTCTCTGTGGCTTCAGTTTAAACCCCATCAGATTGCTGCTGGAGCTGCATATCTTGCTGCTAAATCTATGAACATGGATCTTACTTCATGCCAGCATGTCTGGCAGGAGTTCCAAACACCGCCGTCTATACTTAAAGGTATGTATTATGAAATTTTAATATAGTATCATTGAATGATGTAGCTCTTTTGTTTGCTAATGATGCTTGTTTAAATATTATATAAATCACCGTCAAAAGTGAATTACTAGTTGATCTGTAGAACCATTATGGATATGCATCCCTGTACTCTTGAGAATTTCTTTTTTCAGTATTTCAGACTGATTTGTATACTTTATTTGCACTTCTATTGGCTATCCTTGCTAATATGAAAGCTCATTGTTTGTTCAGATGTTGTGCAGCAGTTGGTGGAACTCTTTTAGAAGAGATAATTGAAGACAACTTACAGTGTGATTCAGGGCCATATGAGCTTTGTAGGTATATATACTCATAGTGCAGTCTTAATCAACAAAATGTTTTAGGTATGTATAGTGAAAAGTTTGCAGGAGAGAGTTTTTAAGTCTACGTGAAGGGATAGTCCGAGTAAAGGAGCCTGTAATTTTATGCTTATACGTATGTTGTTGGACTGAACTCTAAAACATAATAAAATTTGGTCGTCTTTTTGTTCCTTTGTTCCGTTCTTGATGTCAATTGTTGCGATGCTGGTGGTGTAATAGCAGTCCAAGTCCTGTGCTGGAATTCTTGATGAGTTCTTTGCTCGAGTAGGTTTCTGTTTTCTTGGCTGGCTAATCCATAGTGAAAATTTGAACACTAAAAAATAACGTGGTAATAAGAATAAAAATGAAAATGATGTTGGTAATAAATACTCCTCCAGTTTTAAAAAAAGAAAGCTTATTCTATTAGATTTTGGAGAATAATAGAATGATTTTGCTGTATACAGGCTAATATCAGTCAAACTCATTTCAGGAATAAAATGTGACTAACTAATAAAACTACTTGTTACTAATAGCATGTTGCTGCATTGAAATATATAAATGTGAACCCCTACTTTTTAATTTTAAAATAACAGTTTTGTAGTCGGTAATATTTTTAAGTGATTTATCATATTAATTAAAATTAAATAAAATAACATTAATTTTGAATGTAGTAAACTGATTATAAAAAAAGAGAGAGTAATATACTCCTCTTATGGAACGAATGAATGGAGTATTATTTTAATTAATTCGACCCGGACAAAATCCGGCAGGGATGAATTTGTGTTGCTGTTTTATTTTCCCTCCGTTTCAAAGAATTTGTGTTGCGGTTTTATACTCTCTTTCAAAATTAGTAATATAATTTGATTTTTGAGGTCAAAATTGGTAAAAGTTTAATATGAAATAAATTTTGTGATAAATAGTTTTTGTTATATACTATATAATTATAATAATTGTATTATTTAAAATTAAGATTAATTTGAAATTTAATATATGTCATTTTACTTTAAAAGTCAAATTGTATATTTAATTTTGAAACGGAGGGAGTATCTTTAAGTAGATATCAGCTGCATTAAAGTTGTTGGCTAATTATAAGTTTAAACAGTCGTTGATCAATTTTGACCACCTGCTTGCACGGGTCGTTATAGTTGAACGTTTAAGGGAAGACGGTTTGACCTTTTCTATATCGGGTACGTACTAGTTAAAAAAAAATCAATCTTGACTACATGAATCATTAAAGGAAGGCATAACCAACAATGATACCAGCAATGTCTATTTTTACACAAATGTAAGACCCAATTATAATTCATGCGAGAAATAAAGTAAGTACATTTTGTGTTCACATGTTTGTGCTCTCTTTTAAATTTGTAAAAATTGAGTGTTATTAGGTTTATCATATTAATAAATAAGGGTATAGATACGATAAAAGAAGTGAAACCACAAAACTTTATTTAGTATGGGTTTTCTTTTTCAATAGAAAAGGAAGAAAGAAACAGAAGCAAGGGGTGGAAGATCTAAAATTTGAAAATAGCAGCACCACTCGAAGGCTTTGAAGCAAAAACATAAAGACCCAGATCTTGCTTGTTGATAACCCCTTGGTCAATCCTTGCTTGGAAAAATTGCTCCTGGACAAACACACAGAATTATGTTAGTATGGCAAGAAGTAGATTCAACAAATAGTGGAGTAAATATTTACGCTGAGAAATGAGATGCCAACCTTCAAATTGAGGATAAACTGTGGGACAATGCTCTCTTTCACCAAAGCTACAGCACACCCACCCCATCCAGCTCCAGTAAGCCTTGCGCCAAGAGCACCATTATCCCTACAAATCTTTACAAGTTCTTCCAACTCCGGGCAGCTAATTAAAGACACAATACACAGGCGTCACTATACATACCACTACATATGGCAAGGGCAATGTTAGAGTGCTTTAGATGGTTAAACAGCCATGTAATCAACTAAGAGAATCTTAACTTTGTCATCAGGAAACAAGAGATCTTTGTTTATATTCATTCGATTGGTGTCGTTTTGATCGCAAACCAACAATAAATTACTGATAATCCTACTTATTCCAACTTATCTTAATCATGCGTTAACATTAGATAGCTTATTTACTCCGAAACAGGAAGAAAGGCACCTTTCAACATTCTATAAGCTGCTAGTGGTAAGAGACTTAAAGGGCATTTAAATTCTTCTATGCCCTTCATTTAGATTGCTTTACATTTTCATTCTATGAGAAAAGTTGAGAACACATGAGATATATAGACTTATACCTGCATTCATAGAGAACACTGCAGCTATAGTGGCTCTCATTCATAAGGTCACCAAGTTTTTTCAGCATGTCTTCTTCACTGCAAAAAAACAACTCAAAATTAGAGTTAAAAGCTTGATGGTGGAACCTATTAATGTAGTCTACAACTTTTATTATGTGCAAATAGAATTGATAATTCCAAATCAAAGTTTTAGGTCAGGCCATATTTAACGTTAAAACTGAAGTTCAGGCTTAAAACTCATACAATTGTTTACAGATCTTAAGGCAGATTAGGAAAATAAAAACATAACCAATGAAATCCAACTGAATACCATAGTTCCAAAAGGAAAAAGGAAATAACTGTTTTTTCACAACTACATTGTTTGAAAACCTGTATTAAGATGCCACAACTAGACTGCTATATTTTTTTATTAAAAAAAGAAAAGAAAAGAAAAGTGAATATCAACCAAATTCAATTTGGCTAGCACATATTTATTCTTTCAAAAAGCTCTTTAGGGTAGTTACACATCTCTTTTTTTTTACTAGAGGAGAAGAAGGGGGGGGGATCATGTCATAAAAGCTTAAAGCAATGAGTTCTCCCCCAGCACACATGTGAATGCTTGAGCTGGTACTGTTATTACTTAGGAAAAGGATTGTCTGATTGGTCAATTCAGCACCAAGGCACATACATAGATAAAATGAATGAAGTAAAGTCATGGTAAGGAATGAAATGTCACCAACCTTAAATTGATGATACAGTTTCCTTGAAATCATGTACACGTTTGGCTTCAGAAGTACACGTGTGAGGCTCTCTGGTAAAAGTTCAAGAGGAAAAGATTTGTCATAAGAAAGGAACCATTATCAGATTATCTGATCACCAAATAAATACACACCTGCCCAGACAACAACCAAGAGATTACCTGGAATAACTTGAAGTGCTTGGCCGCGTTCAGCACGTCCAAAGAAGATGGAGAATTAGCAAAGACCAAATGTAGGCTTTCCTTGGTTATTTTCTCAATATCTTCAGATGTATAAGGGTCTTCATTCAAAAGCTCCTGTAAAGTAAAGGAACTGTTACAACATGATTGTATTGGAGAAAGAACAAGAAAGAAAAAATCAATGATGCCAACACCTGCAAGGTGTTTACAACAGCAGAAATATAACAAAATGTACAAAAATGAAACACAATCAGATTTTGAAACGAAAGAAAAATTTACCTTGACAGCAAGACAAGGATCAGAAGACCCACGATTGCCTGCAAAAGCTACACACAGCCCTTCAACATCAGAAAGGGTTTTAACTTCAGCTATTGCCTCTTCAGGTTTCTTTCCAAGCTTGATAGCAAGTACAATCTGTAAAGTTTTCGGAAAAGTTCAATAGTTATTAGAAAATCAAATTTGACCTTCACCGTACTATCTTAAGGCACAGTTTCTCTATCCTTCTCCACTACAAATTCAACCATAAACACATGTAGAGGTAGTAAACATATGCAAGAAGACACTCATGAAGATACACGTGCAAACATTGAAGACCGAGAGATACATCAAACAACGCTTTTTCCCCGCTAAAGAATGAAGATAACAGTTTCTAAAGAAAAATAAAGCATCCAAATAATGTTTCGATCACATCTTGCTTGCCATGACATCCAAAATATAATGGAACACCAAGATATGACATACGATGGGAAAAGGTGACTAAAAAGTACTTG